>CM021766.1:148898657-148946737 GCA_011076525.1 Nettapus auritus
GTATTACAAGATCTCTTTTTTTGCTCATTATTTTTTTTTTTTTTTTTGAGGTTTCCTAGTTAGCAAGATTTCAAAACGTGTTTCTTACTTCACGTAAACTAAGCTGTGTTTTAAACACAGTCACATCTATTGATTTTTTTTTTTTTTCCCCTTCCAAATGAAGGATTAAAGTGCCAAATAAGCCATTTGGCTCAGTGCCTCAGTTTCCCTAGTGCTAATATAACATAATGTTACTTATACATCTCAGAGACATTTTGAGGCTTGACTTTTGAAAAACATGAGTATCCCTCCATGTAAGATAACTAGCAGTTTCAAGCACCTTGGGCTGAGACTGCCTTCTTGTTTATCACCATTCCTTCGCAAACGGTATGTTTTCATTACATATTATCCTTAAAAATAGCCTCGTCAATAATATCGTTATCCTATCCATCATGACAAAGCAGTCAGCTGAGTGGAGCAGTGCCCAGGTGCTGGTTATTTTAACTCAACGGATCAATATTTTACACCTATTAAGGTGAAGAAATGGTCAAGGCCATTTCTACCAGAAGGCATAGTGAGGTGACCTACATGTGCAAGGTGTTATTAACTTTGCACTGCAATTAACACAACTGAGATGGCCATTACTACTTCTCCCCCAGTGGTACAAAGTAGAAAAAGCCTCATAATTTGGGGCCATTACAAACACATTTAACACCAACAGGGCAATTTACCACCCTGTCCAGCCTTGGCTTCTGCAGTTCTAGTAATTCTGTAAAGCCCCAATTTCCCTCCTACGGTTTTGCTTCCTTTAAACATTTTTACGTCTTCTTCAGCACTCTCGGGTTTTGTTGCTGCACTCAGCCAAGCAGCTCCCACCCACCTCCCCAGAGCTGGATGCAATCTTACAGGGCCCTTAGAGAAAAGACAAAATTTTCTGCAGCTGGTACTTACGTCAAGAAGATGTGTGCCCCCGTAAGTGAGGGTAAAATAAAGAGTCTGGATTGCATATAGCTAATGGAATGTTTTTCAAGGCAGAAGGTGTTACATAAAGACCAGCCCTTTCATTGCACTTCACCTTTTTTTTTCTTTTTTTTTTTTTTGTAAGCAGATGAGAAAAAAAGGAGGCAACGGCAGCACAGCAAAACACACACCATTAATCTCTGGTCCACCTTTTCCCCCTTCTTAACTCTCCTGTTTTTCACAAGAGGGCTTAATACATAGATCAGGAAAGAAAATATCAGTGTAGCAAACTTAAGTGCAAGGCAAAGGTTTGGTTTGTTGATTTTTCACAACTGGGCGTTGTGTAAATCAATACATTGTTCCCTTGGTACTTCAGTACAGAGCTGAGTAGATATAGAAAAACAACAGCAAAGACGAAAAAACACAGCTATGCCTGTTGCACAATGACTTGCAAAGCAGTTAACTTTTTGCTGGGGTTGTGTGTCAGCAAAGAGGGCTGGATATCAACAGAAGTACAGACGAAAAATGTTGTGGTCATCCCTCAGTACAATAAAGGTTGCAATGATAAAAACAGGAAAGGGAAAAGCCAGGAACAATCTGGCACCACTAAGCTGTGTCTCATTATATATTTTGGGTGAACAATGGAGATGGCATCTCCAGCGGACTGGGAAGTAATGACCCGCTTGTGTCCCTGAACTTCACACAGAAAGGAAGACTTTTTTTATTCCACTTTCTGCTGGCTTTTTGGCTTTTGATATGACGCATGTATTCCTCTCTGTACCTTTAGCAGAAATTGATGCATTCCCATCTAGTATTCTGCAGCTTCTTCCTCTTTTCCCATGGGAAAATTTAAACTGTTGAATTGACGGTGTTGTTTTATTTTCCATGGGAAACCTGCCTCCTCAACAGCACAGCAGTTCTTGTCAAAAATATTCTAGTTTGGACCTAGCCTTCCGCTGAGTTAAGGCTCTCTTTCAGAAAATGGGTCTGTTTCCATTTTGGGTTGGAAATACAAAGTGCTCTTTAAGGGTTAACACTATTCTTTGTTGTTCCTTTTTGCTGGGTTGGCTCATTCCATGAGTGTTTTGCTTTAATGAGCCCTCTTTAGCTTTGCACTGAAACTGGAGATCTCTAGTCTCATTAGTTTGGCTAATTAACCATTCCCTTCTAACTGTCTGTGGTTCATCTAAGTTCAGGAAACCTTGAGAAAATAACTAACAATTGCATTATCATGCAAACTCGTAAGTAAAAGTGAGCCAAGTTCTTGCTTAAAAATATGTGCACCTTTTAACTGTGTAGGCTGTACTGTATTCCACAGCGATTCAAGCATCACACAAACAATTCCTTTCCCAGAAAGAGAAATTTTCAAAGGACACATTCCACTGTGCTCAGGATTTGCATCTGCCTGCAGTTAGTGGGGAGAGCTGATCCTGGTGGGAGATTTTCCAAGAATGTATTTCTTGCCAAGCCTAGATGAACGTCATGTCATGGATGGAAGAGGGCTGGCAGTGGTCTTTTGATGCTATGCAGTATGGCCACACTATGAAATGGAGCTGGTAAGTCCACACGACATTGCGTTATGTTAGGTGAATTTCTTGGGATCTGCTATGAGAATAGATGTCTTCACCACTTCCTAAGTCAGGTGAAGAATGGGAATGGAGGTGGCAAAGCAATGCTTCATTCAAAGTCAAGGAGAAACACACCTTCCTTCACCAGCCCAGACAGCCTTCTGAGCCCACTTATCTACTGGATTTCCTATGGGCAATCAAAGCCTGCTCATTCAGCCCATCACTCCAGACATTCTTCTTAACCATGCCTGCAGAACTTAAGGTACGATCCATCACAATTCACAGCAGATGATGACATCTAGAGAGAAGAATCATCTCTGTGCTCCACTGACTCCATGCATTGATTATCAATGGACTAGACAGGGATCTAGGGCACCCAGATCAGATGAAAACATGCACCCTGCACAATCTCTGGGGCCTATCTAAGGTACATTTCAGCCAGAAAATAGTCAGGCATGGAGTTTGGTAACTAGATCAGACTGCGGTGGCTGTTGGACAATCGGACTGACCATCAGTTTTTGGACTCAACCATTTTTTTCCGCTCCTCTTTCTCTCCATTTCCCCATTCTTCTTCTTCCCCTATTCCTGTCTTTGATACCTTCCTTTCCCTGCCCTTGCTTCTTGCCAAATAATTAACCTCCCCCATCACTTTTTTTCCCATCAGTCCAGTTTTGCTGCGTGCATACCCAAATTTGCTATTTCTGAAGTAGTTACTGCAGCACTGTTGGCCTTGTGAAATTCCACTTACAAAAGGTCCCCAATGCTCTCTTTAATTAACTGTGAAGTTTGCTTGTTTCTCGCCCAACTCCCCCTTAAACATCTGTGAAATCTGTCCATTCCTCATGGCGCTATCTGTAGCTTTTGTCAGCTTCTCACTCTGTTAATTTGTTGTTCAGCAGTTTCTCATGCCCAATAGAGTAGTTTCTTAGAGTCTGTTCAGTGAGCTAAGCCTCAGGCCAAGGCCTAGTCATATCCTTGCATACGTTAGTATAAATTCTTTTTGTAAAATAATAATAATAATAACAAATCTCAGCATTTGAACAGACAAACATTTAGCTTTTCTCTTTTCCAAGTGTAATTTCTTCAAAAGGTGGGGGGCTTTAAGAGGGTTGCCTTTATAAATGCAAAATGTCTCCGAACCTTTGTGGTCCCCCATGAAAAGGATTCGTCTCCTGCTATTTACATATTTCCAGGCTTTTTGAAGGGCAGATCATTTAGATTTGTGTCCACAGGTGCTCCTTGTGCAGTATGGTGCTAGAAGTTTATGTGGAATAGGGGTTAAGGGATATTTTAAAGCCCTTTGATGGCACTAGGCTATAGATTCTCTATAAAAATGTGAATCAACAAGAACTACTTGTTTCATGCCAGGATGTAGTTGATTTTAAAGGCAAGGAGAGGATAATAATAAAAATAATAATAATAAAAAATAATAATAATAATAATTTAAAAAAAGTGAGTCAGAGAAAACATGGGTTTAGCCCTGAGGTCACTCTCATGTTTCTCTTTGTTAGAGCCCATGCCTGTTGGGACGTGCTGGGAGGCTGCTAACCACTCCCAGGTACCCCAGTAGCCTCCATTCGCTGCTTGCAAAACATAATGCCATGAAAATAAGTCTTCGCTCCCACTCTTTAAAAGAAGACAGACATCTGCAAGGGTTCACGGTGTGATCCTCAGTCAGTTTAAGCCCTTAAAACAAAAATGAAATATGTCCAAGGGGGATAAGGAGGGAGACCAACACCAGCATGGAGACTTCACCTCTCTGCTAATAGCAGTGAGTCAGACACCCAGGAAAGCACGGGCTGACTTAACACCACTGACTGCTCACTGCCCTGATTCAAAGACCAGAATGGACCCTTTTCCCTGGGCTTTGACAGCAGGAGGCAAACTACAAAAGCAAGTGACCTCCAGCTATGCCTGATCAAGCAAGCTCTGACACATCAGAAGAGCCAAAGGTCTTTTGACGACAGCAAAGTCTCCGAAGGGATGTAATGATAATTTTCATGCCTGGAATCTTCATGCCAGGATTTGCACTGAAGGAAAGAAAACTACAAAGGGTCTTCTGGAGAATAAGAAAACTTTGGTTTTGCAGTCCTCAGGGTGTGATTCCCCACTGTTTTTGTGGTTAATGTGAAGGCATGGAAAGCAGTACTCATCTGTACAGCTGCATCAGGGCAATTTAATCTTTTTCAATGCTTAAGGGGTTTACATGGCAAGGTTTTGGCAGCGGGGAGGCTGCAAGTGTGGCCTCTGTGAGCAAAGCCCAGCAGCTGCCTCATGTTAGATCAGAGCCAGCTCCAGCTCCAGGCAGCTCCAAAGGCCCACTGCTGGCCAGAGCTGAGCCAAGGTGTGACAGTGGTTGGGCCTCTGGGAGAACAGAATAAATAAAATAAAATAAAATAAAAAATAAAATAAAATAAAAATGCTCTGCAACAGCAGCTGGGACAGCAAAGAGTGAGAAAGCAGCCCTGCAGCCCCCGAGGCCTGTGCAGCAGAAGGGCCTAAGGGGCTCCAGGCACACAGCAGCAGTTCCCCTGCAGCCTGTGGAGAGGCCCCTGGTGGAGCAGGCTGTCTCCCTGCAGCCCATGGGTCCCACATGGAGCAGATCTCCACGCTGCAGCCCGTGGAGGAGCCCCCGGTGGAGCAGGTGGATGTGGCCTGGAGGAGGCTGAGGCCCATGGAGAGCCCCCGCAGGAGCAGGCCCCGGGCCGGAGCTGCAGCCCGTGGAGAGGAGGCCACGCAGGAGCAGGGGGCCTGGGGGGAGCTGCCGCCCGTGGGGAACCCGTGCTGGAGCAGTTTGCTATTTTGAAGAGCTGCTGCCTATGGGCAGCCCCCGCAGGCTCAGTTTGGGAATGACGGCATCCTGTGAGAGGGACCCCACGTGGAGCAGGGGCAGAGAGGGACCGTGAGGGAGCAGTGGAAACTCCTAACTAGCTTAATTAATCTCCCTATGCTGAGTTTGTTTTGCCTGTAACAACAGTTGTTGAGTGATCTCCCTGTCCTTATCTCAACCCTTGAGCCCTTTTCATGCTATTTTCTCTCCCTTTCCCTTTGAGGAGGGGGAGTGAGGGAGTGGTTGTGGTGGAGCTCAGCTGCCCAGATGGCTAAAAACACCACATTCAGTTAGCAAGACCTTAAATATTTTGCAGTAGAAAGTTGCTGATATTTGCAGGAAAGTGTGGCTTCCTGAAGTTTCATTTTCTGGGTTAGCTTCAAACATCCTCTTTAGAAAAATATATGGACAAACAAGCTAAAAAACATTTATCCAAGCTACCAGGGCCAGAGGCAGTTTCCTAAAGATATTTAAGTGATTCTGAAAGCCATTTAGGTGTCTACATGGAAATTAGAGAACAAAATACTTCAGAGAAGGTGGCCAATCATCTTTTAACTCACATTACAAAGCTTCATATGGCTAAATCCCTGGAGCTGATTTCCTTTGACCTATGACATTTTATGCCTCTATTACCTTTCATTACACTGGTACCAGGGTACTACCTGCAGCTTCACTGAATACTGTCACCGTTTTAAAAATAATTATTCTCCCAAAACAGACCTGTAAGACATATATTTAGAAACATAAGTGAAGTCAGGCACATTGCCACATCTGAATATTCTTCTGTCTCTTCCACAGCCTCACGCTTTTATGATGGTTGCAGCCTGCCTTATGCATGCTGATGCTGTTCCGTGATTGCATCACTGTGATCATACTGTGAGCTAAGAGACTGTGTCAGCCTGGGATTCACTCCTCCAGGTTTTGCATCAGAAATTTCACCCCTTCTCCGGGCTCAAAATTATTGACACCATTCTCATTCCTCAGGAGTGTAGATTTATGCTTCATTTGTACACACTTCCCTCTGTGCTGACAGATCTATTTGGCTCCTAGGAGAAAGTCTTTATGGAAAATGTCAATGATATCAAAATAAGGCATAATGATTTACTCACATGTCATCACTAGAAAAGAAATTTGTCCTCTGTCTTTTATTTCCTGCGTTACAGGAACAATCATTTTCATATTCATTTCCACCTAAACATTGATTTTCTTGTGGCTGGGCTGTGCAACATATGCTTTGTGCAGGAGAGAAAATAACAAGTAGGTACATTCACATGGACTGGGCAGAGCCTTTGTATCTAAGCTGCATGTTAATGATTAAAAGACCATATCAGATATTAATTGCACTGGACCCCCAACACAGAAGACAGACCTGTAAGAGCCTTCATTACAAATTTGATCTCCACCAGTAAAGAAAAAGGCCAGAGTACAAGCTAATATTAAAAAACTATCTGATGGTCATTCACATTGATGGTCCATGCCTTCTCTCACCTGGGTGGTCTGTGTTAAACAGAATCCTGCCAAACAATTCTGTATCACGATTTGTGGATAGCACAAGCAGGAGACTCTTCCCAAGAGGTACAATGAACAACGTTGCCCTCTTTCATAAGGATGGAGAAGAGCATTAGTGTCTGTGGATGTGACCCATGCTGCGTCATTCGGTTCTGATGCCAGAAGATCACCTGCAACATGTTTTATTTCGTCTTACAAATGTAGAGTGTATATTGCTAGGGCTGGATTTTTGACTGTTTCCAGTCAGGATGCGTCCGCTGACTGGTGAAAGTGTGAGTTTCTGTTGACAAGTATCATGCCCATGGCCCCCATTTATTTAAAAATGCATGAAAATGACCTTTTCTCCTCTTTGCTGCAAGCCTTACCTGTGACCTTTGAAACACACCACAGAACATTTCAAAACACTAGATGGACAATAAAAAAAAAAAAAAGAGAGAGAAAAAAAAAACAACAACAAAACTAAGCAAAACAAAACAAAAGCTTCTCTGAACATATAAAAGAATAGAGCTTGTACAATAATGGGGATGGTATTGCACCAAATTCCATAAATAATGCCTTTCAAGGTTTACTGCACATACATCTGAAGAGAAAATAAAATTTAAATGATCATATTACAGATATTACACAAAGAATGTCTTTTCCTGACTAATGTTAATAGGCAGCTAAGATATATTTATGTTCCTACATTACTACTTTTGAACAGAATATATTATTATGCTAAGAATGCAATAAAAATAACACAGCTCACTTGCATTGGCAATCATCTGTACCAAAAATGACGTCCTATACCATGGTTCTTAAACACAAAAGATAGAGAATTGTATGAAATGGAAAAGGGTCAGAGTTTGTGTCAGAGTTAAAGCTATTGCAGCTGGGTTAATTCTGCATTTGTAATGTGACATCTGGCTTCCAAGAGGCCCTGTTTATATCAGTTCTTCACCCTTCAGGAATGATAATCTATAAAATCACCTTGAAGAAATTATTCAATCTACAGTAAACTGAATTCCATCATTAAAATCCAGCATCTACTGAAAATATATGGCAAAACACGCATTGCCCTTGCTTTTGCAAGATTTTTTTTTTTTTTTTTTTTTCCTTAAAACCCTTTAGGCTTGCTGGCAGGTAAGGATGGGATGTTACAGTGTGAACTTATCTCCTACCAAAGTTATGATGCTGGGCTGATTCCTGAAGGATCTGAAAACCTTTTGCTCTTTTCCTTCCCAGAGATAAAAGACCCAGCATGGATTTGGGGTTTCCAGGTGCTGATTCTGTTTAAACCCCTGTGCATGGGCAGAAAGGAGCATTCTCTGGTTAGTTCTCTTCCCACGACACCACAAAGCAGGGCTGGGAGTCAGGGGATGAAGTCAACAGCAAAGCCACAGCATGGACCAAAATGGATAAGATGAAAACCAGCTCCCAGGTGACAGCAGGGCCAACATCAAAGGATCTAATCCCATTACAGACCTAGCAAGGAAATGGCAGATAAGCAGAGGGACTGTTTAAAAGGAAAAGCCCTCAAAGTTCAACTGAGGATGCCCAATAATCTGTATCGTACTGCCCAACCTTGCTTTCCAAAAGGTTCAAATGTCTGCTTTTTGTTGTCTCTGTCATTTAAATTTTTCTAGGACATCCAGAGGAGAAAGTCCCTGCTGTGCTGCTGGTACTTGAGGAGGAGAAGGGGGCACGAATCCAGCAAAGTGACTGGGATGGTGTTTGGATATGATCACTCCTGGGGTACTCAATACTCAAGGCACATCTGGGAAGTGTGGGTGTGATAAGGGATGCGGCCAAGCTCTCTGCTCAGGGCAGTGCAATGTTAGCAGCTTGCTGTCCACATAAATGGAAGAAATCCTGGATTAACAGAGCCTCTGAAGGCACAATGAAATCCAGAAACTCTCGTCTGGGTGTCACTCAGGAAAAGCAGTCTTTGGGAACAATGTGGTAATTTTGTGTCAAGGTGTTAATTAAAACCACAATGACTCCTGCTGAAGCCACAGTAAGGCACAAGCAGACGAGAGCCTCTTCAAGGACATTTGCTTGTCTCATTATTTACACAATTCATTGTCTTTAAAGTCACTCTGATGGCTTGTTGTTCTTTTCTCTAACTAATTTGAGTTGGAAGAAGATTAATAGAACGAGGCTTCCAAATGAAAACCGTGCTTCCTGCTGAGAAACCTTTTCTGAGGTTGACTATGGGTAAGATTTTTGCTCTCCCAGGCTCTGGAATAGAAATTGGAGAGAGAGAAGATAGCTGTTAAGGGTTTGCAGTGGCAGGGGAAGCTTTCCTGGTCATGGTTTACTATAGAGCCTGGCTTGGGAGCTGGTTTTCTTCGTAGGTGTCCATTCTTGAGCTGCTGTGAAAAGGAAGTCTAGAAACACCGAGGGGTTTAAGTGAACTATAACTCTTATTTATTTATTTATTTATTTATTCCCAGAGAAAAGGGAGTTAAAAATAAGCTTAGGCTAAATGTAGAAGCTTACATGAAGATTAGAGTATTGTGTTTGGGAGAGACTGAAAAAAAAAAAAAAAAAAAAAAAAAAAACTTATTTTTTTTTTTTTTTTTTTTTTTTTCAATACATTTTTTTTTTTTTCAGTTTTTCTTTTTCAAGAACATAAAAGGTCTTGATTTTTGCCTCACAGTATCCTTTACCTGTGGAGAACTAAGTTCTGATCTTAGACAAACTGTGGGAGGTAAGCTCAGAATCGGATTATTGGCCCTCTGCAAGCTTGATTAAAAGAAGGAAGGAGAGAGTCAACAATACATCGAGCTGAAAAAAGCTCAGTGGCAGTCTCCATACACATATATTTATATAGATGGATATATATGCACACAGAGATCTAAATATACATACGCACACAGTGTTCGCAAGAGGAAGAGGCTGGTTCTTAGTCATAGCATCCTGGCACTGAGCTATTCAGACCAGAAGGTTGTGTGACTGATGCTTTCTCCCATGCGTGAAAGGGGGTTGTTGCCCCACAGGGAATGGTCCAACCTGCTATCACACCACGGATTCATCAGGGTTTTACATCTTCTCGCCTAAGGACAGCCAAGACTCTTGCAGGATGTCGTACATCTCTACATCCCTCGGGGTAAGCGGGCAGAATGCTGAAAGCTGAGAAGATGTTTTAGTAAAAAACAACACCATTTTCTGATCTAGCTCAGCTTTAGGGATCAACTTTAGCTATGGACATGCTGGATGTCAAGGACAGTCAAGCTCAGAAGATGACTGTCTGTGGCTAGTTAAATGACATGGCAATCACAGAGCTGGTTTTCTGGCCAAATATCACCCTCACCATTTGCAGAAGGATGAGAGAAATGCTACCGCAGTGTTTCAACTTAGTGCTAGAAGTTCCCATTCTTAAAAACTTTTACACTTTTGTGACATTTCTTAAACCATCAGTGATATTTTATTATTATTATTTTGGGGAGCATGGGGGTAGAGGGCATTCCAAAGACTGCTGAGTTGCAGTGCCAAGGAATTCCTTGAGGCGGTTTAATCTTATGGCAGGGAGAAGGGAAAATCCCTTTACAGAGAAAGTTGCTCATAGAAAAATTATCAGACCTCTGGCCCTGTTTTACTTGGAGGAGGAGGAAAGCAAAGGATCGAGCTGAGCTTGGAGGAAGGTACAGGCTGGTTTCTGAATGGCACAGCAGACTGCAGAGCCATGGTGGACTAGGTGCCATTCAAGACTGGGTTGTTTGGAGCTCTGAGCTCTCTCTCCCCTTGTTGCTAATGTCCCTGCACAGAACTGATAAGGAACTTGTTCCTGATAAGGAAAAGTATTAAGAGGGGATCTCTGGAAGAGATCAGCCATCAGCTCATAAGTGCGGAAGTATGGCAATGAGGATTGAGCTCAGGGTTGCTCTTACCTCTATGTTTATATCTATATTTTATGTATATTTATATCTATATTTTATCTATATTTACCTTTATATTGATAAATAGTGTATGAGTTATTGGAATCAGTCTTAAGGAGATGTTTTGTGCTACTGGATAGCATGAAGTAGCCATCTCCCTCTGCTCCAGACCAAGCCCCTGACACAAGATGACCACCCTGGTCCTTCTGGCTTTAAAATTCATTCAGCTTTTAAAGGAAAATCCTGTGCTTTCTGCATTTGGTCAGGACTCAAATGTTCTTGAACATTGTTGAAAGTCAGGAAAGGAAGAAAATCAAATTTTCTTTTTAAAATGTTCAGAAGTCTTCCCCGGTTGGGGCCCATCATCATTTAGCAGAGCATTTCTTGTCAGATCTTCATTCATCCTGATTACTTTGTTCTATAGTCTCTTGGATTTATTTCCCCCCTTTAATACAAAGCAAGTTTTCTAGTTCAAACCAAGAATGACCATTTTCACCTGCCATTAAGTGAGAGGTTAATTGCCCACCAAAGGAGAAAGGCTCTAATGACTATTCCCTATTATGAATGTCAGAAACAGTCTGTTCTGCACTTTCTCTTTTTGAATAAACTCCACAGAAACACTGAGATGAGCCCCACAGTGTATAGTTTTATAGCACATCATCCAATTCCATTTCACATTTTATTTCTCACTGACTGCCCTGTAGTCGAGCAAGATATTAGTGCATTTAATTTCTTTGGCAAATCATCCACAAACAAATGGAGTCTCCCTTTTTCAGTTTCGCATATATAGATTGAAAGTTATTCTGCCTGGGTAATAGGGAAAGGTTTTTCTGCAGTGGTCAAGGGTAGCTGCAGTCAGATAGAAATCTACCACTAGTCCATGTATATTGACAAGGACCATGTATATTGACAGATGTGATTCACCTTTGGTCTGAAATACTGCCATAGATCCACCAGAGCAACCCAGTTGTGCGTACATGGCTTTACATCCCCCACAGTTGCAAAGATACACAACTTTTTAGAGAAACAGGAAGAAAGATCCAGTTTCACACAACTTTATGTTTCTTCCCTGTAGACCGGAAGGGCCTGACAAGTATTAATGTATTTATTTAACCAGGAGGAGTATCGTTTCCATCTTGGCAGTAGAAAGTTTAAATGCAAAGAAAATTCCCAGTCCCCCAAAATATTTTGCTATCTATTTGAAGAAAAGGACTGTACCATCTGGACTATTTGAAGAGTGGGACTGAGTCACTAGTCCTAGGGAAACTATAGTATGTGGGAAATGATTTATGGTTTCAGATATGCTGAGGCTAGAAAGAATTATTTATTGAACCTCAAAGTTGGTAATAAATAGAAACAGAAGTCTAGAAAGAGGAAAACACAGAAATCTCTTCCTATTCCCACTCTGCTTAGGTAACAGGCTCCTCCCCTGGGCTTGGGACATGATGCTCCAGGTTCCTCCTTCTTTTGGTCAGCTCTCCTGAACGTGAACATCACCAGCTGTGAAAAGTTCATCAAAGTCTCCCAAGTTGTTCCCTTCCTGAATTCCCCTCACTGCTGAAGAGCTCTGGTGTCTCCTGAGTTTTGCAAGGGCTCACCTTGAGGTGATACACTGACAATACTATATCAGGAAATACATCTGCTGGACCACTTCCATCCTATTAAATAAAATATGCCAGATGATATTCTCAGTCCCCAAGGACAAATGGCAGAGGTAACCTTGTATAATTCATTTTTTTCCCCTCCAAAGCAATGTGTCACCCTCCAGACTGACTGCTAGGAATGGTGTCTTGCTTATTATATTCAATAATATAAAGCAGCCCTAATATTAAGATTTTTTTTTTTCCTTTATGAGGTTCAAAGGGACAGGGAGGGCAAATTCAAGGACAAAGGCTCTTAGTGGTGTGATTCGTCTGCCTATCGAAATACAGAGTGAACGAAGGAAACAACTGTTGACCTGAAACCGCTCTAGGGAGACTGGTCATTTCTGGAACGTAGGGAAAATAAAGACACACAATTAGAAGTAAATATCATGTAACAATGTTTTCTAGTTAAGTCAACAGTTTGTCAGTACTTATTTCTTCAATTAGTTTACGTCTGTGGTAACAGATCACTGTAGGGACTGTTCTCTGTCCCTGAGGCTGATCTGCACAAACTGATCACATTTATATGAAACAACATTTTTCCCTAGTTTCCTTGTAGCCTTCTTTTGAGGTTCCATCTGAGCATCAGGAAGCACTTCTGTCCTGTGATTCTGTGGTTCTAGAGCTGCTTGTTTTTAACATATATCAATGGTACGTGTGTATGCATGAATTTTCAGTTCATATTATCTGACAATGCAGATATACCAATAATAATAACTCATTAATATTCTTTCATTTATTATGTATTGCTGCGTATCATTTATTAACTGGGACATGAATGTTAATAATGCATCCCAGACTGAAGAATTACAACCTCTGGGGACTGCTAAGGTGTCTGAGAGTGCAAAAACTGCTGTGGGATAGTGGAGGCCATCTAACTTTGTTGAGGATCTAACTTTGATGTTGACTGGTTCCTAAGCATTATTCAGCACAGCTCTGGTCTCTTTGTGGGTACAGGGAAGGTGGGTGGAGGGGAAAGTCCCAAGATTTATTCCTTTCTCTGATGGGTGACTTTAAGCAGATGATTCCCCCTTTTTTTTTTTTTTTTTTTTTTTTTTTTTTTTTTTTTTTTTTTTTGCAAAGCCTCTTTTTCTTTAAAGCTCTTTGGGAGTTGGTTTGGAGTAGTGCCCTTTAGACGTGCTGGTGTGTTGTTCTGCTGCAGGAGAAGCCTTTTGGGTTTCCTCAGCACTGAGCACAACAGGGCTTTGTTAAGCATCCAGGCTCTGGCATAAGAGCAGGAACAAATAAAGAGGAGTATCCAAGCACTGCTCATACTCCCTTTATACCAGAAAGCATAGATGACCCCCGTGACCTACGAATTACATCCAGAGTTATTACACAAAGACATCGCCTCTGGCGCAAGATGTCCATTTCTTCATACTGTACACAGCTAAACTGTGAAATTCTTGCCACGGGGTATCGCATACACTTAGAGTGTTTAAAAAGTAATTGCATAAATTCCTGGGGGAGGACAGGGAGGATTATAAATACGGGACTACAGAAGACAAAAATGCCACATCTGTGTCGGAACACCCTGAACCACAGACCTTCGCACATGGGGAAAGTACTCTAGGGGAATATATCCCTGCATGCTCTGTTGTTATAACCTTTCCTATGCACCCATTCTTATCTCTTGGAGATATTGGATATGGGTTAAGGTGACTTTATACCGACCCTGTGCGGAAATGCTTACCCATATTCTTATGGTTACTCATGACTTGAAGGCACAGTGGGATGAAAATCAGACCAATACCTGACTTCTTTGCCTCCTGCCTTTGCAGAAAGCACACACTTAGGATTATTTCTCCACCCAGGCAACGACTCTCATCATCTCCTGGAAGAACCTGGTAATCTCTTGTATTCTGGAGAACAACTCTAGGTTAAGAGATTCACAACACATGAAGATTTTCTTTGTTAGCAAGTGAAGATACGAGACAGACATAAAAGCATAACCCTTGGAGGCCTCTTCAGAAGTCATCTTTATTTCTGTAGGTACTTTTGTCCTTTTAATATCTCAGTGCTTTGACGTCAGAGAACTGGACAAATATTTTGCTTTCAGCCTTGCCCCAAATAATCGATCTGTCAGCCTCCCTCGTGATGGTTCCATGGGTCCTTATAAAGGCGAAGGGGGTGGAAGAGGAAGAGGAGTTTTCATAAGGGTTTGTGAAATCCACCAGCAATGGGAGCTGGAGGCCTCTGTACTTGGATGTCCTGAACACATATCTACATTGCTTTTGCAGATTGAATCCCATTATTGGCATGGGTCTGAACAGAAAGTGACTGAACAACGAAAATACTCACAATGAAATGAATCTCATCTTCACCCCAAGCCTAGGAGGCATGCACGGGCCAGAAACACCAGGACGAGGAATATTTCTGTGCTCATTTCTGCACTGCTTAATATTTTAAAAGCTCACATGTGAACCCCCAAGTCTCATGGTGTCCCAGGGAGGCAACATCGTGGGTGGCATTAACTGGGTGGGAATCAAGAGAAATCAGAGGCAATGGAGCCAGAAAATAAAATTTCTCTGAGATAATTCAAGCTGATGTTCTCAGCTTCTTTATAATAATAATAATAATAGTAATAATAATAATAATAAATGTTCTGGTTCTCCAGAGATCTGAATCAATCTGTCCGTGTTACTTTGAAACCCAGTTCCCTAGAGATAACACAAATGAGATTCGTGCAGTGACCACTGGTGTTTAAGGGAAACTTAACCAGGATCTCCTGTTGTCTCTGTGTGTCTTCCATTCTTTTCTAGTACCACCACTCTCGTTTTACACCTGCACTGCTTACACTGAGAGACGCAGCCTCTTCACCCTGTATCTGCAAAATACCTGTCACCTCCTGGCCCACTTCAGGGACAATTTAATTATCCCAACATAAGCAATGGTCCTGCCAAGGTAGGAAAGCTACATCTGCAGAACATGGTGGCAACACCTTAACATCCATGCAGATCACACGGGTTTTTAGTCTTTTACTAGGAGATCCCATCTGTTGCTGGCACCATGTAAAAGAAGAATGCTCTGATACCCATCACAGCATCTCTCCGGGTGTGCAAAATTACCGTTTCACAGATGTGGCAAACTGTGTTTTGTGAGGAGCCAGAAACAATCCAAGGCTAGGAACCTGGGCAATTTAAAAGTGAAATTCCTGGTGACTCCAACTTGCTGGCTTAAAAGGAGGAGGTTTGTAGAATTTTTTTTCCTATATCTTCAATAACCTCAGTTTATACAGCAATTGCATACAGCTAAAGGTAAATATCACCATTACTAAATGAAGCAAAAGGCTGCAGATTAAATCTGCTTTTGCTTAGATTTGCACTTAGTAATTATCTCACCCCTGTGCCTTTTGCACTATTTCTAGTTATAATAATAGCTGTCAGTTCCAGCTGTATGCTAGGTGCAATGCAAACAAAGCCCACGAGGACCAGCCTGCTCTGTAGTCTCAACAAACCTTACGTAGTGTCTATGTAGCTGCCTCCTAACTCCTGCTTGGAGGAAGGGAGATATAAAGACAGACTTTGACTTTAAGGAAGCCTGTTAATTGGCAGGATGGATGGGAAGAGTGATTTGGAGCTGAGCAAAGCTGTAAGGGGAATGCCCTTCCTTCTCTGACCAGAACTTGCTTTGGTCCGACACATCCTTTTCCACCGTGTTGGCATTTGCAAGAACATGTCCTTCAAAATCACATTCTCAACCCCATCTTCTCTTCCATGACATCTTGCTTTCCTAGGCTTCCCTTTTTATGTCACTTGACTTTTCTAGAAATATAAAAATATGAGAAAAGTACCCAATTATTCACACCAAATTATTGGTTTTTGTTTGTTTGTTTGTTTGTTTGTTTTCTTTTTCTTTTTTTTTCTTTTTCTCATGTGTGTGTATGAATTCCTGGAAGGATTGAAGGAAAGCTCTGCAGAACTAAAAATAAGCAAATCCCTTCCAGAGCCAGTCTTTAGACAAATTTTTGTTTGTAATTTCAGGTTTTAGAGGTGAAACCTGTAGCTTCTACCATGGGAGAAAGTCTCTCACTTAATACTTGTCCAGAAACAGATTTTCTTCACATTCCCTTGAAACATAATTCTTCATCCTCAAAAATTATATATAAAATACCTTTTTTATTATTATTATTTTGCCTTTAAAAGAAGCAACAAGGAGCATGTTTACCGATTTAACTTTTGTATTTGTTTTAAATGCTCATCATGTTTTACTTACAGCAGGGCAATAACCTGTAAGTAATCTCTATTGCACTGCACAAACAGACAAACACCTATTTGTTCTGAGTTATTTCAGGTGACATTCCATAAACTCTCGGCAATCCATCAGACCTCTGTAATTTACCTGTTTCTCAGCTCAGCCTTTTTTTCCAAAAAATAATGATATAAATAAGTATTTTGAGTGAACGGAATACTCATGAGTGATTTCTGGCCTTCATGTGAGTAAAATTCTTGATTCCTTTGAGTAAAACCTTCAGGACAACGGCTGTCTTCTCAAGCAGAAAGCTGTCTTTGTAGCATGCATGGCTTCCCTTCACCTCTGTCACAGATCGACATTCTCAACGTCACGGAAATGAGAAGGGGTTGAGATTTTTCCCCTGTCTTTTTCTAAGGGCTTGGATAAAATCTCTGCAGGTGTATTTCACTTATCTCCTCCTCTAGCAAAACAGAAATCAGGGACCTTTGTATAGATGGAGAGATTTCTTAATAGCTCAGTGTTTAATGTATGCAAGCAGTATTTGAGAGTCCTTGGCTTAAAATATTCCTTATGCTTCCATACAAATTTCAGTTCATAAACACAGCCCTGCCTTGATTCAACAACTCCTGACAAGTATTTGTATAACAGAGGCACCCCAGGCTTCAGCTGGGGCTGAGGAAAGAAAAAGCCTATCCCTTAGAGTGATTACAACCTAAATAGTCCTGAGGAGCATTAGCATCATTGCTTTCTGGGTGGGGAATGGGGATAGAGAGGTCATGTCTGTCCTGCACCAGCACAGAGACACACTGGCTGGTTATGAGCCAGCAGTATGCCCTCATGGCCAAGAGGGCCAATGGGATCCTGGCATTAAAAGGAGTATGGACAGCAGGTCAAGGGATCCTCCCCCTCTACTCTGCTCTGGTCAGGCCTCACCTGGAGTACTGTGTCCAGTTCTGGGCTCCCCGGTACAAAAAAGACAGGGATCTCCTGGAAAGAGTGCAGTGGAGGGCCACAAAGATGATATGGGACCTGGAGCATCTTTCCTATGAGGAAAGGCTGAGAGACCTGGGGCTGGTGAGCCTGGAGAAGAGAAGACTGAGAGGGGATCTTATCAATGTGTATAAATACCTGAGGTGTGGGAGACAGAAGGATGTAGCCAACCTCCTCTCAGTGGTTTGTGGTGATAGGACAAGGGGCAATGGCCACAAGATAGAACAATGGAAGTTCCGCACCAACATGCAAAAGAACTTCTTCATGGTGAGGGTGACGGAGCAATGGAACAGGCTGCATAGAGAGGTTGTGGGGTCTCCTTCTCTGGAGATATTCAAGGCCCATCTGGACGCCTACCTGGGCAGCCTGCTCTGAGGAACCTGCTTTGGCAGGGGGGTTGGACCCGATGATCTTTCGAGGTCCCTTCCAACCCCTACAATTCTGTGATTCTGTGATCTGTTCCCATCAGCATGTGGTCATGCCTTTGTGCGCCTCATGAGGAACCCACAGTGCTCTTGGAAATTTGCTTTGACTCAATCTTTACCTGTTGGCTTGAAATAAATGTGATGCCCAACACGGGTCTGAAGCCCAGGGCTAATTTTGTCTAACAGTGAGGTCTAAGAGTGAGGTCCACACAAGCAGCAGCTGGATTTTAATGACCGCTGTTCATAGAGACAAGGGACGTGCATTGGTGGCTTTGTGGGGTCAGCCCACAGCAAGCCAAGCTATTGCATTTGGGCTGCTGTGCACCAGCCCCTGGTTTCATTTGCTCATCTCCTAGGACAGGACTGCACGTTTCTCTGCCCATCCCATATAACACAACCTTCACATTTTGCTAAAGTATTTTACTGGTCTGTCCACCTTCCTTTCCTTGGAGTCATTTAGTTTTTTTTCCTCCCCTGGCAAAAAGAAAGCCAACCCAGCCCGTGTTCCAGCAGAAGCTGCACCAACTCCCTGCCTTTTCCCTGGCTCTGCCTCCTAGCAGAAAATACAAGGGAATTGCTTAAAAATCACACCTTTGACAAAATGCATTATGCAGACAGTGACTGACACAGACAGGCCAGGCTATGTTGTTAGTTATCAAGCTAAGCAGCCCTTTCACTGCAGCTCTTAACACCTATTACGGTTGCCAGGCAGTGAGCAAGCTTTTGGATGATCCCACATCATCTCGATGCAAAGTGACTTGACAGCTCCAGGGCTGCTCAGTACATCGATTGGTGCAGCTGGGGAAGCTGGTGCCCGCTGCTGAGCCACAGGAATATATTTTCACCAAGGGCTGACTGCTTTGAAAGACTCCGCATGCCTGGAAATCAGTCTCCGTGGCCAGGATGTGCAGATGGAAGAACAGAGTTAATTAAAGGTTGTATAGCAGAAAGGTTTCTAGATAGGAGGGCTGCCACAGGGTAACTTGGTCAGTCACTCTGCAAGTGAAAAAGAGGTAAAGGGCCTTAGTAAGGGTGGGAAATCATCCACTCAGCCTCTTATCAGAGACCAGGGGAACGAGGAACAGTTGGCATGTACAAGTAGCTGGCATGTACAATAGCTGGCATGTACAAGTGTGGACCTTCAGGAGCTCTTCTAAGTGGTGCAAAGGGGATGATGTGTTGTTTCACAGCAGATGGACAAGAAACAAGCTTCCCTGTGTACACAACCACAAACATCCCTGCCAGACTCGCTGCTCAGGACCCTGAGCATGCACACAATTACCTGCGTTGTTTCATGCCTGCCTCCTGAGCAGGCAGTAACCACAGTTGTTGCAATGAAGGGGAGTGTTGCTGTCGTGCAGGGAGATGTATGGATAATGCCTCACTTCCAGTCATCAGGGACTCCAAAGAGGAGCTTCCCAGAAACTTGCAAGTTTCCCTGCTCCCTATTAAATGTAGTTGAGATTTTCTCACCTGTCTTGGTTTTATACTTTGCTGCCATCGTCTGCACTGTGCTGATACTGCATCCTGGTTTTGACATAGACCAAACTCCTCTCTAAATTGTTCTCCTGCTAGGGGAACTGCTATTGATGTATTTGCTTCCTAGGGCAGCACTGCCACTAATTAAACAGAGGATGGGCACCCCAGTGCACAGCAGCATCTGTTTGGGTTGTTCCACCGATTGACGGGACACAAATGGGAACAAAGTCTGAGAGGTTTGGCTGGGAGGATCCTTTCATGTACAGACATGAGCAGACATGTGCTGTCCCCACGGACGGGATTTACTGACTGCCATCTCAATTATCCTACGATGTGAATAGCTGCTTGCTTTTCTCTGACAACACCATACAGCCTTTTGCTGTGCAGTGAACAGCCCAGAGACAGTCAGAGTCAAACTCTCTGCAGGGGCAAGTCGTGGCAGGGCTGTTCGTAGAGGCTTAATTGACTTCTGGCCGCTTCCTTCATTAGTTCAGCTAGCGGATGTGCAATACGTAAAACCTTTGCTGCTTCTATCAAACAAAGCCATTTTCCACCTCTCCTCTAACAGCTTTCTCAATGAAAGGCGGTGATTCATCCGGTCCCACTGTGTTTTTATCCATCCCTTGCATCTGGAGCACGTAAGATTAAAACCAATAGCAGTTACCATTCAAGCAGCCACTCTTTGAACTCAAGAAGAGTCCAGCTCTGAGTTATTAGCGTCAGACAGGGTGCCAAGCAAGGCACGTCCAGGCATTTACAGCTTAGGGACTGTCCTGTTTCTTTGAAACAATTCAGTGTAAAGCACGGCCACAGCTTCAGCCTCCCTCTGTCTTCTCTCAGTTGGAGGTGGTTACTAATCCCTTGGCCATTTCTGAAGGACTTTTACATGTTTTTAGGTATGGTCCTGAGCTGTTTAACACACTCTCTACTTCCTTCAGTCATAGCAAACCTGGTGCAATATCCAATAGAGCTTTCTTCAGCCACCAGACAGGGACACTTCCCAGCTGAAAGGATCAAAGCTGCACCTCCACCAGCTACAATCCCATCAATCCCAGATACTCATATGGTTATTTCATATCCTCATCTTTCATTTCAGGATTCCTCATGTCTGTGTTGGACTTCAGAACCACCAAGCTTTACCCTACCAAATCCATCACAGATCTGAGAGCTCCCAAACCAAAATGCTGATGTCAGCTTCACTTTGCTTTTATACAAATGGCTTCTAACCTCTGAGGGCAGAGCCACCAACTGTCTGTGCTGGAAAAGGTGCCATCCCCTCCTAGCTATTGTTGAAGAAAAGTTTATAGATGAACGTCAGTTCTGGACAGGCCCTTTATTTCTAGAGAAAATAAGAGAACTGGAGTGAATTCCCCTCTAAACTCCTGCTGTGATGGAAAACCAGCAAAAGGAGAAGGAAGTCACTATCATTATCTATATTCATATTATCCAAAATCAAAACAAAACAAGCAAAAATCTACCCCAAATATTCCTAAATGGTACATTTCCTCCAGTCCTCTGCATTGTAGGTCTCACAGATGACTTGCATCAGCACAATTAACATAATATAGATGCTATTTCCAAATGGGATGAATTGCAGCTGCAAACAAAGGGTATGTATTTAAGGTTTTGGTGACAGCTCTGCCACCTGGTAGAACTTACTGCTAGGGACACTCAGCCACTGGAGACCCCCCTTCTGTGCACATATCTGGAGGAATTTCATGTCTGTCATCCACTCCAAGGACCATTTCAACTGGATTTAGTTTAAAGAAGCCAAAGGATCTTCATTCTTCCAATGCCTCTTTAGATAAGATGGACTCGGTATGTAGCAGGAGCCAACCCTAATATTTCACTGCTGTACTAAGACATACCACTGTCATGTTTAAAATTCTGATAAGTATCTTCAGGACTGGAGAGGCACAGGAGGTAGATCCTTCGGAGTAAGTCAAATTCTTCTCCTACTCTATTCCATCAAAATTTCGTCATGGTCACTATCAAGGGCAGATTCTCAGCTTTATTTTATTTTTATTTTTGTTCCCTCAGAAAAGAAGGGCTCTGCAGTCTCAGTTTTGGCCACCTTGTAAAGCTTCATAGCTGGGAAGCAAAGCTCATTGATTTCTACAATATGCTTTTGTAAAAGAAAAATGAAGTGTCTCTATTTAGCATGGAATACAGTGAAGCTTCCTGTTCCTATTCTTATTCTCATTTTCCAAGCTCAAATGCTTCTAGTTCAGTATCTTGAATGCACCCTCAGGACCCATTAGTTTAAGTAATGTTTGTCTGTAATGTGACCCTGCAAGTAGATCAGGACATAATATGCTGTTGTTCTGTCTGGCAGATGAAACTTATGAGTACCTGCTTTTTGCTCCAACACTGTTTAAATACAAGACAATTATTTGTTATGAAAATTCAATAACATTTTAATGATTAAAAAATAAATCCCATCTGTTTGGTTTTCCCCAAGAGAAACAGAAAAAGATTTATTAATAGAAATTCCTGCCTTTTCTATTTGAAAAAAAAATAGTTTTATGTAACCAGGGGTAACCACATGAAATTAAAGATGACAAAAATCAACAGAATAAGATCAGAAACATCTTAGTATGCTAATTTACAGTTTGTAGTGTGCCAGAGAGAATCCCAGGGTTGAAGGTAGCAGAATAAGCAGAAAGCAGAATAAGAAGACCAGATGTCATTAACCTCAGGAGGTCATAGCTACAAGAAAGGGCTGCAGATGCCCCCAAGCTGGGTGCCAATGCATGGATACACGCTGGAGCAAGTTGGAGATGCTTCAATGAAAGGAAGCGAGCACCATGCTGTGTAGGGAAAGTCTGTCTTGCAGTGTGGAGTTATCAAAGTTATCTAGGGTGGTAGGTGTCTTGTAATCTGTGTTGGAATAGAGCTATTCCAATAATCTTTGTTTGCAGATTATTATTATTATTATTTCATTATATTGTATTTATTTTTATTTTTTATATCTTGTCCCAGATATCTTCTACCTCCCCAAGAAGAGGGAGGAGCTTCGTTGTTCCATCTTCATTGGATTAAAAGGGAGAAGTCAAAGAGTAATAGAGCTACAGTTCAGCAGTCAGGATACTCCTCTGGGACCCAAACTGTAGAGATCACACCTGAAATCACATCATTTTTTATTTTTATTTTTTATTTTTTCCCAAGCTTTCAGGCCAGTGCCTTGCTAATCTTTGGGATCCGGCTCAATCACAGTCTGCAGTAACTTGGCCATGAAAGAAAATAGTAATCGTTTGATTTTCTATGAATTTAGTCGTCTGATTAGTAGTTCCTGCCATTGCTCCTGAATTTTTAAACTGTGAAGAAAATTAAATTAAAGGCCAAGGATCTTAAATCATTTATGGAATAGCAAAGCAGAGTTACAGATTTGCAAGAGAAAGATCTCACAAACTCATCAGTTCCACCTTTACTGTCATCGTCAAATCTGATAGCAATGGGCCATGATCTTCAGAAATAGGCAATGACCTTATTAAAGAGAACACGATTCTATTCACTGCTTTCCAAGTGCTAGTACTGTCAGCTGCTCTTACAAGGCAAACCCAGGATTTATTCTTGGCAAAGAGGTGAAGGAAAACCTACTTTCTGCCTATTTTGCATGAAAAATAATTTATTTTGTCATTTGGCAACATCTGTAGAAACTAAGAAATGTTTCAACAGAGCTTGAACAAGGTCTTCTAGTCTTCTTGAAGGAGCCTCCTCTCTTTGGTTTCATACCTTCTCATGCCTTGGCAAAATAGATTCACCTGAGCTTTGCCTATTGCTGTGCCAAGTTTAACCCGTGTGAACCTATTTGTCAGCCCCTTCTGCCCACAATGCAACCTCTCAATGTAAATTAATAAATTATGCCAGCTAATTTCTCATGAAGGCAGTAGGCATGTATCATAGAACATAAAGTATAAAGCTTTTAATCAAGAAAGGTTGGAAGAATAGGAACAAAGTAAAATATTTTTCTAAGGATCAGGGCTCAAAAAGGCAATGTGAGATCATAGAAAATAACCCTAGGAAAGCCTGCACAAAAGGAAAAATCTATTTCTACGCTGGCATAGAGAGAATTAAAACCAGCAGCCGGAATGTTATTTACAAACACACAGAGCAAGTCACTGCTACTAAACATGCACTGGGCAGATTTATGGGAAATTCCACCAGTTATTGAATTTTTCAGTTCTGAAATTGAATAACCCCTGAAATGTTGATATCTTCTAAGGAACACATTGGGGCAGGAAAGTTTTTCTCAAAGGAAAAGTTTGCTTTAGTGACATCAGAACACATTGTTTTGGGTTTATTCTTTTTCAACTTTTACAATGTATTATTCAGATAAAAGAAAGGGATCTATTTCAAACAGGCAATTGCAGATGAAGAACGGAAACATTCTGTCCTTTTCAACATTGGGAAGAGATGTTTGAATACCTGACTTTTGTTGTGGAAAATGGTGTTTTTTTTTTTTTTTTTTTTTTTTTTTTTTCATAGTTTCTCTTAAAGTAAAGCAGAATTTCTCTTCTCCCTGCAGTCTGCTGAAGAATTTCTGCACCATAAAGAAAAGAAGATAAACTCCCTCTAACCTTCCACCTCTCTCCTTTGGCTTCTTACCTATATTTGGCATCTATAAACTTTTAGAAACTGGTTAATGTTGCATTCTGTAGCGCAGCTGTGGTGCTCAACACATCTGGGAGACCTCAGATCAAATGGGCATGGGAAACATCCATATACCTGTGATAAACTGCGTGGTGCACAAATCCTGACTTCCTTTTGGAGTGAGCATGTTATAGGCATGATAAAGTATCCATTAATATTTCCCCCTGGAATTGTCATTCATTTGAGTTAATCTGCAGAAGAATAAAACCAGAAGGAAATGAGGAGCCAAGCAGGTACAGGGAAAGGAGCGATGTTTCTCCACTTGCTCTCTACATATACCTTAAATAAGTCTGGAGGAAAAGAAAATGTGACGAAATCCAAACAGTTCAATAGTGATCTTCAAAACCATTTTACTCACAGAGCACTGCTTCTGATTGCCTACGTGTGATAAGTGCCACATGCGTCTAATAACTGCATCTAATGCCTGCCAAATACAGCACCATCAGTTCTCTAACAATTCACCTCCTCTGGGCTTATTATTCTGTCTGCCACTACCCATCATGTCTGTGTGGCTATATTCACACACACACTGATGCAAGCTGTGCGAGGGACTGCTTAAAATAAAAAGCAAATTCCTGAGAAAACAAAGACAAACGGCCAAATAATAAAACTTGAAGAATGGGTAGCAGTTAAGAACAGGTGCTTTTATGTTGTCAAGCTAATGTGTCAAGGCTAAAAATACCTCCTTGTGCTGGGAAGAGCACTGTATTTCCTTAGGGGGTACCTAGCTGTGGTTATTCACCATTAGATCTTCCTTCTGCACTGGTGGGAAGCTGTACTTTCAGAGAGGGGAGTAGATCTTGGTGCATTTTTGAGAAAATCTTGCCTTTTTCGAGCACTCCAGCTCATGGTTTTTGTTTGTTTTATCCAACCATTCCTTAGTTTCCCTCTCAAGTTTTATTTCTGCACCCTTCGCACAAACTTTTAAGCCACTTTGCTCAACCCCACGCTCTTAAGTTATTCTGACTTCCTGCCACAGCTTGGATTTAAAGTTTCCCCCTTTTTGTTCTCCAACAAGTTCTCATTTAACTCAGTCTTGAAGTCATTTTGTGATGGGCCTTGATGATTTTGAAGGAAAAGAGAAAGAAGAGAAGGTGGGGAGAGGGAAAAAAAAAAAAAAAAAAAAAAAAAAAAGTGTTTTAAAAATTTGTCTCAAAAGGGGGAAAAAAAAAAAAAGTGCCACAGTCTGGAGGGAAAGTTTAATTAAAAAGAGCAGAGTTTTTAATTACCAGGGAAATCTACTTGAATGATTCATTTGCATAATCCTGACGGCAGTGGGAGAACAGGCAGGAACGAGATAAGCTTTCTTTACAATCCTTCTCTTGCTTTTCCATATCTCTCCAAAAATGATCCTCCGCTGCTCCTCTCTTCCATTCCCTGCTACATTTTTCTCCCATCTGATCACACGTTTTGGTCTTGGGCTGCATCCTTGCTTAGCTCTTCCCTTCACTGCATGATGCATTTCGATGCCACCTTTCTGTCCTGCTGGGGCTGTCCAGGTGAGCCGTTACGCATCCTTCCCAGTCTAGTACATAACTGGTGTAGTTTGTTGAAGCAACAGGAGTACAAGTTCTTTTGGCTTGCCAGAGATAACACTATCTGCAAAGCACATGCAAGTACCAAGAATATGATTAAAAAAAAAAAAACAAAAAAAAAACAAAAAAAAAAAACAGCTACACATGTGCTAACTTAAGAAAAAACTCTGTAGAGAGTGTTAGGTTTCCTGGGTAAGCACTCAGTATAACAGAGAGTTCAAATCTCACCCAATAGGTGTCCCTATGGGGAGGAAGAGAGTTTCAGTGGGCCAACTGATCCCAGAACTCAACAGTGTCCTTCCAGCTTGTCTGTGATGCTGCCTTCCCTTAACATTTTCCTCCTCTTGGGCCATTTTATACTATTTTCTTATTTTTAGGTGGAGCTTACGTGACTCATACATGTCTTTGTTGTGACTGATATACTTTTTTCTCACTTTTGTTTAAAGGTGCAGGATCAGAAATTCAGAGCACATGCTCAGTGAGAGGTGGTCACACCTTGGATGTGGGTATCCTTTGGGATGGAGGTGCATTTTGGCATTATAATGATATTATAATGAACAAAGGACACTATCATGGAACACATTCCTTGCATATCTACCACATCTCACCCTGAAAATTTCCTCAAGGCTGATCCTTCTCTTGAGATGTGGACAAACATTTAACCTCAGTGAGTCACCTCCAGGAATTATTCCACATCCAGCAGCAGAGAAGCCACCCAATAGGTCAAAATGCCTATCACCAGATCTGGTGTTCAGCAAAAGAACGACCCATAAAAATTAGACTCTCATGTCCCAAAGTTCCTGCCCAGACTAAGGTAGAAATTAGAAGCTTTCCACATAGAGCATCAGACCTGAATCTTCCTTACCACCATTGTCAAATCTGCCACAGCCATGCCACTGTTACTTGTCATTACCTAACTAGCCCATCCTATCTGATCCTCTCATGCAAGATGAAATGGAAGCTTGAAATAAGCTTACGATTTTGAGGGTCATGACTCACATGCTTTCTATCCATATTATTGATCGGCCACCCATTGAAAGGCTCATTTATTTTTCTAGCACACTGACGTGCGTAGATCCTTATGCTCTGTCCTGCAAACATCTACGCTGATAAAATATGTTTGTTTTTTCATGTTTCACTAGCACTTCTCCAAGCAACGTGTTTGGAGGTGATAGTGGGCCAGGAAATAAGCCAAATGGGAAAAGAATGGGTCTGTGGGGCTCTGTGGTTTCCTGCACCCTCACAGCCCAGGCATCTCCCACCTGGATCACAGTCTTATCCACTGAGAAGTCCAGGTTTATATTCCTGGAAGTGATGTTCAATCGGACAACCCTGCAGGAATAAACATTCCTACATGTCCTCTTTGATTACTGTGATTGACCAGACTTGTTCCCATCACTGCCTACCTTTCTTAATTTCCCTTGTTGCATTGGAAAAGGCCTTTGATGAGGGGCTTTTTTCCCACATATCCTTCTTACAAATGCACTTGCAGTGCACAGCAAGAAATGAGTGAGGGACACCTGCCAGCAGGTGGGGATGGAGTGGTCCCCACCAGGCCATAGGCATACCTCAGGGACATAACACTAGGACTCTCCTGGATCCCCACACATCTCCACATCCCCTCTGGATGCTGTATCAAGGTCCTCTTCCTCCCTCTCTGTCTGCAGAGCTCCCTTCTCCCTTCCCTGTTTTGCAAACCAGAGATTTCCATGCTTTGACTACGGTGCAGTAGAAAGGTCTTTTGCAGTTGCTGCTCGAATCTCCGAATTTGGACAATTGATGGAAATACTATGGCAAGAAGTATTTATCTGAGCTTTGCTCACTTCTGAACATCCTTACTATTGCCATAAGCTAGGGATACTGGAAACCAAGATAAGATGCAGCAGGTCAGACGAAAAGCAACATATAGTGGCTAAGTCCCTAAAATGCAAAAGAAGAAAAAAATAAGCAATATGAGAAGCAACCAGAAAATTGCTTCCTCCTCAATTCTGTGCCTACATAGGCATTGCTATGCGTACAGTATTGTACAGAGCCTCCAGAGCACGTTTTGGGGGATTTACATGTGTGTTTTGTGCATGTGCTTCTGCACATAAACCCAAGCAAAGTTTGTAGGAAGAGTTAATGTTGCTTCACAAGTTAATGTGTTTACTATATTTAAGGATATTGCAGATCATAAGAAAAGCAAAACAAGCTTTGGGGCTAAACAAACCATTTTGGGACCTGGACCATATGGATGGAAAGTAATTGTTGCCTGTATATATTCAAGGAGTTGCATGGATATAGCAAGCTGTTTTGGGTGCCCATGATAAAAATGTGTGCTTGCACTTGCACACAGAAAATGAGAGTGCACAGAGACCTGAATCAGTGTGTTCACAAGTCTATTGGATGTGGCTTAAGGCAAGATGTGGCTGTTTTGACAAAACAGAGAGATCTGTGTGTGTATAACAGGCTGTGGGCATGCTGCAAGCAGCAAGCGTCTGTGTGTGTGAATGCAGTCAGCTGGGGACACGTTGTTCCAGCCTGTGGGGAGGAGGTACAAGCTTGAAATTTTGTGTGTGTGTACAGGCTGTGGCCAGTGTGTGTTGTGTGTGCTGAGGAGCAGACACGTGGAGAACTGTCTGCTAAGCTCCCTGCAAGCATGAGTTCATGAGGCAGCATGTGGGCTTGCTTTCATGTTTCTGTGGGTATGATGCGGGTACCTGCACCTACGCTGTAATCCCTGTGTAGCTGTACAATAGGTGCTGAGCAGACACAGCAAGCAAGGTGTTTTTTCAGTGTTGAGGAATGCTTCAGGTGCATCAATAATCAGCACAGGCTGTTCATGCATGGGCTTGGGTGTGTGTGTCCTATGGGTGTTCTCACGACAGCACACAGTGGAGCACAGGGAGGGAGGTTGCTGACCCTTGCTCCCTCTGGAGACCATTTACAGCAGCAGGCAGTTCCTGGTTTGTCCCACATGCACTGCTGGAAAAGGCAGAAATGATGAAGGGAAATTTCAGCTGCCTGGAAAATATCAGCAGTGCACTGTTAACTGATAAAGTTAACATAGTTAGGAACCATCAGGTCCTGGGCCCAAAAATAGAGGCTGGAAGTTAGTTTGTGTTAATGATGTGGAAGATCTGGGGACTAGCATCAACATATGAGGTGGGCAAGTAAATTCATTAATGGTGGTACTGTGTCCTGTAGATCCTCCAGATGGTTCACTGACCACCAGCCCTCACCACCACAGCTATAGCTTGGGTAGCAGAGATCAAGCTAAATTCTCCAATACCATCCCATAATTCTCCAGTCCCCTTATCTGCCCACTGACCTTCTCCATCTTGCAAGCTCCTTGCTGGTTTCTGTGCTATTTTCAGCCCCGTCCCTCAGTTGCCTGCTCTGCCAATGCAAACAAGTGCTTACCTCCTCTCAGACAAGTATTTCATGAAGTAACATAGACATTAAAAGTCCTCAAACCTCTTTTCAAATGGAGCTGAGATCAGCTGAGGGGATTAACAAGTTATTTGGGAGAGACAAACAGCTACCTACGCAGATTTCACGTATTTCATTTCGTTGGGAAAACAAGCTGCAAAAGCAGCCAGCCATTAGTGATATATTGAAATGTATTCTGAGTTGGTGGTTAAACGTACGAATCAAAATAAACCAAGATGAAATAAAGCTCCAGGAAGCCTGGTTTTCGGTGTTAGCATTCACGGCTGTGTATTTCTCCAATCACTTCTCTTTGCAATTCCCCCTCTCGCAGCACAGCTGGTTGTTGCAGGGTTATTCCACCACTGGCATCAAACCTCATCTCAAATGTCCCTAGGAAAAAAGTCCCTCTGGCTGTGTTAAGTATTCAGTGGGCACATCCTGGGATGGCCAGCTGTGCTGTTAACAAGCCCCTGCTGCATATTTCGGCCTCTGATCAATGCTCTCTCACATCTCTTTGTGCTCAGCTGGGATTAAACCACATTCGCCTGTGGCAGTTTTGGGCATTTTGTGTGAGTCCTGGATGGAGCAACCATTGGTCACCCCTTGGTCTATCAGTTCCCAACAGGCCTTGATCTGATGATGAGTTAACAGGAGGTGAAAAATGAATTTTGTATGGGAAGATGGAGTTCGTTAGGATGTTGGACATCTGGTATCTGCATCTCATTAACACATTCTAAAACTTCCTTCATAAAACCACCGTTAGTAATTGAGCCTCTGCCCCTTTACTTGCTCTATGGACCACTCCTTCATCTTTCCACAGTCTGATTTGTGCTCAAAGTCATTACAGTAGTCAGATAACAGGTTATCTGTAAGCCTTCACTGCTTTCCCCATCTCCTTGCCAGGCTTCCATACCAAATGACTCAGATTCCTGACTGTATACAGTAGGTACTGAAGGTCTTGTGTGAAAATTATTATTATTGATGTTATTTATTATTATTATCATCATCATCATCATCATCACCCTGTAGGAGAAAAAATAAACATATTTTTATATTCTACTTAATGCAGATCTACCTACTTCTGCCAAGTACCTATATTTCTTTATCCACCTAAATAAAGTTATCATACAGGTTTAGTATAGTATAAAATGAGGCCTGTACAAAGACACTGTAGAAGACTGGACTGTAAGCCCAAAGTACTTAACTCCTGAGTGGTGAGGTAGTCTCTCTGGGAAAAAAAAAACTTGTCTTTGTATCTAATCTTAACTGGCTTTTTTTGGACATAGTTATTTTTTTGTTGTTGCTTTTAAGAATATTGCAAATATTCAAGCTTTATCCTCAGAAAATTATTCACAGAACCCCAAAGGAAGGTCACTTCTTGTGCATAAGCAAAAATAAAATAAAATAAATAAATAAATAAATAAATAAATAAAACAGGCTAAATATCACTTCTCGTGGAATCATGAGGAATAGCCAGGTAGGAGCTCAGCACTCCTCCTGTTCACCAAGGCTTTTACTTTTTAGCCACCCCATTACTCACACAGACAGAGAGCAAGAGAAGGCCCATACCTTTCTATGCATTGTATTCTGACAGTTGGATGCACCCCTGATTTACATCCTGTTTGCAAGAGAAACTGAAATATTCTGTTCCTGTTCCCATTCTCTACCAATTGTTGGAAACTAGTTTCTTGGGGTAACCATTTCCACTTTTGTAGAAAGATATTGCACTGTTTCTGATGGGCACAGTGGCCATGTGATATCTTCATTTCCAGGGGATGTTTTGGAACCAAAGAAAATGATGCTTCAATCAGTGCAAGTGATAATCTGTCTGGGCAACAGTAAAACTTTGTGATGGTTTCCAAAGGCTTCATAGAGCTGCTAAAGCTCATCAGAGCTCCACAGTTCAGGCAAGAGGATCTATTAAGTCCAGAGCTGATGTCATGTGGGACAGGAGGAATGAGATGGTAATTATCAGCTGGTAAGCCCAGACATCAATTCCATACTAAACAGCGAAAACAATGTTACGAGCTGCAATCAATAATGAACCAGAAGATCAGAATACAATTAATGTCAGTCAATGAATTTTTATGGAAGGGGTCCTTGTCAGGCCAGCCTGATTGTGTTTCTGATGAGATACCAAGTTTTGTGATACCGGCAACTGCATCAATGTAATACTTTTGTGAAGGGTTTGATTCATTTCCAGACGTCTGATTTTTTTTTTTTTTTTTTTTAAATGAGCATCGTAAATATCAAATCATTTAAGAGCTGGCAAAATGACTAATCTCAGAGAAAACTTATCAATGGCAAATCAGCACTGAAGCAGGTTGTGCAAGAACTACTCAGCATCATTATCAATGAGTTTGGGATAAGAATAAAATCACTGCTGACAATATTTATAAAAGGCAATGATTGCCTCTCAGTGGGGTAGAGTGGTTCTACAGGCAGATCTGATTTGTTTGGAAAACTTGACCAACTCAAAGATGAATCAAGTTAGCCCATCTGTATGCAAATTACCATATCCAGAAACAAGCAATGCTGACTAATTAATCCAAATAAGATTGGAGTTTATATATATTAAAAAGAAAAAAAAAAAAAAAAAAAAAAAAAAAAAAAAAAAAAAAAAATTTGAAAAGTTTAACCTTCAGGATGGACAGCACAAACAATTCAATATGAACTGATTATTTCAGGATTAATTAAATTATTTTGTCCTGTACACATGGTATGGGTGAGACTGGTACTGCAAGAGTGTTTTACAAATCTGTAAGAGATACAAAGAAGAAGAGCAAATAAACAAATAAATAAATAGAGAGAAAGAAAAAAAGATAGAGAGAGAGAAAGAAAGAGAGAGAGGAAAGGAAGAAAGGAAGAAAACAAAAGGAAAGGAAAGGAAGGAAGGAAGAAAGAAAGAAAGAAAGAAAGAAAGAAAGAAAGAAAGAAAGAAAGAAAGAAAGAAAGAAAGAAAGAAAGAAAAAGGAAGAAAGAAAGAGAAAAAGAAAAGAAAGAAAAAAAAGAGAGAATTTGCAAAAAGTTTTCAGAATCTAGTTGGCTCAGTAAATGTAAGATTAAGAGGTGATTTGATTACTTTGCTAAGCAAAAAGATGTTGTGAGTTACTTAAGAAGAACAAGATGAGACAAGCATTGGAAGAAAATCAGGGGCTGGGTGGTAAAGCTAGACAAGTTTATATCTAAAATGAGGGTTTGATTTATTTATTTTTTCCTTTGTAGAATGATCAATCAGCCAGAGGAGGTGTTCTGTAAAAGAACACAAACTGAGGGTATATTATATTTTGTGCATCAGCATGTGTAAAGCCAGTTAGGTCAGATAAATGAGCTAGTGATGCATCTTTCTATTCTGAATATTTGTATTGTGTTTCTCATTTGATGCACTCTCCTCCAGGGATCTGCATTCACTCAGCAGTTGCTGATCTCAGCAGCAGCAGAGAACAGTCCTTGGTGCTTAGTGCTGTACTGCAGCTTTAGTTGTTAGCTCTTCCCTGAAAAAGCAAACAGCCAGTTTGAAGCACTGTTTGTTGATACTCCATACTATCTAATTGTTAGTACGTGCCTGGCATGGTTTTATTGGATGTCAACTAGCACTTTCCTAGGAAAAGTCAGGATATATTCTGGTGGATGTCAAAGTCATCCTTTAGTGGCTGTTCCCAAATGCCGTGTGTATATAGGCGCCTTTGACAAGGAGAGGGAAGTGTAGCCACATGGATATTAACTGAGATGTCCCGTGTCATTTCTTATAGACCCAAGGAAAGAACAAACCATGGTCCTCTGTGGTTTATCAGGATAACCATAACCCCAGAGACAATCTGTTGATGAATCTCCTCTTAATAACATGGAGATTGTCTCAATTGTTTTTTTAGATGTATGTTTTATCTCCCTCTACCTTGAAATGTCTCTGTGGCCTTGAAAATTGGGGTGAAGTAGTCTCTAGATGAATGAGATAAGCTACATGGAGCTTAGGAGCTAAGCTTTCTGAGCTAAGCTACATGGAGCCATTCTCCAGCTCCATGTAGCTTAGCTCAGAAAAACACTACAGACAAAACATGAAATAAATCAATCAATCAATCAATGAATCAGAACTAAAACCAAAACCAGTAAGCAACTGCTGTTGCAAACTGAGCAAGAAAACATTACTTTGGCACAACCATCAGTAGTATGGACCCAAGCAAGGAGGGATTTAAAGTGTTGTAGTGTCTGGTTCTAATCATTCTTCCAGTATGAGGTGGCTGTGCTGGGGGAAACTCTCTCAAGATGTTGGTAACAGCTTTGCCAGTTTGCCTAATATAGACAGAAAAAGTTAATTAAGAATCTGTGAGCAGTGCCAACTGAGTCTGACCTTGTCTGCAATAAATGGAGGTTGTGGTATTCAGCCCTTTCTTACAAAATTGCAAGAAGCCTGTGCTCTCCAGGGCAATCACTCAAAATACCTGATTTTTTAATCCATCATGTCCATCACTTACATGGATTATTTCAAGCAGTTCCCTCTGTCAATTGGGAGAGTAATTTTAATCAGCTGGAATACATTGCAGTTATCAAAAAATATAAAGGAAATTCCATGAAAGAGGTGAAGTCATATGCACAAATATTAAGTGACATACATGTATCAGAATGTAGAAGCTTAGAATTTTTGTATGCTTTTAATCACAAATTTGTTCTTCAGAAACAAACAAAAGCAATTATTAATACTTTATTCCCAAAGCTAAAATGTTTCAGGGAAGTTTTCATGAAGATAAGGCAACAAAATGAAGAATTTAGATATTACCTGTGGGTGCTTACTTTCTAAGCAGCTAGGAGACCTCTACTTCAGTAAGTACCCAGCTTGTTACTTCTCATGGCACAAAACTCACATTTAATCTAGTGAGGGACCAGATCTCAGCTCCTCGAGGACACTTTACTTTCAAATCACTGCTATCACATTCCTTTCTCTCGTTTATCCACAGGTTCCTAAAAGCAGATGCTCAGGAGTCTTTCCAGTGCAGACTCTTCAATTTCATTAGAAACAAAAGTTGGTGCTTCCCAGAAGGTCCGGGTGTGACATACCTTCAGAACTTGAATGTGCGTAAATTAATCACAAAGGGCTTATTTTTGCTCTTTTTATCGTTCAATTAGATGCCTAAAAGCTCTCTCCTAACAACTGTTCTGATTACAAGTGTAGCCTGTAGCCTTTACACCCAGCTCCAGCCAGGAACAGAAATCTTGAAAAACGGAGCAGACAAGCATTGATGGGAATAGCTTAGAAACATCTGTTCTTGCCGTCAGGCCTGGACACTTCGGTCTGAGTGACCTGATTTACCCAGCTGTTCTTTCTACAAGTTATATCTCTGTGTCTGGTGATAACTGGTGCTTTAAAAACTATTATTTAAACTCAGTTAAAGTGAATATTAGCTATTAATTACTTCTTACTTTGCTCCAACTGTTGTATTTGGCAGTAAAAAAATTTCAACAGTGCTGACAAATTATGCAAATTCCTTTGTGAAAGTGATTTAGCAGAGTTTTTTCTTTTTTTTTTTTAATTTTTTCTTTTTTTTTTTTTTTATTACTATTTTGTTTTAGGAGGATTGTTGGAGCTGGGTTTTTTTGTTTCTCGCTTTTTTTGTTGTTGTTGTTGTTTTTGTTTTTTTGTTCCGTGCACTGATCTTGCTGAACTTCCAAAACACTAACTTGGCATTCTGTCTTCAAACAGCTTTGCAAAGAGGATAAAGATGGAAATAAATAGACATATGGTGCACATGAGCCTAATTCATGCAAAGTTGCTCATCCTGGGCAGATGGAAATGGATGTTTGAGTACCTTGGTTAGAAAGCTGCCTTTAAAATGTACCTTCTTTTATTTTTGCTTTGTCATCAGCTTGGCTAATGAGCAGCTCCAAGGCAACTTTTCTTGCTGCTCAGACTTTGGTGCGAATTAATTTTCCGGCAGTGTGTCCTCCTTGCCCCTCCTCTCTTGATCCATTTGCAAGTTTAGATGACAGAACTATTATTTTAATGGCAGCAAATGTAATGTATGCCCAAGCTGTTCTCAGTGTTAGCGTGGAAGAGGTTGGTCTGATCTAGGAGACAGAGAGAAAGGGGAAGGAGGGATAAATGTATCTGAGCTTTCCCTATGAACCAATGGATTATTCTTTCAACTATTTCTCCCCTGTCAGTGGGTCTGAAAAGCTGTCCCATGTTGATTTTTTTCTCCGGTAATTTCTAGATGTTTTGTCTGAAATCATGATTCTGTGGTCGGCACAACTCATGTCAAACGGCTGTGAGCTGAGGGGATTTGTCAGGGATTCATCCCTTCTTTTTCTTCATTTTTTTCCTATCTTTTTACTATTGTATCATGATCCCTGAGACAGCGGAAGGTGTGGCTTTATGCATAACATTGGGTTTTATCACATGAAGGTCAATCAACTGTGTCAGGCCAAATGCTCTTTTAATTAAATAACTTTCCACTGGGTATCAAAAGAAAAAAATAAAGTTGAATAAAAGTGAGTGCTGCCAGCATTCTAGAATAAACACTCCACCAAAAACCTCCACTGTGAGTGTCAGCAAGGTTGCAAATTCTCAGATCCCAAAGTAATTCAAGACCTGAGCAGGATTAGGTGGCACCTCGGTATTTAAATCCTTAACAGCAATCCCATTACAAATCCTATTACACAGGCCACAGTAATTCAGATATCTGGCTAGTATTTTTAGGAGCTAGAACCCCACAGAGTGGAAATACTTTACTCTAGTTATTGCTTATCTGTATATCATCCTCTGCATGGAGGTGTAGAGGTATTTGGTCATCAATTTATGCAAAAAGTGGTAATCATCTTCTCTCCTGTTGAAAAACAAGCAAACATCAATTTAATAATAAATGTTTTTTGCAATATTAGATATTAAATGTCATATTAAAACAGAATACTGATCAGTTCAGTGGAAAACCATCACAAGATTCATTGCTAATCACAGCAGTGTCTTTATCTTGTATTCTGCATAGCAGATGTCCTCACTCCAAAGCTGCTTGAGTTTGTCGGTGATAGGATTGTGAGGATTTTTTTTTTTCTTCAAAGTTCAGAAGAAAATTTTTTGCTGTCAGCATTTGTTGCTTGTGAGCATAGCTGGAATTTCCACTACAACGTGATTTAAACTAAAGAGCTTATCGAGCACAGTGTCTGTCTCTGTTCTGCAAAGCAGGACTTGAAGGACTGAGTTGGAAGAGACGTATTCTTCAACATTACAGCTCCAAAATATTAGGGCAGTTAATTCTATGTCTACATCTATATCTTGGCATCCTTGCTGGAAAGAGCAGGCATAAAGATTTTACAAAGAAGGAAATTTCTTTGCTCAGGGACTACTTTTGTCCCTGAACATTCCTCCTCCCTCCTGAAAACTGGAAGAGTCCTGGAAGAATCTGCACTTACTTTCCCTTATATCTTGTTCCGTCTTCTACCGTGTCCCGCTTACAGTCCTGCATTTTCCCCAGCTACTGCTAGATCTCTTCACATCTCTGTCTTTTCGTTCTTCTCCAGTGCCTGCTAAAATGGTATGAAGAGAACAGTACCATTCTCCTTTTGAACTTCTCTCTGTTGAGGAAACAGTGTATGAAGCTGAAAGCTATTCAGCTCCTGAGAGCTGTTTATGTGAAGGTTACACAAATAAAAGAGGTCATGTACAGGTTCAGTAATAAGACAGAGGTTGTCTTTTGTATAATCTCCAGCAGCTGCTTTTATAAGCGGCTTTGTTTTGAAGCTATGGCAATTGCTTTGTGGCTGGGCTTGTTTATACATTCCACAGCTTCTCCCTCTCCATGGGCATTGTTCCTGCCCTGAAATGCCTCTGCTGATGTCCATTCTTCTCCCTCATCAAATTCAACCTTTCCAATGAAGACAAAAAGAAGAGGCTTCATAACTGTTGTGTACGACAGTGCTTTTTATAGATCTTCACTTCCATGTCCTTCAGCTGCCTATCACTCTGAACCTGAGACTACCTCGTGTCCTCTCCTTCGGTTAATGTTGTTATCTTCTCAAACTATCAAGCCATGAGTCTCATGTAGCTTCCTTTCTACTGGCCTCTGGGAAATGTGAAATGCAGCAGCATGGACCCTATAGACCTTCCTTCAGGACATGACTTTGCAACCATATTTCTCATCTATGCTTGAGGTAGAAAAAGATGGATTGGGTTATTAGCTCAATGACTATTGAAAATAAATATGCAGAGGAAAAAGAGCAAGTTCTCAACCCTGAGAGTTGTTTTTCAAACAGCCCTTCACCCATAGTCAAAATGTTATTGAGCTGTTGCATTTTGCTGAAACTTCTCCCAGCTGTAGTACTGCACATCCACATGCCACAGGGCACAAAATACCTTGATTTGGAAATGACTACACCACCTTCATCTCAATTTTGCAGAAGGAAATGGATTGCATTCCTCTGCATTAGGCCTTTTGCCTTGCACATTGACCATGGATAACTTGTGCTTGTTTCTTAATCCCTCAAATGACTGATATGTAATGGCCTGGAAAGGAGATTACGCACTGCTGACCAAGGATGCAAATAATAGGGACTTTCAATACGAAATGTGGAGAACGAGCAATACTCATAAAATACAGAATAAAATAAAAATAAAATAATAAACTAAACTAAACTAAACTAAAATAATAAAATACTTACAGACAATGGCAGATTTTCTGTATAGCTCTGTATTACCCTTACATTTCAGATTTTCTGTACAGCTCTACATCCTCCTTAAAGGAGGATGTACATAGATCAGGGCAAAAACTAAAGGAAAATTAAGTGACTAGAAGCATACACATGACTTCAGAAATTTCAAGCTTGTATGTGTAATGGTATTTCTTAGGAAAACAACGCTTTTTTTTTTTTTTTTAAGAGCTTTGAAGGGCTTACATATATGGTTAATCTAACATGGATTTGCATGGGGAGGGTGTAATTTTAGGGGTTAAATGGAGTCTAAGCATTTTGCCTTTGCTGTAGGCTGAGGATACGTGAACAGTTGCTAAAGCCCAGATGATGCACAGCAAGTGGCTGAGCATAGTGACTTCAGCCCGTGATTTAATCCTTAAACATGTAAGTGTTTCGAAAACAAGAGGAAGGGAGGTTGTGCGTGCAACTGTTCCTGGAGATTTGGCAGATCAAACCATTTAAAAAACTTGTTATTCCTAATTCAAAATCCATTTTTCAGTTTCTTTGAGGTGATGCCTTTGGTTTGAGCAAACCTAAAAGCTTTCTTCTTTGGGTTGAAAATGTTCCCTCCCTTCCAAGTCATTTGGCATGAACTAGTACCCCAAGGTTATTGTGACTTTTCTTTTTTTTCTTTTGCTATGATAAATCAGAGAAAGCCATTGCTGGAGAAACAGCTTTGTCTGTATAATGAAAAGCAAGGAGTTTTTGGCTGCCACTTGCCCTCTGGCATTTTTTTGATGGCAGAAAAGAAGGGAGAGAAATGAGCATAACCTTTGGATTGGAGCAAGTCCCCAAACTCCGATGGAAGCTGCTTCCCTTTGATCAACTTTTCAACTTTTGCCAGGGGGTGAATGTAACAGCTTGTTGCTTTTTTTCCTGCCTGAGTCTTCCCTGGAGGATGGCTTGTAGCTGCTTTTTGGAGCTCCTGGCTAAAAATAAATGCAGTTTGTAGAGGCAATTTGTATTCTGCTAACCCTGTTGCAATGCTCTGTGCCCTCTCTGTGTAACTGGCTGGTTTTCCCTCTCAGCACATTTCATGCACCACATACAGGAATAATCCCACACAATGCCAGGGCTAACACAGTTCATAATAATGGTGACACATTATGTATAAAGGCAGCGTTGCACTCTTTGGAGTCATGTTGTGAAATAATTGCAGTAATTCTCCGTCACAGGCAAGGTTAATTAGAGTTGCATCCCCTTCCACTTTTCCAATTTTCTTTTCTCAGCAACAGGAAAACAAACTGAGTCTTGTGTGAGTTGCAGGCATGCTAGTCCCTACTGCAGCAATTGGTGCCCTGGTGCAACCCTGCTCAGAATTGGTGGGATTGCTCCTTGGACAGAGAATTTTCAGGGCCAGCTCTAGACATAAGCAGAAGAAACAACATCTTAAGGAAGTAACATGGTCATTGGCTGCTCTCTGCTTTGCCTGCTGAAGTTTTCTATTGCTGTCTTGGGAGAAACTGGGTAAATTGGATAGTTTTCAGTAGGGTGCCCTCTCTGACTGATCTCTCTCCTACCAATTCCTCTGTCTACAGAAGCAGGAGCAACAAACTCTGCACTTCAGTGCACCCCCACTGCTCTCTGCCCTCCTCCTTCTCTGTCTCCTGTTCTTTTTCCCAAGACAGAAGCCAGAAAATCCAAGCAAATCTTCAGATACACACACACAAAAATATTTTTTTTTCCTTTGTTGCTAACCTGCAAGGCCATCCTGGGGCTTCCAAGTGAATAGAGAAAGGTAGGATCATGTACCAGAGCATCACCTGCCATAAATGCTTTAGGTCCTACTTTGAACACAGCTTCAAGCAGAGATTAAACCACAGGCCACAGTTCATAAAAAGGCTAAATGCCATTACCCCACATGGGAATTCCCATTCTATCGGAAGCCACAATCTTCCATCTTTCATGTGTTTTTCCCATGTTGCTTAGCATTGCCAATGTTTATGCAGCAAAAAGACATCAAAAGACAGCAAAACATCATCCAGCCTGTGTTTAAGAAACATTACATCCTGCTGCATGGGATCTTAAATGGTAATTAACTGTTCAGAGGGTGAAACAAGTTAGGTAAAAAATCCATATACCAGCACAACTGCAAAGCTCACCTGTTGTTTCCAACAAAATCAAACTTCACGTCATAACTTCCTTTTAAAATCTGAGTTTTCAGCCCAAACTACAGCTGAAACACAGCAGTTTCCGTCATCTAGGATCTTGAAAATGCATTCTGAATAGTTAAACTCCATCTTGGAGTGCATATAGGTGAGAATATGTTTATGTTCATGCCTCTCATTAAAGGTATGTCTTCAATTTAGGTATTTTCAGTGAAAGATCATATCCCTGCTATAATCCAGGATGGATTTAAGGGGATGTTGAGGTTTCATTGTCCCTAGCATAACTCAGTATTGTAGTCATATGATGGGTGAGCAACCTCAAATACGATTTTAATGGACCCCTTCACATAGATTATCTCACACTGCTTCAGTTATTGAAAGCAGTGGATGATCAGATTAAGAGTCTACACACACAGAAGAGTCATTGTGCTTTGGAAGGTGAAGGTTTTTATTCAATACCTTCAGATTGCTTCTCTTAGATACAAAGGGGCAACTTCATCCTTTACATTTCAGATCCTACCTGGAAAATTAAATTAGTTCCACTTTCAGGGAGGAGCTCAGTTGTGAAGGAAATGATATCATGAGATAAACAATAAGGATATCGTGAGATAAAGTCTGTTGCACAAGGGGGAGTATTCTCCATTTCTCATGAGGGTTCCCAAACCTCACTCCTGATTCTCCCTCTCCCACAGCACTGATAACCATGTGTACATCGGACTGTAAATTCCAATATTTTGTCTCACACTGCCTCTCAAGGCTAATCTTTTTTAGACAGCTCATGCCCATCAACCCCTCCCCCCCTTTCTTTTTTCCTTTATTTTTTAAATTTTACCCTGCAGAGCCTCCATGTATAATGTCTCTGTCTTGAAAACATATTTGCAGCGCTGACAAGAGAGCAGGGTGGGGAGTCAGGCACCTTGCTAAGCACTTTGCTGAAGTGTTTATTATTATCACTGAAACCAGTCTTGCTCCTAATGAGTTCCCGTGCCATACATCTGGATGTCAGCCAAGCTTTCAGGGAACCAGGCTGCCATTCATCACCCCCCTAATCTCTACTTAATAGGTAGCACGTGAGGAGCAGCCATGGGGAGAAGTGGGGCCATTAATGGGACAGCAGAGATGAAATGGGGGAGCCAAGCTGAAAGGCCTCATTAAGTGTATGAGCATCCCAAGGAGAGAAGTTAGCTTCATATCGTTTCTATCAAGCTATCTGTCAAAGCTGTATCATCTCTCACGGAGCGAGGTTTCAAGCCGCCCACATATGCCCAAGCTTTGTGGGGAAGTCTTTATTTTTATTTTTTTTTGATAGCTGAGCATTGGAGGAATATTTGTACAGCCATAAAATAAAGGAATATTTTATGGCCTCTATTAATAAAAAGGCTGCACTTGTGATAAAAGAGGAGGCAGCATATCCTGCCAAATGGCTTGGCAGGCCCTGAGGCTTTTCCAAGTCTGGTCATTGCAACACTTAGCTAAATTAGCAAGGGAAAGTTTCAAGCCTGGAGTTTTTCCTTCTGCAGGTAAAGATTTACTGAGTATTAAATACATACCCAACACTATGTCTCACTTTGGCCCAAAGCCATGCCTTTTATAGGCCAAGGGAAGGGAAGGGGTGGTCCTGACACTCTTTCCTCACTGGATTGCCATGGTCGACCTTTTACCTGAGGAGATTCACAAAGACTGAGGAAGAAGCAGGGCTGTAGGTTGGCATCTGATTCACAGCCCCTTTCCTCAGGTCTTTCTGTCTGTGCAGAGTCTGAATTGCAGGAACCTTTCTCTCCTCCAGTAGCTTTAGATGCTGCAGCCTGTGCTCTGGGTACGTTTATTCAGCAGATCTGAGTCTTCCTTTAGTTTTGAGTCTATTTTTGCTACCTGGGAAAAAATTCAGGGTATACATGAGGAAAAAAAATAAATAAATAAAAATCCCCTAACTGTTGCTTTTTTTAGAGCAATTACCAGGCAACAGCTTCATTTCCACAGATGGTCCCAGTCAGTCCCTGTGTTTTACTGTGTCCCCCTTGGTGTTCCTCTCTCCGCTAAGAGGAAACACCCTTCCGGTCCTCCAGTTCTTTGGTTCATTCTGATTCCCAGACTGGCTTTCCCTTCCCAATTCCTGGTTCTCCAGTGAGATGTAAATTCTCTGAAGCCATTTTCTTCCCTCTCTGATACTTTTATTAGTGATTGTTTTCCAACATATCTCCACTGAGCAAATTAAATAAGGTTTCCCAGAAACAAAGGCCAGGATATCATGTTCTTATGTCATCCCAGGAATTTTGAAATCCTGTTTTGCCTCCTATTTGGATGTGAGTGTTTAAATTTCAATGCAACTGCACAATCTGAAATCACATTCTGAAGTAATGTGATTAGTAAAGTGGCTTTTTGTTTGTTTGTTTTTTAATGGCTAGGGGTACTGCACATCTTGACCAGGGACAGCACACAGACAATGAAAAGAAACAAGTGCATTTGACTTTGTCTCACTGCCCAAACCACACCACCAACCTCGCACCCCAAAAGAATAAATCAATACGCAGAGTCTTTTGTGCATAGAAAGAGCAAATAATGAAGTATAATGAATGTGATGGTGCTAACAAAGTCACTGCTGTGTGCCAGCATCCCAGAAATCTTGGTCACATCAAGCAGAAAGGCACACCTCGGTAAGCGATGTCCTTAAACCATCAGCCTCATGAATACACAAGAGGATTTGACACTGCTAATTAAATCTTTAGTCCAGTCCTGCCTGTCCTCACATTGGTATGCAGAAGCTTAAGGTCAGATAACATCTTAGCCAGGCTCTGGAGCTCTTTGAAGGTGGGCAGTCTTCGACTCAGCTTCCCTCACAGGTTAAATCCTAACTGAACATGCATACATAAATCAGGGCCAGAATTGGCCCAGTCAGCCAGCAGATCTCAGCTCTCCCATATGCTGAGCTATTTGTAGGCACAGTGTCGACACTTTGAGCACAAAGTACAGACACTCTAGAAACGTGCATGGAGAAATATATAGGACAGAGGGCTTGGTTTACCTCATTCCACCTTGAACCCGTTCTTCACCATATACTGTAAAGAGACTGTTACATAGCATGAATAGAACTGTTGCAATGTGTTGGTTATTTCTGATTTTTGTTTTGTTTTGTTTTTAAACCCACTGGCTCTATGGCGTATTAGGACTTGAGTGACTTATTTTTTGGAGGAGAATTTGTGTAAGAGATGAGCCTGCATTTGTGCTTGTGAGTTGTCACAAAATTAATTGCATCATTGTGTCCCAAAATATTTTATCCAGTATTAATCAACAAGTTCATAGCATATTGCTGGGCATACACAAAACCCATCACTAGATACTTTGATTACATTTTGGATGATTTTTAAATGGGAAGGGAAATTAAACAGATTAAGTAGGCTCTTTATAGCCCTCAGAAATAAAGACTTGTGTGCGTGTGCACTAAACTAGACTATTAACTTTTGAATTAGAGCTGGCTAAAACACTCCTTTTAAGAAAACAAGAAAGAGTTTCCAAATGAATATGATCATTTTAAGATATGTTCCATTTTCAGTTTTCTACTACCTTCTACAGACATAGGTCTATATCTCAGGGAGGCTGATGATCAGAGCAGCAGAAGCTGATATAGGTTACCTCCAATGTGATTTGGCAGAGATGTGAGCAAAATTCCCATGGTGGCAGCACTCAAAATCATTGAGGATGTGGTTAAAAGCAAGGCAATGTTGATGGAGCAGTGTGAAAGCCCAGGTCTGGAGTGACAAAAGCTTCAGGACAAAACTTGCAGCCACTGGTCATGGAGGACCAGCTCTGGGAGGATGGGGATCGCTCAGGAAATGGATCCAGCCCAGCGGACTCTGGAGAAGGGACAAGAAGTGTCGTTGGAGCTGAGTGTCTCCATGGATGGGCCTTTGCAGACGTGAACGCTCTTCATGGCCATTTAGTCCCCCTGACTTGAAAGGAATAGTCTCAGTTGCAAACTGTCACTTCACATTAGAACAACTTACTTCTGCTTCTGGGAGTACCAGGGAAAGAAACAAAACACGAAGAAAAACAGCAGTGAATTGACAAGACATGCCTCTGGGTCACTGGTAATGACCTTTCATTAACAAGGGCCAGCTGGCTAGCAAATGAAGCCGTTCCCATTACTATCAGGAGGAAAGAGCAGGGTCATTTGTTACCGCTCTTTCCACTAGACTGGATCCCCATGTAGCAAGCCAGAGGCAGAAAGGTGCTGGACTGATGTGTATTGATGCAGCCTGCCTGTGGATTTCCAATAGACCATCTGTTTGCAAAACTCATGGCAGTTTGACATCTGGATTAAATTCCTGCTGTGCTGTCAGCAGACAGCAGTCTCGGAGGTCTGAGCTGCTAGCTGCAGACGAAGCAGGTGCTCTCACCCGTGTGCATGAAGGTTGAAACAAGCTACAAGCCATCAACTAAGGTTGCCCTTTTCCTTATCCAGCTGTTCAATCATGTTGAGTAAAAGGAGATGCTCCCACTGTGCCACTACTTTAGAGTGCTTCAGAGTATTTAAAAATACTATTATGCTCGGTCTTTTCTGCAGATACAACTAAAAAGGGAAGAATTTCTCCTTGTTTAACTTATGTCTATAGACACAGACCCAGATGTAACCAGACAGAATTTTAAGTGGATTTCAGTACTTTCCATTTATATTTTCTCAGCTCTGGGCCTTCTGTGCCAAAGAGGAGGTGGAATTTAAGGTTGTCTTCATTCCAAAGAGGAGGTAAGATAACTCCCCATCCTCAGCTGTATATTATAGACCCTTACTTTCTTGAACATGTAACTCCTGACAACATTGCTCCGTTACATAGTGAACACAACACCCTAGTGGATGGGTGTTTTTCCTCCCTGCTCACACTACACACCTGTGAACAGGTCACAGGTATATAAAGAAAGCTCCCTTTGCAGCAAGGATGTAGGCAATGCACATGTGCATTGCTCTGTGTAGGGTAACTTAGGTCAGGGGAGCTTCAAACCGATACAACCTTCCTAATCCTGCTACCACTCCTTGAGGTCTGTATTGAACCGAGAGCATTGTCTGAGCTCTTCAGGTGTGCAAAAGGAGGAATCCACATCACTCCGCCGGTGTGGGAGCCCACAGAAACCAGAATTCTTCAAGTCCCTGGAACAGGTCAACACTGTTGTCCCAATACTCTCAGATTTAGTCATAGAAATGCTGACTGAAAATCTCCAGGCTATCTTATTTGTCTGAAAGAGCTATGTCTCAAAACAACAGCAAAGCCTTTTTCATTCTTATTTGATTTTTTAAAGTCTCTGGGACATGGACCATATTCTTCCTGAACCTCAGCCATCGTCCTCTCCTGCCTAGGCCATAATCTCAGCTGCATGTTATTGAAATTCCAGTATTACATGACAACATTTAGGCATGGAAAAAGGAGCAAATTGCAAATAAAAGCAAGGTTTTATTGTGCGGAGTAATTTTACTGTGTAGAGAGACTTATTTAATTAATATTTGGAAAATGCTTTGTGATTCCATCAATTAATGGAATGAGGATGTACAAATTATCTATAATTATTATTGCCTCCATAATCAAGGAGCAGATATTCTTTATTTTCTAAGATATTCTGGTAATGAGCAAATAGGGGGATTCCACTTCAGTAGGTGTGCTGAGTTTTAGCACTCTATTTTGCTGGGTGCTGATAAACGGCACTGAAATATTCCTCACTCTCTTGGCTGTAAACCTTTTAACGGTTTCAATTTTTCACAAACCATAGACCCTGCATTACAGCCACCACTACAGTCAGCTTAACTCCTTGTGCTGCTTAATACACTATAAAATGTCTCTACTAAAGAACATTTCCATGGAAACAGTCCATTAAAAATGAATTTTATGTCTTATGTTTTCTATAAATGGACAGCTCACTTAATGGCCTTTTACTATTGCACTTTGGCAGAACAGCTTCAAATTTAATCATATTTAATCCTTTCATAATTTGAAACAGCTTTTTTTTTTTTTTTTTTTTTGCTATCATTACAAATTTTCTAGTTTGTTCAATGAGTTCTGGGGTATTCCAAAGCACAAAAGAGGTAAAAATAAGAATCATGTTACAAATACAAAGATTCTAAACACATCCTTACCAACATGAGGTCTCTCTGCTGATTTAAGTACTTCAGTACGTGCCAAAATCTGTGTATTTCACCCTGATTCCCCCACATTTCTCTGTTCACCAAAAAATACAAAAATGTGCTCTTTAGTAAAACAAGCAGACAGACCAGCTTCAAAATACTTCTCACTCTTTGATGACTTGTCAAGGCAAAATTGTTTTGCATTTAACTAGTTGAAACCTTTCTAAAATAAAAATGAAGTAAATTTGCAGTTAAAACAAGTATCTCTTTCAGCTTTATGAAATACATACATATATGTACATGTCAGTAATTCACCATTGTCTGGACTCTTCAAGAAGTGAATTATGTTTTACTGTTTTATTAGATTTATCAGTGCCTTCCCAAGGGAAGTCTTGACCTGTTCTGCGTCCGTGACTCAGTTTCCAGAGAGCCCAGTAGCTTAGATGTTACTGCACTGATACAAGTTAGGATTTGTCAATTAATCAAAGACAAATACCATCTGAGTTAGCTTTAACTGAGATACTGTGCATCAAAATTTCCCTAAACATGTTGAATTTTTTCAAATTTTTAAAATATAAAAATTATTTCTTCAGGTTTAAAGTGAGGATTTTGCTCACGAGTAGATAATTGCAAGATGGCCAAGTGGTCCAAGCAGAAATTTTTTGCTATGGTCCATTTTCATGTGGACCACACGTGTTGGTCCATGCCGGGTGCCTGTAATGCCTTCCAGAAGTGCAAGAGTGACAGTGTGAGGACATAGAGCTTAGGTCCAGAAGAAGAACCCATTCCTTCACACATGCTCCAGCTCTCTGACTACTTTGGTGACCTCTGCAGGACTTGCATCAGTCTGTCAATGTGTTTTCTCTCCCTGAGCAAAAATGTATCTCAAAGAGGAGGGAAACTGCCAAATCTCTGAATAATCCCTAATTATTATCCCACACAGTTGCTAAATAGGTTGCTCTGTGCTTTTGTCTCCTTCCTTGTGCCCTTTAACCACCTTCCTTTGGATTTCTCTGCTTTTCTTTATTTCTTTTGGAAAACCCCATAATAAACTCAATACAGCTTGACCAGCAGCTGTGCAGCTCCTGTGACATCCTGCTTGCAGTAATTGTCCCTGGGACAGTGATGAATGGGCTGCTGTAGATCCAAATACACATAACAAATTTTTCTGGGAGTGGAGCAGTGCATTACATTTTTATTTTTATTTTCATTTTTATTCTTTTGAGTAGAGTGAGTACAGACCATGACGGCATGCTCAGAGTAAGGGGTACCAGGAGGGGAGCAGGACACTTGTCCTCCTTTCCTGGGCAATTTTTTTCACAAAATGAAGTCTGTTCCCTGCTGTACATGTCTCGATGAACAGCCACTGGAATTTAAAAGCACTTAAAGACTTAACTACTGACAGACATTAAATTTTGCTTCCTTTTAACCATGAAGATTGCAATGAAGCCTGACTAACAATAGCTAATTCATTGGAAAACAATCTTAGTTAGAAAAGATGCTATGAACAGTTACAGTGATATTCTCTGTTGTACTTTAAAATAGTATTGCTTCATGTTTTCTGCCTTCCTAATCCTGCCCCTCTGTCCCTCAATGTGTAGACCAAGGTATCCCTAACATCACGTAGTAATATCCAAGAACATGGGATATATCCCATGTGTTCTCCTGGATAAGTTTATATCTAATGAGAGGGAGGGAATCCAGAGGATCAGGATTTTAGGTCTTTAGACTTGGTAAACCAGTGACTTTCTTTGATGTGTAGACCACATTTCCAAAAGTAGTTAGTGGATTTGATAAACATATACACAAATGTCTGTGTATAGACAGGGTCATAATTAGATTTGAGTCAAATTAGAACAGATTTTTTTTCCATGTATATTTCCTGTAGTTTTTGGAAACTAAAATGATTAACAAAAGTGAATGTGTCTAGATTCTGCAGAGATGAGCTACACTACAGTAGAGGAGGTCCTTCTCAGATGGGAATTATTACATGAAAAAATGCCAAACAGATCTGAGGAAGCTGCCTTCCACATTGCTCATATCCCAGTTCTGTCTCCTTTAATTACTGGGGACCAATATTGAAACTCCATGATGAACACAGGGATACGGAGAGGAGAGGAGAGGAGAGGAGAGGAGAGGAGAGGAGAGGAGAGG
>CM021766.1:148946747-148968419 GCA_011076525.1 Nettapus auritus
AGGAGAGGAGAGGAGAGGAGAGGAGAGGAGAGGAGAGGAGAGGAGAGAAAAAAGAAAAAAAAAGAAAAAAGAAAAGAAAAAAAAGAAAAGAAAAAAGAAAAGAAAAGAAAAGAAAAGAAAAGAAAAGAAAAGAAAAGAAAAGAAAAGAAAAGAAAAGAAAAGAAAAGAAAAGAAAAGAAAAGAAAAGAAAAGAAAAGAAAAGAAAAGAAAAGAAAAGAAAAGAAAAAAGAAAAGAAAAGAAAAGAAAAAAAAGAAAAGTTTAACATGATGGTTAATGTGTTAAAATCAATCAGTATTGAATATATGTCATGAATTCATGAATTCATGAAAAATGAATTTTTTTCCCTGGAACAAAGAGGTTTTTTGGAGAGTTAGTGGCATTACGGATATCTTAAGAGAGTTTTGAGAGAGTGAAGTGCAGTATGGGTGTTACTTAGTAAAAGGATGCAGTAGGCTGTAATGTCTGGAACTATGATAATTTATGAGTATCAAAAATAGATGTGAATATTAACATTTGAGAATATATCACAGATTACATATTATGAGCAAGATAAGTGAGTCTGTGTGGTACAAGGCCAGAAAACACTCTAACTTTCAAATTCGGCTTATGAAAAAGCAAATAACACTTGGGATGAGAACATGAAGGGGAATGGAAAGTGGTACAATATCAATTGCTCACAAATCCCCTGGATCTGAGGGGCTGTGCAGAATTTATGATGAAACACCCCTTATTCTCAACACGTTAAAATATAATCGTGCATGGCAGGATCCTCCCCCAAACCTGTTCTCATTATATATGTGTATGTGTCCTTTAAAAAGAATGAGAAGGCACGAACCCAGCAGATTGCTTTGAAAAAGTATCCAGAAAGATTATTACAGATGTCAGTGTTAAGCTGGTCCAAACATTCTGATTTACATCCTTCGGGAAAATTTTGTTCTGCAGTCCTCCCTACAAGCTCAAATGCTTTGAATTGTTCTTTTCCAGGAGCTCATGAATGCACGTTGCACCACAATGGGAGCAGGCTATCAACTGACAGACCCACTTAACCAGAGGAACTGTATCACAGGCAGAGCTCTGGATCTGATACCCAGAAAGGCTGACCTTCCCTCACATTACAATGCCCCTGTTCCTGCCATGAACTCCTTTCAGTGGATTAGAACAGCCAAAATGTTCTTCACTAGCCTTTACTTCTCAGTATCTACTTACATCTCAGCCTGGTCTGCGGCATCCATAAACTTATGTTGTAAAATTTTCTGCAAAGTTTTTTTCTACTGCTTCTCCACCTAGAGAGGATAAAGTCATTCTCCCATTCTCCTTACTGGTGAGGAGAAATATCCTCAGCAGTTCTCAGCTCTAGATGACTTTTTTCCCTTTTCATTGCTGTCTACTGCAGCCCTGCTCCTGCAGGGCTGTGCGAAGGAACCCAAAAAAGAAAAGGGCTGTTAATTCCCATAGGAAGATTAGACCAGCAAGAACTTTGAACAACGTGACACCTACCAAATACATAAAGCTTCAGTTCTCAGTCTTTCAAACCCAACTTAGTGTTGGATCCAGAGGGAACAAAATGTGTTTGCCTCATGACAAACCCACTGGCTGTGGATGATGTGAAATGGGATGGTGGATTATTACACTTTTCCCTTCCCCAGTAAATCCATCTTTGCTGTTAACTAACCACTAAACTTCCTTGTCATTCTGAATGCTCTCCAAGTCTAGCTGCCTTCTTGTTTTCTTTGTGAGCGCAGGATAACTCTGAGTGAATATTTACCTTCCAATAATTGCACTGTATTAGTCTTCAGGGCCTCAACTGCCGCAGGAACTATAGTTAATTTTCACGATGTTCCGCTTTCTTATAATTATTTAAAAGTTGACACCGGAATATCAATGCAATTTAGTTGTTAATTGAAAAGTATCCTTTTTTGAACATGTTTTTGAAACGGTAAAGAAACTTGCCTGGAACATGGTTTGGGCAAGTTGCTTTCTGGAAAGAACTAAGCCATATAACTAAGCCATATAAAAATACCTACCTCCTTTCCTCTTGTTTTCCTTGTTCAGATTTTATATTTCAGACAGGCTGGGTAATCTATTCAGTCCACAGATAAGTGCAGCTTCCAGTTTGCTAAAACATCCCCAGCTGTTAAGTGAAATGCAAGATGAAATGAAGGCTATGAGAAAGCCCATGGGGGATCTGCAGCACAGTCGTATCTCCCACTGATTTCTGGTCTTCTGTTCTGAGGAGAGCTTTGCTTTGGGGTGGTCTGCACAGAAGTAATTGGGTGAGCAGTGAATATTTCATGACAACAATCAGGCAAGGTGGCTGAAATCCAAATAGGGCGCTATTGATGATCAAGATCATCTTTATGCATGAATCATGTATGAACAAATATTTTCTATCTCATCTCTAGAACAGCCAGATAAGAACAAACTCTGACCTTTTTAAAGCCTGCTTTTGCTTAGAGATGTCTGGGTGAAATGTTTCTTTCCTCTTGTGGGTATGGTAGTTAATTATCTTCTCTGAAAAAAAAAAATGAGAAAATAAATACAATAAAAATAAAAAATAAAATAAAATAAAATAAATAAAAAATAAAATAATAAAATAAAATATTTACATTTTCTTTCTGTTCTTGTTTCTGCTTTCAGCTACTGTTTCTTCAATTTCTTGCAGAAAATAATTCTGTCCCTTAGGTAAGTATTTCAAGACTTCTTGTTTGGAGAGCAATTTGATTGCCTGATCAGAGACTTCTAGGTACAGAAGACATAGGAAGGAATATGGGAATTTCTTATTAGATATTAGGGAAAGAAATCACACTGGGGCTGATAAAATATTGAAACAGCAGAAAAAAAAAAAGGAAAGAACAAAAAAGTGAGATTTTCATCTTTGGAGATTAAACTTTTTTGGGCAAGTCCCTGAGCAACATTCACTAATTTTGAATTTGTATCTAGCTTCAAAGTTAATCATGCTTTAAGTGTGGGTTTTGGCCAGATCCTCCAAAGTCCCTGCTAACCCCAATAATAGTATGATTTTCTGTGAAGGGTTACATGGTCCTCAACAAATTTGCATGAGCAATGCCCATGCATCTCCATCTGCTTTTGGGTATCTGCTATGTCTGGCAGAGCTTCATCTTTTCTGAGAACAAGAAAAACTAGTGACAAAGGCTGTGTAATTGGTTTCCAGAGGTGGTGTATTTCCTTTCATCTCCTCATCCTTGATAGGCTTTCTAATACTTCCCCTCACTTTTTATACCTTCTAATCATGCTTGGTGAAGCTTCAGTACAGCCGATCCCCATTGTTGCAGGTTTTCAAATCATTTTATTTAGGGAAATAAAATGCAGAAGGGCAACTTAAATGTTAATGATGTGAGATATGGCTTTTTTTATATATAAAATCCATCATTGCTTAATGATCTAAGTCACTGCAGGCTCCTGGTTAAGATAGATAAGAGCATGTGGCACTTCCAGAATAAAAGCAAGAAGTGGAACTTCAATTAACAGATACTGCAAGCCCACGTGCTAATGAATAACAGAGGACGTATGCAACGACGTTAAAAGAGATCAGAATAGCTTAGGGCTTCCCAGATTTTGCAGAAACTTTCTGCTTTTTAAGTTTACTCATCCTAAAAAAATCTCCCTTGTTGGGGGTGAATCATGGTCATTTACACATGCTGAGGGCTGGATGCAATTTTAGGTAAGTTTGCATTTGATTATCCATACATAAACATTTTGGTTCATGTTGAGTGTTCATTTTTATAGTATCTTAGAGCTGTAAGATAATTTCTGGTTCATTTGTTTAGCAAATGCAGGAGACAGCTAACAACTCTAACGGCATTAATAGAAGTACAGTATAAGGTGTTTCTCTAATTTCTCCAATTTCACTTTGGCAGGCCTAAATGTTATGAAGATCATCTCTTGATCTAATGGAAGCAACTGATGAAGCAGAAGGGAAGCAATCTTACCTGTCTCTATTTCCTCATCTGGTGAACTGCACTCAGAACTAGAAGGACATGAAGCTATTAAAGTGAGTCCAGAGGAGGCCACGAGGATGTTCAGAGGGCTGGAGCACCTCTCCTATGAAGACAGGCTGAGGGAGTTGGGTTTTGTTCAGCCTGGAGAAGAGAAGTCTCCAGGGACACCTTACAGTGGCCTTCCAATGCCTAAAGGAGGCTACAGGAAAGCTGGGGCGGGACTCTTTGTCAGGGAGTGAAGTGATAGGACAAGGGGGAGCAGATTTAAACTAAAAGAGGGTAGGTCTACATTAGATATAAGGAAGAAATTCTTCACTCAGAGGGTAATGAGGCACTGGCATAGGCTGCCCAGAGGAGCTGTGGATACCTCATCCCTAGAGCCAACCAAGGCCAGGTTGGATGGTGTTTTGGGCTGCCTGGTCTGGTGGGAGGTGTCCCTGCCCATGGCAGGGGGGTGGGATTAGATGACCTTTAAGGTCCCTTCCATAGCCTTATTGCCTTCAAATTCTCAATTTAGAAAGGCAGCCCCAAACAACAAACTATTAAGAGGCAACATCTTTTTTTGAGGCTGAGTAACTGCTTTACTCAATCCAACTTAAAAGTTTGTTACAATAAAAGAAGTTGATTATTTGGGGTTCATTTAACCCAAGAGAGTGGTTTTTTTTTTCTGCCTCACTTTTTCCAGTTTGTCACCTGAACTAAAGCAAAGAAAGAAGCAAGAAAAAAATGATGCATCACTTACATACAACCACTAAATTATGATACAAGATGGAAAAGTTCAAGTTTGATCTCTTACTGCCCTAGGTCTTTCCTACAAACTGTAACATCTCTACTAAAAGGTATGTGATTGTTCCGTATTTCTCTTCTGATGAATAGAGCAAGGATCTGCACTCTCCCCAAATTTCTGTTTTCTTGTACTGCCTCTAACCTCAAATTAAATGCAATGAAGGGCTCCGACACCCTGCAAAATGCTCTTTTCCCTCCCCTCCCCATTTTGCTTAGTCACTGCAATGGCACAAACATAAAAAATTCAGAGTCACTAACCACCCACTGGGCTGCAGCTTTATAATTTAATTTGGAAGTCATCTCTTTTATGTTTTAATAACCTAGTTTTGACAAAGTGTGCAAAGAGGGGTGGGTAGAAGCGAAGCAACACGCCTATAAAACAGGGTTTTATTGAGGAATTGGTCTTTGTCAGCTCTGCTGTGGCCTCAGCAAGGTGGTGATGGTGAAATAAGAATGCCCAAGCAGGGACAGCTCTCTCTGACAGAGCAGCCACATATGTGGGCATGTGAGGACTGCAAAACCAATGTGTGTAAGTGAGGCTCAAGACATGTCTTGGACTTCACAGAGTACTAGTAGTACCCCAGAACTGGACGTGGGTCAGTTTCCATCTCCTTAGGCTTTGAGTAGCTGGGATTTTCATCGGTTCCTCTCTCAAAGAATGTGCTAAGTCATGATGCATCAGACTAAAACTCATTGCCCGTTTCAGGGAGAAATTAATTAATTAATCACCCTATGTTTGCTGATTCAGCTGCACACGTCTGGCTATTAAGGACACAGGAAACCAGTCTCATATGTAATCAATGCCTTATAGACACACTTAATTAATCTCACAAGGTTCTTCCATGTTGTAAATGCAGACAAGTTCTAAGACAACTTTCCTTCTTCTTCTGTGACTCCACCTTCAGCTGCTCCGAGCACTAACAGCTGAAGCTACAGCTTTGTAGATACAAGTCTGAGCCATAACCTGAATCGACAACAAAGGCTACACCAGCAGATCTCATGGGAAGCACAGACCTGAGAATCTGGCTGGTGGAGTTTGATTGTGTAATTCCACTAACCCCCATGATGTTCACCCAAGCATGTTCTCCCTTTGCCACACAGCCCAGTGGGCCCAAGTCTTGTCAGACTTGTGTCCTTGAGCCGTCCTTGTAACTGCTTTCTTTCCAGGCTTTCTCCATGAACACCCTCCCTCCTTTTTCTGTCTTAAAATTACACAAAGTCCTGATCCTCATGAAACTTGTATGCAGAGGTTTCACTCCTAAAGAGCAAGGAAACCTAAAAAAACTCCTTTATGTTTATTCAGAGAGGTTAGGGGGAGATTCTGTGAGCAACTATTGCCTGCAGACTAGACACAAGGAATGAAGTTCACTCTTTTTCTGGACAAAAACAAATGGTATGTGGCTGTCTGCCTGCAGAAGGCAGGGCACGATGTTTCTATGGATGCTGAAGGATTGCAGGGTGGATGGTCTACCCACATAACTACCTATGAATACACATGAGGGTTGCTCTCAGTGAGCACTCAGGGAGCTTGAATGCCTGCTCTTATCAAAGGGCCTGGGCATAAACAGCTATTATAATAGAAACATAAGTGCAGCCAGAATGAACAGAATACACAAAATAGTCTGATGGGTTTTTTGTCCTTAATAGATCATATCCAGCTACAAGCTGACCATCAGCAAGACTAAACAGTTCTTGGGAAATAACAATGATCCTTTGAAAGAGAGGAATCAGTATGAGATGAACCATGAGAATTTGCCAAATCTGGGAGAGATCTTGCAATGGAAACAGCTGCACTCAGACTTGGTTTGGCACTGCCAGGGATCTCCCCACCAGCATCAAGCAAGGGAACCTTGCGAGGGTAGGAGGACCACGCGAGGTCCTGGAGGGGAGCAGGACCATGCACATATAACTTTGTGCACATGCACATTGGGAGCATTTTAACAGTAGTTACAGAAGGGTGTTTAGAATTTTTTAGGTGTTTATTGCTATTTTCTGCGTGTCTTTTATTCCAGTTTATCTGTTGTGCTGCTGATATCAATCTTGATTGCAGGGTGGGCATGTTGTCAGGTAATTATGCGTCATTAATAAATCAATAAACTGTTTCAATTATGAGGTGGTTTAATGTGAATTGGGCAGTTTTTCCCTACCACAGGTATTTTGCCAGGCTAGTCAGGGACTTAAATTCTACGTGGATACTGTACTGGTAATATCATTCCTGATAATATCATTTCTGGTGTTGCTGGACATAGCAGTTCATGTTCCCTCACCAGCTGGATGCAAGGTGCACAGCAGTAGGGGTCTGATGGGAATTAGCCAGAAGTTCACAGGTACATAGTGCAAAAAATGAAGGAAAAAGTGGAATTTGTGGCCACAGCTGAAGCAGCTCTCGGCACAGAACAGCAGGGAGCCAACTGCCTCAATCTTTCTTAATTACTTTGAATTTCTACTTGATATAAATAACAAATGACCAATCCTTAGGCTACACTCTCCCCATTTCACCCCATAGGTGGGATGGGGTTTCAAGTTCTTACAGTGCTGGCAACTTAATTGCTCAAGAACAGCAGGGCAGCTCACAGTAGCAATTACAAGGCTCTGGTTTAGAGTAGCCCAAAGCCTGGGGTCAGGACATACTCATCAGATGTGTAGGGGACAGCAGGTTCAGTCCCTGATATGACAAGTGGTTCTGTACTTGAACAAAATCTTAACACAGCCGATGACGGAAAACTGAGGATGCTTTCAATTTCAGCTTGCTGCAGAATTGAGTTAACAGGTTACCACCAGTTAAGGAACAGGGTTAGAGAAATCCTCATTTCTTCTTTTGAAGAATTTTGAATAAGACCAGATATTCCAAGATTTTTCTTACACTGTAGGTATCGGTGTGTCCACATCCAACATCTTGTAAGAAGGTATGGGATCTCAGATAGGGCACTAGGAAAAAAGGTCAAGGAACCAGGGCTGCCCTGAGGCATTTCTGCCCCTGTGAAAGATTCATTTTGCTCCAGTACTGCTGTATAGTGCACATCCGTTTCTTTCAGTTCATCCATCAGGCTATTAGCATCTCACAGTCCAAAGGATGATAACTGTGGCCCCTGGTGTCCTTGTAGGAACCAGAATCTTACCTTTGAGTAACTATAAAACCTGAGCTTTACAGTGAGTATGGCATTACATGAGGCTTAAGAAAAGCTTGTGAGATCTTTATGTCTCTTAACTTTTAGTGGGTTGGCTCTGCAGACTGCATCCAGAAGGAAAAATATGAACAGAGGAGACACAGAGGGGGGAAAATCCCTCTGCAGACTCAGAGCTGAGCTCCTTAGATGTATTGCAGCTCTTTTCTCAAAGCATTTGTTTTCCCTTTAACACCACTCTTGACATTTCATTGTTGCAAACCTCACTTCCTCCTAAATGCCTCTCTTTTTCAGAGAAACCATGGCTGAAGGATCATTTATGTCCCTGGAGCTTTTACACTGGGAAACAGGTTTTGTGGTCGAGTTTGTTGTATTTTTCTCGGTTAATGCTTCAAGCCCACGGAGTGATCTCTTCTTCACATCATCTCAGCTAACATTTGCCTGGTAAATGTTCAGTTACCACTTTGACTAAGTCCTGATTTAAATTCCCCAAACCTAGGAGACACCAGTATTGAGAATTAAATCACAGCTTCCCTTCCTGATGCTTTTCCCAAGCTCTCTTTGCAATAAAGAAAGAGCTCTCTGTGCTAATCCAGGATGCCAAGACTTCATTCAAGAACTGTCTCTTTTTCCAGCTCTTAACAGAAACACTTTGGGTTGTGTACAGCCACACATAAAAATTAAAGTCTCAGGCTCCAGAATCCTTTTTTGGCATTTAGTGGTCCCTTTATTCAGCAGTATGGACACACATCCTTAATATCTTTATACAGCATTTCATACAAGGAATGTGCCACATCTCTTCTCCAGTCTTTCAGTAAAATTGCAGCTAAAAACACTTATGTGTCTCGCAGGATCTTTTATGTGTTTTGAATAGCTCTTCGTTTTAAAGAGCAGGATTTCCAAGTGAATGAAATAAAATACAATTCTACATTCAGGAACCAGAAGAAAATGGAAAGTTGAATGCAGCATGAGAGAGAGCAATTCCTCTCTTTGGTCTTGCAAATCTGTTTGTAGACCTCTGTGAAGAGGAAGAGTTCTCCAGGACCAAAAGAGCTATTGCTGCCACTGAGACAGGCCTCCTTCAGTTATAGATGCACACAACGTAATTCATAAGGCTGGAAACTCCATCTCCTTCTCTCATTTTTACTTTTGACTCCTTTGAAAGCAAGAAGGTCACATCGGAAAGACTGTCTTGGCAATTATGGGAGGCTTTTATGTATGAAAGTAGCGATTATCACAAAAATAACATGAGTCCAAGATCAAGAGCTCTAATGAAAGCACCAGTCATCAGGAGGCTCATTAAAATTATGAGAGCTTGTAGTACTCTACTCAGTTAAGGAGAAACTACCAGAACAGCACAAGTTGCACAGAAAATTATTTTAAAAGATAAAGACTCTCAGTGTGCATGAGCTCAAGAGACCCACACTTGCTTCTTGGCTCCACATAGTGGAGCCAAGTGAGAAATAGTGGTAGATTAGGCTGAAACTGAGGTTTAAACCCTTTGATCTTGTCATGAGGTCAACTCTTTAAAAGAAGGATCACAGATGAAGGCATAAAGAGGTGCTTAAGTCAGTTGACTTTCCTCGATCTCCCAGTTCAAGCAAAAGAAAATCAAGTCTTGTAGGCAAGTAGCCTCCCAGCCCAGTGCCTCTCACCAGATTTGTCTTAGTTTAGCATTACAATTTTTTTTTTTTTTTAACCTTCTATTAAAGCTAATTGCATCTCAGTCCCACCTGACCATACAGTCAGTGTATGGTCAAGTCAGTGTGAAGAATAAATGAAGGCCACAAGACACAAGCTCCCAGCTTGCCTGCCAACACCAGGAATTATCATTCCACCAAAGATTTAGTCTTCTGGTACCTCCTGCTCTGTCTCGCTGTGGTGGCAGGGCCCAGGAGGGATGTGGAAGAAGGGGGGAAAAAATAAGGAATCAAAGCTGTGGAGTGCTGGAATAATCTATAAAGCTCTGAGATGTGGCTGACTGGAACAGTAGAGGCTGTGATGAGCAGCACTTGTCAATGACTTGTTCCCAATGCCTCAGTTTCCCTCACATTAGCAAGAGAAAGATTCTAATTTGCAATAAACACCAGCTGTTAAAATTATAATGAAGCAGCCTCTCTGGAGCTCCCAGTATTGCTGATGTTGAACTGAGTCTCCATAGAAAACTCAGGGCACTGAGAGGAAAGCATGGTCAGGTGTTGTGTTCCAGTTTGTTTGGCAAAGAAATCTGTTACCTTCCAGACATTCCTTGACTCCTATCAGCTCCGGGAAAATTAACATCCAGCCTGAGAACAGATATCACTATTTACAAAGGGACTTGAGAAAATGAAATGAAAAACACACAAGCCCTTACAACCCTTTAACACAATTGTTCTATGTCACTAACTACAACAGAAAAACAAGTATTAATAGCTTGAAATGGAGCAGCCAGCCAGAAAAGAAACCAACAAAAAGCTACGAATACAAAAACACAGCATCAAAGCCAACAAAGAGCAATAAAAATTTGAATTGGAGCAGCCTAGCAACACAACTCCAGGCTTTCAGAAGGGGCACTGACAGAGCCCTGGAAGAGCTTTCCTAAACACCACAGTAACACTGAATTAATGTGCACTTCTTACTAAGAGAGAGCTTCTAAAAACTGCCTGGAGGAACAGGCAACATTCAGAATCGCAGTGTTGTTCCAGGTGGAGAGGGATGAGGCCAGCCCTAACAAACAGGCCCTGTGAGGCATCACTGACTTTTTGCAAAGGAGACAACACCTCCTCATCTGAAAGGTCAGAAAGTGAGAGCAGACCTGCCTACATCTACCTGCATCCCAGCACTGCTCCAGTCCCAGCCCTGGCAGCATCCACAGAAAAGGTTCCTGGGCTTAACAGTAGCTGACATCAGATGACCCGTGGCTGGTTGTGCTTCAGGATGGAGTGGGAATAGAAGATTCAGAAAGGAGCTTGCACAGCTGAAAAAATGCAATGTACTGTCAAAAACAAACAAACAAACAAACAAACAAACAAACAAACAAAAAAACCCTGACCTTTATTTATCATCATCCACCAAAAAATCTCTGCATAACTACTTACCAGTTCTGGTACTGGTTGAATCAAAGCTGGTATGAAGCTCAGATCTTCTTCACTTGCTGGAGAACTATATTCCATGACAGTAATTACTGTGTGCAATTGATAGCACTTTGTATCTACATAATGCTTAATCACTTGCCTCCAGAGGTGTTCAACAGCAAGTTCCTAGAGAATGGATGAAGATTTGGTGGATATAGGTATCTGCATCAAGGCTTTCAGAGATATAAATTTGTTTTCATTCAAGATCTAGAGTCCAAAATAATTCCCTAAGACAGACAGACAACTTAAATAGTCTTCAAAGGAATGGATAGTCACCTCCTCAGGGCTGGCATCACCCGCCTTCAAAATCACAAAGCCAAGAAAGAATTTCATGCTTCCCTGACTCACAGACAAAAATGATCTGGAAAAAAAAAAAAAAAAAAAAAAAAAAAAAAAAAAAAAGTACCAAACTCTGATAGGCAAATCTCCTATGTCCTTGGTCCAATGAATCCAGCACAACTGAGTCTTTAAAACATGATAGAAAGATCCACAGAAGATGCTAAGTAGACTGGATTGGCTGATGTTAGCCCACATTAAGCAATGAGGAAAAATGACTTACAATGCCCCCAAAGGCAGTTAACTCCAAAATTCATTTTTGTAAGTATGTTGTCCATCAGTTAACTATCTGTTAATTAAAGTTTTCCCATGGGAGACAATACCTGCAATATTTATCTGAGTTTAACACTGAAAGAAATCTTAAATAATGTGACTAGATTTGATAGTGAGGAGTATCCCATGAGTATTAAGAAGTCCCTCAAAGGAGAGGGGTATTATTACTCCATACACTGGTATGGTCCCATCATATTTTCAGCTGTATGCCATCATGCCACTAGTTTCATTACTACTCTGTATTAGAGGGAAATTTCCCTTGGACTCCACAAAGCTCTGGACCAGAAAATCATTTTCATTTGTTTATCTATTTGTTATGATTGGCTTTGAAAATACCATTTGTTCATTTGTTAGTAAAAGTAAGTAAATGGAGAAATAAGTTTATTTTCTACTTCTGAAAACTGAGATTTAAGACACTTTTTTTCCCTTCAGCCAAAGAAATGAAATGCAGCAATATTTAGAGATAATAAAATTTATCTTTATTAAATAATAGAGATAACAATATTTACCTTTTCCCACTAGTTATGTTTACTCTGCAGTTATAGCATTGCTGGTTGTGAAAGAATCTCTCAGCCCACATTTTCATAGCTACGCTGTTAGCAGGACTCATACTACTCTACTGACATTTTGGTTTGGCTCTCTCCAAATTCAGTTTTGCTGGAGTGAACCTGGAAGCACAGGCCAGTGTTTGTTTCAGTTCTTGACAAAACGTGATATAAAGTAAACTTTCATGGATGCACATGTCTGTAAAGCCTTGTTATGCAAGTACTAATCTCCAGCTTCAAGAAAGTACAGTTTTCTGAGGAAAACAAATGGAGTTACATAAAAAACGTAAAAAATCCTTGCAATATTGGAAATGTCAGCCATTATGCATTCATTCATTGTACTGTTACTCCCACAGGCATTTCCCTTGACTGATGTTTCCCATAGGTGAATAAAATGCTCCAACTACTCTCACACTGTTTTATCTAAGCATTTTTCCTAAGCAATCTCTTCTAACCTTTGTGAACAGGTGACTTCTTGCACTTATGTTGTGACTAACACATAATTAGAGTAATAAAATTGATTAAAACCCACCTAACATATAGATCACAAGCAGTTGTCAATGGATAAGCATTAATGAATGGAAAAGGCAAAAAGCTCCCAGTAGGTTCTGAAAGGATTGCTTCTAAACATGACGTTATTCTCAGCAAGTTGCTAGAGGCAAGTATGAATTTACTGATGGTAAAATGTATGAATGATGAAAACTGAGGAGGTGGTTAAGCTTTTATTACAGGATAAGCATTTAGGGGACCTGATAAGCATTCAGATGTGTAGTAGAGCTGTGTGGAAAATGTCGGCCTGTGGAAGAAAAGGAAGGAAGCTATGCATATGGAAGGAAGGGCTTTGGAGAGGGGATTGCTTTTGCAAAAGACTGAAGGCTAGAGCGGAACAACAGCCCAAATTCATGTCAAGAAGTCTTAGGTCATCTCTGGAATTGGAAAGAAATGCTGAGCATGTGAAAGGGACTCTTTTTCATAGATATTTGATGTTGCTCTTTTCTCTGCTGGGATTATATACACTTGGCAAAGTGTTTAAAGAGTCTTAAAAAAAAGAAAAAAAAAGAAAAAAAAAGAAAACAACACAAAAACAAAACACAAGAAAAAAAATAAAAAAAGAAAAAAAACGACAACAACAACTAAGGAATGTGGTTCTAATGACTGGAGAAAATGTCCTGTGGTGAATGACCAAAGTTGCCTAGTTCTTTATCATGTTATTATGAGAAAGAAGTGACATAATTACTACAGACAGACATTTTCTTCATTATCATTTTTTCTCTTCTGATGGGGAACATAACAGGAACTAGTGTGTGGGAGTGCTGCCTGATACATTTTCCCTGGAAATAAAACCAGCTTAAACCATGAGCCTGATCAAACATTTGGGTGAAGCATCTAAGGAAGATGTAGAGTCTCAATTTCTTGATGTCTTTAAAGAAAGAGTTAATGTCCTTCTAGATATTTTATCAAATGCAGTTAGACTTGGCAAGAAGGGAACGGGGTTAGATGTACTGTGAAATACATCAGCAAAAAAAATAGATAGAAACTCTGGTTGCAGGAGTTACTGAAACCTGCTCTTCCTTACTTAGAGCCTACAGCTGGTATAACGTAAAAGACATGAAGACAAACAAAATGGCTTGCTTCAGGTCCTGCTGTAGGTCCACACAGATCAAAGAGGTAAAAACCTCTACCAGGGCCAACTTTTACCACTACAACTACCTGTAACTTCTGAATTTTTCTTCTTAACTTCTTCACTTTTTCTTGCTTTTAAAATCCAAGTGGTAAGGCTGCTAACCCTCAATGTATTATTGTATGACCTTCATGCTAAAATTTTGTAAACTCACTCTAAATTTCACAAGTATTGCAATTCGCTGTGTACTTTTGTATTACAATTCTCTGAAGTGGAAATGTGGGGTATTTCTTAGTCCCAGAGTGCAACTACTTAAGCTTCAACTTGAGGTTAGTGTAACTGGGTTTCTTCTTCTTCTGGGTTTCTTCTCCATGTGAGCTACCTAATTCAAGAAGGCAGTGTTAGAAAGGGAGAAAATTTCCAAGAAGATTATTATTGGAATAAATAGCAGGATCCTAAGAGATGGGTGGAAAGTAAGACAGGTGAGAAGGATCTGTCAGCATTCAGACCTCCTACTTTCACAGCTGAAGCATGTGCCTTGGCTTCTCTCTTGTGCTGTCATGAAAGGGTGCCAAGTGTTGAAGTTTTTGCTTGCCATTTGTTAATCTCTCTCCTCTTCTAGAGAGTACCAGAGGAGATTAGATGCCAGAAAGATGAGTGACCCACAGAGAATCTGAGAAGGTGATGTTTATACTTTGCTTAGCAAGTAGTGTGCTGAATGGCAAAGCTCTGAAAATTATGTTGCATCAGATTGGTGACTATTCATGCCAACACAGGGCTGAAGTAGCTCAGCTGGGAGAGCGTTAGACTGAAGATCTAAAGGTCCCTGGTTCAATCCCGGGCTTCAGCAGTGTTTTTTCAAGTAGTTTTGGGGTTTAGTCTTCTGGCTTGCCAGTACAAGACAGATTTGCCATGCAGATGTTGGAATGAGTCCGGCAAAGGGACAGGAAGATGCTGAAGGACCTGGAGAACCTCTCCTTTGAGGAGAGGTTGAGAGAGCTGGGGCTGCTCAGCCTGGAGAAGAAAGGGGCTCAAGGGGAACTCATCCATGTCTAAAAATAGCTGCAGGGAAATGCAGAGAGGATGGAGCCAGGGTCTTGCCAGTGGTGCCCAGTGCTAGGAGAAGAGGCAATGGCAAAAACTGGGGGACAGGAGGTTTTGTCTACATATCAGGCAGCACTTCTGTGCTGTGTGGGTGATGAAGCACTGACACAGGTAAACAGAAGGGGGTTGTGGAGTCTCCTCCTTGGAAATCTTCAAAAGCCACTTGGTCATGGACCTGGGTAACGTGCTGTAGATGCATCTTCTTGAGGTGTGAATTGTAGCAGATGACTTCAGCCAGTCCGTGACTCTGAAACAAGACAGAACTTGGGGCCCAAAGACATGACGTAAAAAGAAACCCAAATATTCACTTGAAATATGAGTTCAGTTTTTCACTACTCTCCCAAATGGGATTTTTGCCATGTCTGCCTTGCATGTTGGTCTGGCTTGTGGTAAACATGTACATCCATGCACAAGTAAGCTTTGTAAAGCCATGCCAATCTGACTTAAACAAACAAACAAACAAACAAAAATATTTTGGAGTTTAGGAGATTGTTAAGGAGATGGGGTTAGACTGGGAAAAAATATCCTTCCATGCACCTCTCTTCAAACCATTCAGCTGTGCCAATGCTAATGAAATCTGAAAGCTGGTATTTTATCATGATACGGAATGTGGGTCTTGAGACAGGAGATAAGATGCTGTTAGAGCATGGCTTAGAAATGTCTGTATAAAGGAAAAAGGTCTCCTGGTACCAGCTGTGTAGGCTGAAGAGGAATCAATATTGGTCTGGGGGATGCTGTGGTTGCAGAAACAAATGCCCTCTAGGTTTCTACTGCAATCTGCCAAGTTGTCCAAAAAGGGAAGGATTAACTTTACCTCTGCTTTTCAAAAGAACTCAAAACCCATCTAAAAAACTCTGCCATCACTTCCCTTGAGAGTGCTGTACCAACTGATTGATGGAGGACACAAGCAGGGAGACCCTCATACAGCTCCTCCTCCCAGTTTGCTGTTTACTGTTTGCAAACACGGGCACTTAGCTATTGGTGTATGAACAGCAGAAACCAGCAGTTCTGGAAAAAATTATTTGCCTAGCAACCAGAAATGATTACTCTGATTATATTTCTCAGTCTCTCTTTATGTGTGTCCAAACCAACAGAGAAAATCAAACTGGGTGTTGACCCTGAGGTGCTACTGCAGCTGGCATTATAATAATTACTGCTAATTATTATGGTATGAGAATAATGGGATATTCCTCATGGCTAGAAAGTGGTCAGATGAAAGTGAATCAATGAAAAGAAAGCAATTTAGTAAACCAGGGGCCTTCTTTTGTTGCTGAGATTGGGAACATAGCAGGGTTTATAAAAATACTGGGAACAGAATACAAATACGGAGAATTCCAGTAGCGAAGGTAGCTCACTCTGCTCCCAGGCAGATAGAAAACCTGTGAGAGAACAAATGCACACCTCCCCCTTCCCAGTGCTAATCAGAGATTCCAAGGGAAGAATATATATATATATATATTTAAAAAAAAAAAAAAAAAAAGACGTATAAAATGCTTCTTCCTCAGTACATTTCTCCCAGCAGCTGTCAACCTGAGAGATGAATATTGCCATATTCAATACCCTACAAGTACACAGATAATATCCATGCAGCAAGAGTAGAAAAAGTAGTAACAGATTCTTTTAAATGCCCAGAATATGTTATTGAAAAGTACTTGTGGAAGGTTTAAGGTGTCTTATTTGTTCCCAGGAACGTAAGTCTGAAGCCTTGTGGTTGATTTGTTCTGAAGAGAGCTTGTCTTAAACCCAGGTGGATGGCCCATGGGCTGAAGCATGAGGACGGTCCCAGGTCTAACACTGACTGGTTCTGGTCTCAGAGGTTGTCAGGAGAAATGTTACCTTGTTACTCATGATACGTAGGCTCAGGTGGACCATGAAATCTTCTGCTCTGAGTCTGTTTACCTTGATGGTGACATAGAGGGAAAAGTGGGTGATTTTATATGGAAGATTCTTTTTTTTAAAAAAAAAAAAAGGAAAGAGACATGATGTGTGTGCATGTGTTTGTGTTTCCCCCTTTCTAAAGGATGTGGCTGTTATTAGAGAGGGATTTCTGAAACAGTCTAATTTTCTTACCCAGAGATTTCTGGTGCTAATACAACCTGAAGTCAAAACCTCTGCCCTCAGGACAGCTCTTGAGAAGTTCACCTCACAAATGTCCTATCAAAGGAGCAATTTCTGAGGCCAAGGCAATGATGACAAATCCCACACAGGCACAGACTTCTCCCTGTTCTGGTGGTCTTCTCTGTCCAACTGTATCATCTTCAGAACTGTCTTCAACAGGGACTAAACCTGAAGTACTTCTTTTCAGACTCCATAGAGCTCTTTAACTGCTATGGAACAGCAGCCCTGGAATGAATGGGAGAGAATACAGTGTTTTTGCTGAACCTATTAATCAATTGATTACGGCTCAAATTAATTTTTATGTGCATTTCTTCTTACTGTCAAAACACAAAGCAGACGTTTTAGTAAAAAGAGAGTCTACTCAAATTATTATCATGATATAAAGGGAAAGCATGGGGAAGAGGTAGTCTTTCATTTGGTAGTTTTTCAGGTGAAAATTTATTACTGAGAATCACACAATGACTGTCTCTGCTTTAAACTCAAGCACCAGCAATTTAAAATTATATATTAAAAAAAAAAAAAAAAAAAAAAAAAAAAGTTGAGCATGTTATCTATATTGTTTTTGACTTGCCATTCTTTTCGGGCAATTAAGTGCTATGTGACATTTTCTTGACAAAGTAGCTCAGTACAGCTGTGTCTTTCTCCAGACGAAACACAAAGCAAATTAGATTGCATGCATCCATAAATCTCTGTGGCTGCAGCTGTAGCAGGGGAAGAAAGAGGGGGAGGAAGGCATGATGACGCTTGGAGCTCTATACAAAAGTTTAGTACCATCTTCAGCTTAGTTTTCCTTTTGCTTTATTTTCTTTATTATCTTCCTGAATTTAAAAATGATAAGCATTATATTGCCCCCTGATAGCAATATATCCTTTCTGTCTAAGGATTTCAGTATGTGAAAGCCTGTGGAGGGAATCTCACAGCTCTCTGGTTTCGGTAGCAAGCCACTGTTCCTTGATGTGAAACTGATGGGCAAACTGAGACCTCCAGTAATGAAGAATTTGGCTAAAATTAGAATTATGAGAAAAACAACAAAACACAACATATGGAGACACCTCAAGTACATTGTGCTGCCCCAAGGCAGTGTAAGTTAAATTGTAACCTTTCTCTGGACAAAACCCAGGCTTGTGCATCCAAGTCCAGCTCATTAATTCAAAACCCATACTTCTCATCTGTACCAGATGAGTGTGTGTTGGCTACTTTCCAATCAATGGACTCACACTGACCTTGGCAAATGCAGAGTTGCTGTGCTGGATTGGTTTTTGCCTACTGCAGATGCAGTCACTCTCTGGAAAAAGTTGTTTGCAAACCTCAAAGATTGGAGGAAGAGAGGAGATCCCAGGCCTCCTCTGGGTCTGATTTCCTGAAGCAAAACTGATTAGCCATTTCCCCGCACTAGCTGGAAAACTGTCTCAATGCTGTGTTTACATAAATCACAATAAGACTTATTCAGGCAGCAAGCCATGTGCAAATAGAAATCACCACCAGATGCTCCTGCAGACGAGGATACTGAAACCATCAGATAATTCAGTCACCAGCTCCCACGATCCCATGTTTTGCATTGGTAAACTTGGGGTAATGGAACCCAGGAGATATGGGCAACAAGGTTTGGAGATTTGCAGCAAATGGAGATTTGCAGCAAATGTATCCACAATTGCATGTCAGGGAGCACTTAGAGCCCTAATATTTTGTGAGTGAACACGAATGCTTCTCATACTGCAGGTATCAGAATTTTATCCTACACGAGACTGATAAGGTATTCTACTAAAAACACTATTCCATCCAGAGTTCATCAACAAAACAATGTTATGGATTCCCTAAAAGTAGGATTAGTTAAGGGTCCCAGCACTAGCTGGTGAGCTTGAAGGATGCCCAGATTCACTATCAGTAGTCTGGACGTCATCCACATCTTTCCCTTGAGCTGTAATGAGGACTGACATCTTCCCTATGATGGTTCTAAAAACCACTTCCAGAAATACTCCATTTTGGACATGAAACCAGTTGTTGAGCTGTTGTGGGGTCCCCTAAATCTGTGCTACATCCCAAGCATTTAGCTGTACTTAGCAGTCAAGGAGATGGGCTCTTCACATATCAACTTTTAGTGGTACGCATAATGTAGGCAGAGTTATATATCTCCTTTCCACTGTGCTCATCTCTGTTAAACAATGGTAGAAAGCAATTTGGGGAAGCAGGTGCTGCTTATGTTTTCCAGAAGGCAGTTTTTCTGTCAACCACTGGCAAATGATGCACACTAGTCTTAATCACAGATATCCCTGAACAGATTGTTCAGAAAATGGATTAACATTGCTCTGGGTCAGATAAAAGTAAGTGTGGAGTATCTTAGATGGCTTTGGGCATCCCTTTAGGCAGGGATGTTGATTGCCCTTACAGAAATAATCTATGAAAAGAAAAAAAAATAATCTGTGATAACTTCTATGATAACCCACTCACTGCACACAGTTGACACAATGTCATCTGTTACCACCAGACAGTCCCCAGAAATATTACTCCATCTACAAACTCTAAGTCTTGATCCTTTAGGAAGACCTGTGAAATGCCAGCTTAAGGCTGAGCCCAAGTCTACTGGGTCTGGCTGGAATGGAGTTAACTTTCCCTGCAGCAGCTCATACTGTGCTGTGCTCTGTGTGTGCAGTTAGAACAGCACTGTTATCAATCACACCAGTGCTGTGTCTAATGCTGAGCACTACTGGCACAGCATCAGGACTCCCTCTAACCCCTCCAGAGCCAGCAGGCTGGTGGTGGGCAAGAGGTGAGGAAGGAAAATCAACAGGGCAGCTGACCTATACCAACCAAAGGGATATTCCATACCTTATGGTGGCACACTCAGCAATAAAAGTTGGAAGAAGGGAAGGAGAGGGGAGAGGTGGGCTCTCATAGTGAAAATTCTGTCCTCCTTGTGAGAAAAATCTCAAATAATTTTCTTCAGACAGGATCTTCTGTGAAGCTTATTTTATTTGTGATTGCAATGGCTGGTGTCCTGTAAATCAGGAGCGCATTTTAGTAAACAAATCGTAACCTTTTATTCCCTATTACCCGACACCTGATCACATCCCCTGTTTCCTCATTGGCTGAGTACTACAGGTTCACAAGCTACTCAAAGTTCCTCTATACCATATATGTATAATTATTTTTTTTTTCAACCCTTTGATTTCTCCTTTCTTATGTTTTGAGAACTTGTGATCTTTGTTTTACTGTTCTCACACTGCTCATCCTGTTTTTCTCAAGCTTCTACCTTATTCTGGAACTGTGAGGCCTTCTACTGTCCACTTTACTTAGCATTTCTCTTAATTATGACTACACAACTACTTTGGAATAAAGAAAAATAATTCTCTACTGCAAAAACACAACTTTGTTTCTCACACTCCTGAACAATGGATATGTGCATTGAGACCCTACTTCAAGAATGTGGTCAAGTACCACTTGGTGGGAAGTAGACAGTAATTTCTTTCCTCTGTACTTCCACACTACCTTTGTTTCATTTGTTTGTTTGTTTGTTTGTTTGTTTTTACTTTCCTTTTTCACCTTTCCCTTTAACTAAATTATTCAATTAATAAAAAATTCCCTTTAATTATTTTTCCTTTAATTAATTTATCCTTATCTCAACCGGTGAATTCTTTCTTTCCTTTTCTTCCTCCCCTCCTCTTCTGAAGAGGGGGAGTGTTGTGGTGGAGTTCAGCTCCCTAGCTGTGTGTAAAACCCATACACCAAGAAGGAAAAAAAACTACACATAATCTAAAAGCCATAGTTTTTCTCTTTCCCATTTCTGTATCCTGAATGTTTTGTACAGCAGAAAATTCATGGCATTTTCAATACAATGTCATGGTTCCCTGAGACTTTCTGAGATGTTAGCAATCCATATAAGTATGTACTATCTCTTGGAATATTCCTGGCCTGCTTCACCCCAGTGGCCAGGCAAAATTAAAAAAGAATGGGAGGTCATATCCATCAGCCTTAGGTGAAGGCTGCAAATCAGCCTGACCAAAGAGAACAGAGGAGAAGAGCATGTACACAGCACTAACAGCAGACAAAGAGCTCATAGCTTAACAAGGGAAGACAAAGCACAGGCAGGGAGACAAAGGCACAGTGAAGTATCTGGGACAAGAACATCTCAGAAGTCACAGCAAAAGAAAGCACATTGTGTTATCTCCAGTGTTTAGTCTCTGAGACCTCAAATGTCTCTAGCCCATCTGCTCTTAACTAGTCAGTTTAGGCCAGGAGAAAGAAAAATCCCAGTTTCCCTGAAAAAGCATGAAGAGGAAAGAATTTACCCAATGTTGGGCAGAAGCTAGGAGCAGCTGTCAAGGTTGTTCTCAGCTACAATCTTGGTTAACTCTGTGCTTGTAATTGCAAAGGCAAGAAGAAAAAAAAGTTATGCATCAGTCTCAGTGGTTAAATGAACTCACAATGTGTTATGTACAGCAACCTTCATTAAAAACGTTAGATGTTAAAATTTTTTCTGTGTTGGATGTCACTTGTATTCTATCAACTACAGTTAAAGTAATCATACTTCAAAACAGTGGATTTTAATTTGAGTATGGAAGGAAATTTGATTCTTGTCTAGTAAGAAAGAGAAGAGAAGAGAAGAGAAGAGAAGAGAAGAGAAGAGAAGAGAAGAGAAGAGAAGAGAAGAGAAGAGAAGAGAAGAGAAGAGAAGAGAAGAGAAGAGAAGAGAA
>CM021766.1:148968519-148987108 GCA_011076525.1 Nettapus auritus
AAGAGAAGAGAACACAAGACACCCGAAGAGAAGAGCAGAATAGAGAAAAAAAGCAAAAAAAAATAATTCAATGGAAAAAAAAATAAAAAAAAAAAAAAAAAAAAAAAAAAAAAGTAACTTAGCCCAAATGGTCAACAAACACTTTTCAGAAATTGTTCTGGTGATCTTTCATTTCCCAATGAAAAATAAAAATTCAGAAAAAAAAAGAAATCTAAACTCTAGTTTTTATATCAATGTTTAGACATTGCTTGGTTTATTTAATCTCAGACACATTTCTGTTTTTCCAATTTATATCCACTGGTTTCAGCAGTGTACCTTTCCCTGGTTTAAAGTAGAGTCAGAAAGAGAGAAACATGCTCTGAATTAATCTCAGGAATGAATTGATGGCAAGCTGAAAGAGAGAGGAGGGTGGTCCCAGAGGGCAAAGGACTCAATTTCTCAAAATGTAGTTCTAAATAATTAATATCTTGTTTCACATCCCTAGTAATATACCATTGCTGTAGGACTCATGCTTCCTGTTGCTAGTAAATGTGTTACAAGTGCTTTGCATGAGTAATACCAGCTCACTGAGGACCTAATCTAAACTCTGTTCATCTCTTTGGTATGATTGCATTCTCATTACAAGTCAGAGGAAGGTATCTGCTGGCTCTGTGTCAGCTCAGGAAGAAAAACTAGAAGATTACACTGTTTTGCGTTTTATTTTTGAAGAATCCTTTCATTACAACACAGAATAATGATAAAAATACAGGGATTGCTTTGGAGTTGATAGTCTCAGTTGATAGGACATGCTAAGTTTCTTAAGGCTGGGGTGGGCAGAGGGGCGGGGGGAAGCAGGTGGAGATCAGGACTTTGGTCTAATGAAAATGAATTTGAGGAGAAGGCAGTACTTGGCAAAGGTCAGAGTGGTTGACAGGGTCCAGTCCTGCTGAAAACAGTAGAAAAGGAAAGAAAAATAAAAAGAAGAAGAAAAAGTAAAAGAAAAAGAAAAAGAAAAAGAAAAAGAAATAAAGCAGAGCAGAAAAATCCTGAGACATGACTTTCATTTCACTTTGATTCCCACAACAGGAAAATATCCCTACCACAGCCCAGAGCCTGGAGAAATGTGTCACATCATGTTTGCAGTTCAGGCTTCAGCGCTGAATGTGGTTTGTGTGTGACAGTCGATGACAGGAGACAGCCACCTGCCACATTTTCCAAAGGCTGGGCTAAACTGCTTTCCCACAGGTAATAAGTGGGAGCTGTCTTGCCAGTTTGGGGTAGCTGGAGCTTACTTTGTGTGAAGTCATCCTGAGATGTAGAAGTTGTCTACAGACATAAGCTTTAGCAGGGGCTGTTCGTCCTTTGGGGGAATAAATGGTACTTTTTATAGGCAACATAAAGTTGCTAACCAAATATCTAAAAATGTTTATTTTCCATTTTTGCAAGCCAGCTGGAATAAAGTCCCTAGAGGACGTGCAAACAGCTACAAGTGGAAAATGACACTGAAAAACCTGTTGTCTCAGTTGCCAACACTAAGGATATTTAGAGCTGTTTGAAATATGCCTGGAGGTCTCCCCAGCATCCAGCTAGCAGTTCAGAAGGGAGTGAGTCTCCCATTACCCCTGTCCATCTGTTTCCTCATACAGATGTCTCAGATACCCTAATGGATCATAAATGGGCTCTCACAGGGGTTCACCTGAAGAGGAAACCACCCTATTCTTACTGGTTTGGCTTTCCCCAGCTTACCCCAAACATTCTGTGTGAAAGCTGCCCATCTCACCACAGTGCACTGATATTACCAAAGTGTCCATCCCTGGTGGTCCTCTGGTAAAGCTGGGACACCTCATCTCAGATCCAGCAAGCCCTGGGCTCTGTGCATATCCATGTCATTAACTCATGCTTTATAATTGCCTTTTACACATATGGAGAGGCTAAAAAGACAATACCACAGGTTTCTCATAAAGACTAGGGGTGAGTATTCAGGCCTGTTCTCAAAGGTGTGATCTAACTTCTTCTGTGATGATCAGGCCACAGAGAGACAGTATTTCTGAGGAGGTACTCATAATGGCATTTTATCATGACCCTCTTCCAGAAAACTGGATATTCGATATCTCAAATAGTGAGATGTTATTAATACAAGCCTTCAGTAGTAAATAACAGAGCCAAGAAATGCAACCAGACACTCTTACCATTGTGTTGTCCATTCCCTCACAACCCAGCTAGAGAGATCTTGATGCCTGGACGTGATCTCTCTTTTACCTCTTTCCCTCAAGTCCTTAAAGGTTTTGTGAAGAATAGAGGATTTATCTCCAGGAACCTGAAGCTCTTTAATCTCTTCCTGAACTTGATTTAATCTTTAATTTTTCATCAACGGCAGCTAGTTGCTTTGAGGATTCAATTTTCTCCTTTTCATTAAAAGAGGAAGAATTGCTGAAATTCAAGTTATTTCTCACTTTGAGATGAGGAGCTGAGTAGGTGGTTTTCTGACAATGTGAGAAGGGCACCTTCGAGGTCTCACTTCTGAAACAAAGACCTACCTAAACACAGAAGAACCTATTCCTCCATGCTTCAACTTGCCTCCTTATATATATCCATGCATTTCTAAGACATTTAGTGAGCCTTGATTCATTAAGGGCCCTGTGGGACTTGAAATATCAGTTGGCATAATAGGATTCAAATCTGTTTGGGAAAATTAGAAGGCAAAATCATTCTCAAGCTATTGATTTGAGTTTTCTAAGTGTCATATCATCCATCACTGTGATACCTGTTCATCTCCCCAGACACTAAACTGCAGCATTCACACGTACATTCCTCTTCTTCTCTTCCAACAATTCACTTCTTCATTCCCTCAGTCTCCACTGCATTGGCTCCAGGAGGAATCTCCAACTGAAGACACCTTAAATTCTGTGCAAGTGTGAATAAAGCAATGTACAATGTATATGCCTCACTCATCAAATACCCAACTATTAACTGAATCTGACAATAATTCCAATGGGAAATTAGAAGGCATGCAGTGGGATGAAGAGGAAGGACAGGTCATTTATGAGGTATACTATACAAAATTAAATATAGTATTTCCCCAGCTGAATTGCGTCATCTCTGAACTTTCTTCCTTTGGACGCCTGTGCTACATATAATGGATTAGAAAATAACATTTTCTAAATCACTATTCAGTGCCTGATGAAGATATGGGTAGTGATGTTCAAAATCTACAGGATGGGGATTTCCATTGGGCCCTACCAAAAATAAGATTATGCTGCCATGGTGGGATTTACTTCAGCATTCAAGAGTTTGCCTCCCAGATGGGAAATCTAGAGAATTCAGTTCATTTCCTCCCTCTCCTGGAAGTGCCTGAGCTCTAAAGCTACCACAGTAATTGTCCTGAAACTAGGGTTTCATACCTCTGCTAGGGGAACCACAAATCCCACCCCCAAGACAGTACTTTCATCCCCCACTATTTTTTCTGGTTGGTAATTGTGCACCATATGAAACTAATTGAGTTTTGTCATTTTAGAGATGTGAAGAAATTCATTTTAGAAGTGAACGGTAGAGTCTGCAAAGCTTGAGCATGGGGTCATAAGGTGTGAGGCTATTTCTGTATCTTCTTCAATTTCTGTTTAACAGAAGAGACATCAAGAAACTTTTATGCAGGGACCAAAGTTCAGGATATACTTTTCTATGATAGCTTCTGCTAATGATGTAGAATGAATAGAATCATTAGACCTGACGGTGTTAGACAAACGAGAAGTGTACAGACAAATGAATTCAGCCAAGTCTTGTCCCCCAGTATCATCATATTGACCCCAAAAATCTGTTTTGCTAAGAAACAAGAAAACTTGTGCCAAGAGACTAAGAATGTGTCTAGAGACAGAACACAGGCAATGTCACATCAGTCCCTCTGGTGCTGGGCTGTAGTTGTGTCTTTTACATCTGTTGTCCACAGAAGATACTAAACACCCTCTTTCCACCTTGCAGCCTCTTCTTTCAGACTCCAGCACTGACTCTTCCCATAGGGTCATGTTCCTAAAGGACACTATTTTGGTTCAGGCAAGAAGAGAACAAGGGACAGAAAAAGAACAAGGTTGCAAGAGTTATTCAGGGTATCTTCTCTTTCCCTGTATTTACTGAATGCTTGACAGAGATTTCTCTATTTTCTCCAAATTTGGATCCATTTTGCTTTACAATGGAGTTCTTGTTTGCTTGTACCACCAGTTAGCTATAGACAAAGCACAGATGTGTTTTGCACATTATTCTCAAATCTTATGTTGTCTCCACTCAAAATTACATGCTCAAAAGAATATCTGTACAACATACTAGTTAACCAGAAGCTTAAAATTCATCTAGAAGGATTTCTTAGGAACAATAACAAAAGTTTAGATATTTTAAATGTTCTTTAAACCTCTATTTTCTTCTCTGGGATGATCAGCATCACCGGAACTGAGGATTTTAAAAAGTCTTTTAAAAAGGCTAGAGTCCAGCTTCCCTAAGGGGAGAGGATCTTCACTCTCTGTTGCCACCAGCTATCTTTTTGTCCACACTGCTATGAATGTGCCCAGTGCACTTGGGAAGTGAATAGTACTACAGGTTTTCCATATATCAGCTTTTCTTGCTCTTTAATTTTCTATTTTCAAATGCATTGCTGTCCAGTTTGACACTGAAATCAATACACATAGAAAAGTTATGAGTTATCCAGTTGCTCTGAAATGGCAAGCTTCACTGAAGCCCACGGGGCAGCCCAACAGAAGGATAGTTGAAAAACAAAGTGTATGGGGAAGAAACCATTTGCAGTCATGGAGGTAGAACTGGCCTTTTTTTTTTTTTTTTTTTTTTTTTCCTAATGCTAAAAAATTTAGTGTGTGCCTTATTCACAGTACCCTATATGCTGCCTTTCCATCATTTGTTTGGAAGAAAAAAAGAAAATATGACATTCACGTGACCCTGCAGCAATATATCAGATTGTATAAAGATCAAGAAAGAGAGAAAGAAAAATAAACAAACAAATCTTGAAGTTACACAGGAAGTGTATTTTATTTTTGCTTGAATATGGTAACATATCTCAAGTTTTTGGAATTTCTGTTGAAGAAAAAATAAAAATAAAAGCTGAATTAAAAATGGTAGGAAGAAAGAAAAATACAAGAATGAAAACTTTATTTTCTGTTTTTTAAATTTGAATATTTGAGGTCATTTTTTACTCAGTAACACTTTTCCAATAACACACCTTTGTCAGTGCAGCGAGGACTCCCAAACTCTAAAAAGACATTCTGTAACTTGTTTGTTAGGACAGAGAACTCAGAGGAACCTGTCCTCTTCTTGCCCCGTGATCGCCTAGAATATCTCCAAAGCTTTCAGATGCCTATGTGCAGGCAACTGCATTGCGCCCATACATCTAAACATATCAGACCCTCCCTAGATTACTGCCTTACCTTTAGACAGCTAAAAATAGGTGAGCTGAATCCTGCTTATCCTGTCCTTGTTATTGCCCTAATTTTGACATCTGCATCCTTATGTAATAATAACCTTTTCAGAGCAGTTTTGACTTCGTGAAATGTTCTACAGACCTACAGTTTCATTATGTGAACTGTTACTTTCACATTGCATCTTCTTAACTGCTGCAATTTTTAATGCAAAAAAAAAAAAAATACATCTCTTCAAAGTGGCTACTTGTAAAAGAAGAACTGGAGGCACCTAAGTATGGCAAATTTCAGATTCTCAGAGCTAGTGGCATTAAAAATATAATCAGGGAAGTTTGTCTGGGCACACGCTGTGTGAAGTGAGAACATTTCACTGTTATCAGACAGGTTGCTAAATGACCTTTAAGTTCTTTTTCTTCCCTTTTCCCCAGCAAGGCACATTTAACTTTGCATAGTCTCCTGAATATAATTCTCTCTCTAATAATTACATTTTCCAGCTCCTGTGCATTTGTCCCTAGATGACTCCTAAGTAAAGCCTACTACTAACTGCAGGAAGCTTGGGTAGTTACAGCCATTTTAGAACGCTGTCTAGGAGAAAGGCAGATTACTCACCAGAGGTGAAAAATGACTAGAGGCATTGGCTTTCCAGTGGAGCAGAGAACACAAGCTGACTCTTTGCACAAGAAAATCATTGTCCTATAGACTTAGGCTTCTGTTCAAGCTTTTGCTGTTCACATAAACCTAACCTCTCCCTGAATGTGTAAGACAATGACCTCCAGCTCTACATGGGATTTCTCCAGTTACTATGGCATGAGTTGCAGTAACTCAGTGACTTTTTATTGTTCTCTCTTCAAAGCTAAAGCTCCTTCTGTAAGGCATATAAATGGGTCTCAGGAGGTCTTAGAGCTGGTGTGAGAAGCAAACTCTCATCGTTTCCCAGCTCCATTTCCCAATATGTCTGGAGATATTCATTTCCAGCAGCTTCATGATACCAATGAGCTTGCCTGAAACTTTTAAGTCCACCACTGGTGCTTCTGCTTTGTCGACATTTTTCTTATGACCCACTCATCCCAAGACAATTTTATAAGGAGCAAAGTGTCATTATAAAGATTTATGAGACTAAACGATATTTCAGTGTACAGAGGACTGGATCTCTTATTTCTGTGGGATTGTTCTGTGACAAACACAACCCATCTTCCACAGTCCAGTGGTGAATTGTCAGATGACCATGCGAGGTTGTGTGTGAAGGTTCATTATCATAAACACAAAGGCCTAGTGAGGGTCAGAGAGATCCTGATAGATGAAGAAAACTCCTAATCAGTGTGAAGGGAGCATCCTGAACTTGCTGCCACTAAGGTTATCCAAGGAGAACAGCTAGACTGTTATCGCAGGTGGAAAACCCATCATTTTGTAGACTAAAAGGGGTCACTGTCTAAAGAGGTGTAGCACTCACTATATAATGCAGGAAGAATACCAGGGATAGTGTAAGCTTATTCCAGGATGACTTTAAGGGGACTGGGGGAATATATAAGGCTACTAAGGGATGTTTAGGAAAAGGATCAAAAGCAGGAAAAAGGAGGGAGTACACTGGGGATGGAGGATCCAGCAGGGGAAAAAGGAGATGAAAGGAGGTACAAGAGGCTGATCTAGGGTAAAGAGGCTACTAGGCAGTATAGATCTCTCTGGTCAAGTACTGCACATGGTTTCTGCAGACCATGACACATTCTCTCTAAATCCTTTTTCTAACTGTCTTCTGTGTGAGTGAACTCTCTGGTCTGGATCAGCATAGGAGAACAGTAGAGAACTGCAAGACGAAATAGCTGGTGAGTAGGAGGAAAGATTTGTGTACCAGGAACTGGAGTGGAACCATGAACAGCCAGGACTCTAGGATAGGATGTCTAAGATCGGTCACTGGAGAAAACCATGTTGTGTGTGTGCCTGTTCCTGCAGCAAATTTAATCCTGGTCAGTTGATAAGGAGGAACAGGATGAAGCCATTAGTGCTATTTAAATGGATGTTGGAAGGACATTCTTTTCTGTCTGTATCTATCTGTGTGGCTGACCATGTATAAACATATATTCATATATGAATATATTTGCATATATATATATACACTTATCTGTAAAATATATTGAGGTGGGGGCACCCATCTAGAAAACATGCTCAGCTTTGCCACTGGCTGTGCCTGGGGACATAGAGCAACTCTATGCTCTATCAAATCTCTAACAGATCATCAGCTAACTTCAGGGACAGTAACAATGCTTTTTAGCAGGCTGTAGAGGACCAAACAACAACAACAAAAAAAACTGCAAAGAAAACCAACAAACAAACAAAGTCACAGTTGTACTACAATCAGAAAATGCTTGTACAATAGTAAATCATCAGGGAGGTGTCTTTCACTTTTGCCCCTCTACACTAAATGTTGATTGCTTTTTAAATTACTTCTCCCTTGATTTGAAGGAGACAGATGAATGTTCAATGACTAAGGACTGCATCCCTCCCTCTTTCTTGCTTCCAGCTGGGAGGCTGTTCCACAATCTTCCTGTTCTCACAATTCCCTGTATTTATTCCTGATACTTTATTTCTTCCACATTGTGTTAATATTGACTGTCTAGTAGTCTGGTGACATTCCATGATCTGCCTTCTGCCCCTGGGGATTCTCCAGGAGGTGCCTGAGAAAAGACATATGAAGGAAACTTATTCTCCAAAGGTTTTTAAAGATTTTTTTTAAACTCTATTAAAAAATAATAATAATAAATAATTATTCTCTCAGCCTAAATTTGGCTAACCTGTCCAAGGACTTTTCTCATAAAAGAGCTTCTCTTTATGATTTTTCTCAGCTTACTGAACTGCTGAGCTTGTCTTCTGAGCACGGGTACTGGGCACAATAGGCCAGGTGAGATCTTATCAGTACAAAAGCAGGAATATCTCCTGATTAATTCTGTAAACACTTTAACAAACTCTCTCGAGGACTGTGCTTAGATCTCATTTCCTCTGCCAGTTCCAATGGATGAGCCTTGATATTAGGGGACAAGTCATTTTTATCATTTTCCCAAATGCGCCACTTTTTTCTCAACACCTTTCATCTATCTCATGCTGATGACTATATTTTCAAGGTGGCGCAATTTTTCCAGTGTATTATTTTCATCCCCCTCTGAACTGATGTTTCTCAGCTTTGCAACAGACTTCCTGTTACCAGCAGTTTGCTTAATCCCTCTTGTTTCTTATCTAAAAAAAAATGAACAGCCTAATGAGGCATGTTATAGTTGTCCTCTCTTGCTAAATTGTCAGATCTTCAGAGCAAAGATCATCTTTTCCCAGGTGAATATTCAGTGCCTAATGCATGGCAGCCTTGATTATACTGATGCCTTTGGGTGGTGTTCTCATACCAATTTAGCTACACCAGAGACGACAGCAGGAAATATTTTAGTGTCGAGAAGGGTTTCCAAGGGATCTTCAGTGAAAACAGGAGATTAGAAGCTTTACCAATTTATCTTCCATGTAAAAATCACAGACACTATTCTGAGGTCAACAGAAAAGTTGAAATGCCACCAATACAACCAGCATGTAGCATATTCATTGGCAAGATGGTTTTCCTTGAAGACCCCCATGTCACAAGAGAAGGTTGCGTCCCGGTGAATAATTATTGCTAAGGGTACTGTGGTACCTCTATCCCATATATCCTCCTTGTTAAATGCATAACATGACGAGAAGGCTCAGCAAGTGTCTTGGGTCTGCCAGGGACATCAACACAAAGGAGAGAAGCCCCCTTTTCATTTTCTGGAAAACATACTGCCTCGAAGCAGGAGGTTGGTAAAGAGGATGCAGGACCTCTGCCACTGCCTGGGACACTCCTGACTGCTGCAGATGTCCCTCAGACAGGTTCAAAGCCTTCTTCATAGATATGCAGTGAGCATTTAGCACAGCTAGAAATAACTCATTTCTCTATTTACCAGACAGCCTTGGAGCTCCTGCTTTGACTGAAATGGGGACACAGGGAGCCAGATTTTCTCTGTGCATTTACTGCTAGTTGTTTTTTTTTTTGTTTGGGTGGGGGGTTGTTTTTTTTTGTTGTTTGTTTGTTTTTTTTTTGTGTGTGTGTGAAGTATTAAACATATTTTGCAGATGGCAAATTGGGACATACAGAAATTAAGGGTATTTTTAGGTACTTGGCTGGGTTTAGGGATTTGACAATTACTTAGATGTAACTTCCTAAATACGAGGTGAACACAAAGAAGTTAAAAACATAAATTTTCTCCAGCAGTTGGTAATTTAGTGTTCTAGAGTACCTCGGGATTTAGGTGTAGGTAGATGTCCTATTCTGAAAACTGGAATTCATGTTTTTAGTTTCTTGAACCACTTCTACAGATTTTAGCTATAAACAGGGTGCTCGACAGGAAGAATATGTGGAGAGTGCTTTTTGTATAGTCCAGAAATGGGGTATGGCCCAACAGACACTACTTTCTTAGAGGACAGCACTGGAAGTTTGATATGTGTTGGACGAACATTTCAAGGGTGATGCCTGCTGTTTAGATGTCAAGTTTAAAGAGTTTTGACCTGACACTTTCATCTTGAGGTGGGAAACTAGAAATGAATCTTGAAACGAAACTTGAAATGAAGGCATCATCACCTGGGCAAGTCCCCTTAAGAGTGAAGGGATTTAAGTAAGGAGCTCATCTCCTTTAACAGAGATGTTTACACTGGTCAGAAGAGTCACACTCCAAGCTCCACAGCCTCTTTTGACTGGAGCTGCATTATAGCTGGAGCCTGGATGTCCTGGTCAGAGAGATTCTGAATTGGTTATCGTCTCTCTTCCTTTTCTAAGTGTCCCTGCTTGAGCATGGGAGTTTGACCAGATGATCTCCAGAGATCCCTTCCAACCTCAAACATAAGATAGATATTTATTAAATCTTCTGCTGAAAACAGCTGAATACAGTACAAAGTTGAAGGAAAAACACTCAGTCCAAAAACTCCCGTGCCAACTGTGCTGAGGAGTCCCAGCTGGACATCTTGGGGCCAAACGTAAAACAATGAAGAGGACCAAGAACAGCACAAAGAGCACATCTAGCTGATGTGCTCTGTTGCATATCCTAGGAGTCCCCTTCCTCTTCCCTTTCTCCTCTTGCCTCTCCTGTGCTGCTCCCCACAACTTCCCTCTCCACCATCCTTGCAGCTCCGGATCAGCTCCCACTTCTTGTGTCCTGTTGGACCCCACCACTCCCCCCCTTCTCTGCACAGTTCATTGAGATGAGACATTTTACAGTTCAGTGCCTGCTAGAAGTATTTTTGCCACCAGCCTTGAAAGAGAGCTGATTTGTAAGGCACGGACACCCCCTCCTGGCTACTAAGCTGAAAAGAAGATATCCCAGATATCAATAACCATGAGCTTGTTAAAAAAAAAAAAAAAAAAAAAAAAAAAAAAAACAAACACCCAAAACGCAAAGATCTCAGTAAAGTAGCTCTCATGAATACATCAGGAGAACATCCTGAGCATTCACGAGAGGTGCTGGCACAAAAGAAATTGCTTAATGCAGCAAGGAAATCATTCAGTCATAAAGGCATGTTATACTTTGTATATTTCACTTTTATTTATTTTTTATTACTGTCTAAAAAAAAAAAAAAAAAAAGAAAGAAAGAGGAAGAGAGAGAGAATACAATAATAATGGCATCACACACACACACACACACAAAAAAAAGGGGGTAGCAGATCAGAACATGTTGATCCATCAGCCATGATGACAAAAGACAAGCTGACAGCAACATGGCAACAAGGAAATCTGTGTTGAACATTTTCATCTAATAGGAAAATGTCACCCTGCTAATGAGACATCCAAAGTGAAACTAACACTCAGAATTAAAATCTACAACCCAGAGCAAAACGAACTAGACTGCTTTCAGGTATGGGCCTGGGAAGAATCATTATCTGTAGTGAATAAATGTAGAGAAAAGGAAAGTTGTTTTGGACTTGCTTTTACCATCTAAGCACCTAGTGCCAGGTCCACCAAAACTATGTAAGGAGTGATCTTTGATTCAGTGTTGTTGCATGATGAAACAAAAGAGAAATTAAGACGGGTCACACCAAGTTGGCCCCCAGGCCCATGTAGTCCAATGTCTCCTCCTTCCTAGGTTATTGTCCTGGATTCCGAACCAGATATCTTACCTTTCAATTATAGAGACCTAAATTATTTTTTCTCCCATGGGTTTGCCCCATAGCTTTGTGGACTCCTGTAAACATGCAACACCCACAGCCATCTGCAACAAAGACCTCCACAGCTTGGTAAGGCTTTGTGAAGGACCAATCTGTTATCTTTGCTCTGAATTTGCCACCTTCAAGCCCTCAGTTTTAGCACTGAGAGATTCTGTGGACAGTTTTTCCCCATCTGTTTTCTCTAGACTACTAAAATGCTTTATATACTTCCTTCGTGCAATATCTTTACTGTCTGTTTTCTATACTGAAGACTCTAGAGCTGAAGACCCTTGCACCATGGGGTGTGCTGAAAGTAGACCTTTGTCCACTGCCTCTGTTGGCAAGAAGGTGTTCACTTTTTCTTTTGCCATGGTTTGTGATGGTAGATGATGGAGACAGCCATCTACACTGTTAAAAATGTGGTGGTAGGCAAAAAAAGCAAATTTGCAGATATGAAAAATCTCATACTTTGTCTGTTCTCTTCTGTTAAAACTGGCAAGTGGAACACATGTCAATCTCTTGGTGTTTATTTTTTTTTGTTTTGTTTTGTTTTTTTTTTCACTGGTAGGTGTTAATGAACTGGCTGAAACCAGGACAGACGTGCATTGCTCACGGAAGAGCTCAAGTGGTCTGAAATGGGACCCTGCTTTCCACCAAGGTTTCCACAGCAGCTGCTTGGTATAATAAACTAGTTATAATAAGATGGGTTCCCGGTGCAGTGAGTTATTTGTCTGTTGCTTTCAGTGCACAAAACTTTCCCCCCGGCAACACAAAACAATGTCTTGCTGCTAATTTTAACAAGGGGAAAGAGATTGTTTGGACTCTGGAGAGAGGCTTTCTGCATTCACCTTTCACACAGCCTTCTCTCAGCCTGAGAGATGCTGCGCTTAATGATAACAGGAGTTGCATGGGAACTCAGGAAATTTGTACTCTCAGCCTGACTGTGGTCTTGCATGATATAAGGCACTGGAGCCATTTCAATAACTTCGTGGCCTCTAATAAAGCAAGTAAATAAATAAATAAGTAAGACAGCAGACGATATTATCTTTTCTCTCGTCCTGCTTGCATCAGTAAACTGTGATCAAGTGAATGAAGGGTTTGCAGGTTACCTGGAAGGTGCCTATGTGCATTTTTAATGCAAGTGTCTGCTAGTTCCCGTCATGACCTTTTCCACAAGCTGTGTATAGCCTCGAGGCTGAGCCATTTATATCAACTTTAGAACATTAATCACTACAGAATTGCCACCAGCTCATCTCAGATCAAACCTGGGTAATGACCTGTTTCTTCCTTTCACCAACTCTTTTCAATGATGTCCCTCTCAGTTATATCTTTATCAGACCTTACTAACTGTATGTTAACTCAGATGAGCCTGACCTCTGACCTGTTCTTATCTCAGAGCTCCTACCTCATCCTCTTGACAAGGTGTTTTATCAGCCTAACCCTATCCTGAAAAGAATGACAATTCTGAAAACTAGAAATTCTTCCTAGAAATTCAGGAGTGGCAAGGCAATCCCAACCTCTGCCCCAAAGAGAAAAAATAATGTAATCAAGCCATTTCATGCTCTTTAAAAGACTAAGTTTATCTCTGCTGCTGTCAGGATGGCCTACCTATCCAGCTGCCCAGCTTGCTCGAGGACTGTGCTATCATTACAGCATCCTGGCAATGCCATTTTGCTCAGGAGATATCTGCTCAGTGGCTTAATGCCACAAGCTGGCATACAGCTTGCCCCAACCTCCGGATGCGTTGGAGTCTCCCACACGCCTCCTGTAAGCCTGTCACATCCCTCAGCTACTATTATCTAACAAACACAGTTCTGGGGTGCAGCATCTCTCCCTGCCTGGCAGTGATCTTCTGTTTTCACAGTAACATTTTGACATTTTTTTCTAATGCTGATTCCCATTATGATAATGATGAGAATTACCTAGGTGTGTGCAATTCCTCCCGTCTACCAGGTTTATTCTTTATATAGCAAGGCTCTTTGCAAACACACCTGAGGTGGATCCCAACAGTTATTTCACTAGAACAAGTTGAGGACAAGAAGTGACGACCATTGCCAAGGAGAATTTAAGATACCAGACTTCTAATGAAATGTTCCCACCAGGAAGCATGTACTTTTTGAAGTAAGAGCAACCCATCACTGCACAATAGCTGGCTCCTAAGAAATGACAAATGTGTCACTGTTTGGGATCTATAAATCAAAAATTTGGACAGCCTTGTAAAGATGTAGCAAGGTACCACAACTATAGCTGCAGTAGTTACTTCATGAGGTTATGGCATGGCTTGTACACACAGTTAGCATGCCCTGCCAGAACATACTGATCCAGCTGGTTCCCTCACTATTTAGGACATCCAGAAACCAGCCACTAGATGTTGACCTACCACTCCCAGGGAATGCAAGATCAGCCAGGATCTTTCATAGAAGAAACCAGTACCTTTAAAGGCCAGTCATGTGAAGAGACAATTGTGCACCTCAATTCAAAATTACTTCTAACCTCACAGACCAGGAGAACAGATGTGCCATTACAGAAATCTGGTATAACGTGTTGCGAAGGCATGGATATGAGTTCTTTGCACTTCCAGGGCAGTGGAGGGTTTCACGGAGGAAAGTTCTTCCTTCCCCTTCCCTCACGGTGGTCATCAGGTCTTCCCTAGGAACCGACACCATGAGATCATATCACCATGACTATTTCTCTGTCCCAAATACTGTGCTGCCCCACTCACATGCCTGTATCCTTATGGTCCCTATAAAGCTTCGACTTGGATGTTCAGGAATGTCGTTAGGAAAAGGCATAGACTCTCCTCCAGTTGCTCCAATTTGGAGTCTGCAAACTTAGGGGACTCTTATCAATGTTAGTTAGTGCTAGTCAGCCTTTAAATACATCTACCAGGCAGACCAGCGGTGACCTAACACCCTTTTTAACACTGTCAGACCCAATCACGTCCTACCTTGACTGCCCTGCTCTACTTGCTCTCTTTGGGAACTTTGGTATTCTCAAGCAAAACACTGGGATTTGCTTTGAGTGATGAATAGCTTATAGACATTTAAGAGTGTGTGTACGTTTGGGGTCATAAAACACAGAGAACATGGTAGTAAGTAGCCTGTTCACAGGCTAATTTTTTTCTAAATAGGCTAACCAGCTGAACAGTTGAGCTATCCATCAGTGCTAACTTTTGCATTGCTTTCAATTACAATGTCACTATATTCACAGCCAGGGTGGAAAATGCATTTACATATTAATCCCAAATGCTGGTTTTCTCAAGGTTACTGGACAAAATGAAACATCGAAGCAATCCAATCAGTCCTAGTGCTGTTTGTTTTATTAAAATTCATGGCCTATCTTATCATTTGTGTTAAACAAAAATGCTATGTTAAACCTGACAGCTCTGTCAGAGTAAATAAAATCCAGAGTATAGGAGTTTTAATCTCTATTTCCTTTTTTCTACTAAACTGATTGCAAAATGATACACATCTTTTTCTTTTCTTCTTTTCCTTCCATCTCAAGTGCATTTTACACTCACAATAACAACACCACCTCATTGACTTTGGGAGCAAAGGACAAAGTTGTGCTCACCCACTCTGGCTATCCTCCTTGTCCAGGACACAGATTTCCACTTTCTTTCCCTGTAAGAAAAAATAAAATTAAATTAAAAAATAAAAAATAAAAAAAAAAATGAAGAACTTATGCCATATTCCAGGTGATAAGTTTTTTCTTGCTCCCATTACCTACCTTCGATATTTAATGGCTGGATTTCTCTGAGGAAACTGGAACTGAGGTCTGAGATCTTCAGCTATTCCGAGTCTTGTTAAAATTAGCAATCATCATGGTCTAGCTCTAAATATACATTCTCCTCCTCTCTGCTTGTTCCAAGATAACATGGACTGTATCATCATGAATTGCTTCCTGGCTCTGGAGAAACACCCACAGGGGGAAAATGGGGATCACTAAGCTAGCTTTGTGAAAGCTACCTGACTAATGGCATCTGGGGGAATTTCTCCTTAGGGTTTAGGCTGATTTTACTCATAGAGCAAGGTAGTGCTTCTCAGTGGTGGATCTGCAGGAAGTTCCCACCTACTTCTTTGGTGTGAATTCTCCCTATAGCTGATGCATCCTCAAAAAAAGAAACACATAATCCCGTGTATTTGAGAGCAGCACTGTGAGTTACATGTTGTTTTTCTGGTTTCATTGAATCTAGCCTGTGGCTGTGTCATGTCATCAAATCACCTTAGGCAAAATCAAGAAAAAGCAGAGTTCTGCTTCAGGGTTTAAGGACTCATTAGCTCCAGAAGGTACAGAGTTGGGGTGAAAAGTTTTGGCCACCAAAACACCTCATAGAAAGGAGTATGATAAAAGGGCCTGGCATGAGAAACAGCCCTAAAACACCAAAGCTGGTGCATAATCTTAGGGAGTTAACATAGCTGGTAGGAGCATGTCAACTTAAATATCTTTTCAAGCCCAAGACTGCAGCAGTCATTCCAGAGATGGACTTCAGTTCAGGTGGAGCCTGGCTTTCTCTCAGGCCAGTGTCATTCCTATTGAATGCAGAACGGGCTCAGAGACCTTTCCAGTATGTTCTTGGATCTACACACTGAGTATGCAATGAATGCACAAGCACCAGTAAGGTGTTTCCAGCTGTCATTATCTCAGTTAGGATGCTGCTGCTCTGCTCCTGTTGGCTGATGATTTATTGCGAGCTATTTATGAGCCAATATTTCCTTCTGTTATCCTATCTATTTGCAGTGTCCTCTGCAGCTCCACTACATTGCTTTGATTTATGATTCATGCTATTTTATTTTCTTCAGAGTTCTGCTATATTTATTTATGTTGCCCTCAAGAGCCGATTTGCAAATGTACCGGGCCCAGCAACTTCATAAAGGCCCCCTCCCAACCTGCACACAATATCATCTCCTGCTTTTGAATAAGTCATTGATTTTATAGAGAGTAATAAATTTTCATAAGACTTTAATTTAAGACCCAGTGCTGGGGTCATTAGTAAACATCTCTCACCTGTTAATGGGTATGATTTGAATTTCTGTAGTGTTTCTGCTAATAAGTAAAGGCCTGATTAAGACATTCATAAAAAATAAGCTGTTGTAATTAATTTTCTTTAATGGGGGATGGGAATACATTGTTACATAATTTTACTGGACTAAAATAAATTTATAGACTTTGAAAAAAAGGCCTCTTCCCATATTTTGACAGAATATGCAAAAAACCTTGCTATCTGAGCTGGAAATAAATTCTAGGACACTGAGAACAGAAAGGCAGCAAAAACTCATTCCCTGCAGCCATTCTCCAGTATATATCTGGACTATTTGAAATATTCCAAGCAACAGCACCCCTTTCCTTCTCTTCTTTTCCCTTCCTTTCTTTTTTCTTCCCTTTTCCCTTCCTTTCCTTTCCCTTCCCTTCCCTTCCCTCAGCTTTGCAGGCATTTCCACCCCAACTCCACTTCTTTTTAAGCCATTTCATAGCTGCTCCCCAGTTCCATCACCCTTTATAATAATTTTGGCTCTAAAGAGTATATATAAAGGATATCAGTGAGTTTTGACCATAAGGGTCTCCATTACAGTCTGTTTATTCTGCCAGGTAATAACTACAGCTTTTTAGCTCAAAGGAGAGGTCTGTGCTGTACTGAGGTCATGACTATTAACATTGCATGACGGTGAGAGAGAACTTCCTCACGGTCTTTGCCAGGACCCTCATGGGTGTTAAGGGACCTCTTGTTTCTCACAGTGCATTGCCATGGTTGGTCGGGTGGCAATCCTGGTACAGTGTGCCAGGAAAGAAAACCACAAGCTTGATCTTCTGCTGGATATAGCTGTAGCTTAGTTTATATTCCCAGACCATGGAGCCAATAAATTTATCTAAATGAGAAACTCCTCTCTCCAAGAACTACACTAAGAAGAAATTGTGCCTGTCCCCACACCTGAAGCTGACCTTCCACAGAACCCCACACCTGAAGTTGATCCCCTCTTCCTGCAATATGATTGCACACATTTCATATCTCCCTTGAATGACTGGTTTCCACTGCTTTCCCATTTCTGTGGGCACAAATAAACTTCATGTTCCCCCACTGTATGCTTTTGCATAGCTTGCACTGGCTTTGCTTACTGAGCAGCTTGGCTACTCTCCAGCCTCTGGCTGTCTTCTTGTAAAGCCTCATTCATTCCTCTCACCTCCGGCATATGACAAATGATTGTGTCATCCTTCCACTCCTAGGTCCTAATCTCTGTGACAAAGAGTTTCTAATCTCACCCCATTGTTCATCTCTTTCTCCCTTTAATCTCAATCATCTCAATGTGTCAACAGCAGTTGCTTAAAATCACTTATCACATGTGCAAGTCTGTCCTCAAATTTATTTAGAATTAATCAGAGACAATTTGAGGTGTTTATTAAAGCAGCAACAGTTTCAGCTTGACCTTGCAACAAGATTTCTTTCTCTAAGAAACTTCTTTCTTTCTTTTTTTTTTTTTTCTTTCCCCTGACATGGTGTTGAAAACTTTCATTAAGGAAGTAACAAAGGCAAAACCAGCTGCTGCATTTCAAGGAACTGCCAATGAAATATTCTGCTTAATAGACTCCTGACTTTGTCTCTCCCTCTTTCTTTGTTTAAGAGAAGAAAACAAGTTTTGCAAGAGTCACCTGCCCAGGCCTTGCCTGAGTTGAGTCAGCACTTTTTTGTGCCACCTACACTCCCCAGACCTCACACCCTTAGAGAGACAGGCAAGGGGAAAAAAAAAGTCACATTGAAATGCAGTCAGGAAAAGGACCTTCCCACTGTGTTTATCCTTCTTTTCTAGATCACTTGCAAACTATTATTAAGACATGGTTGACTCTTTTGTGTTGAAAAAGTGATAATTAAGCTGGGATGGCTTTACCAAGAGAAGCACGCAATGGTCCTCAAAGCTGAGACCTACCCCTCAGATATCTCTTTCCTTAAGTGATTCTTTACACCCCGAATAAAAATAAAATAAAATAAAATAAAATAAAATAAAATAAAATAAAATAA
>CM021766.1:148990140-149072152 GCA_011076525.1 Nettapus auritus
GAGAAGACACACAGAACACTGGACAAGCTGGGGATGAAACCCCTATTACAGATGGGGGTCTGAAGAACAGAGAATTGCTCCGTGGTCTGATGGTCTTGCAGCTCTGCTGCACCAGCAAGTAGATAACTCACGGATTAGAGATGTGATTCCTTCTTTAGAAAGCGCTTCCCAAGGAGCCTGATTTACGTTGGTTTTAGTGCATGGATTATCAGTTTAATTTATTTCCATGAGATTTTAAATAACAAATTTAATTTAGGAGATTTTTGTCAAGCGATTTTTAAAATTTGCCTGCACTCTGCTGGATGCACTCCCAGGAATTTCTGTCTTCCAAAACTGCATTTCTTGGCTCTTGTTGCAAAACCCAGGAAGATTCTTGTGACACCAGTCTGTACACTTCAGATCCCTGAGAACCACGAGGGGCCTTTAATCCTCTCCTTTCTGTTGCAGAGGGACTCCAGTGGCACTGCATTGGGTTTTCTCCAACACAGCTGCAGCGATGACATCCAGGTCAAGCTACAAGACTGTAAAGCATTGGCTGAATGTAAATTGTTCTGACTCAGTGCATATATCTGCACTGCACAATGGAGAGTGGGAATGAAATGTTGGCCAGACCAAAGGTCCACCTGGCTCCACATCCTGCCTCTGACAGTGACCCATTTTGGATGCTCAAAGAAAGATGGAAAAGACTGGGCATGCAAAGAGTGACCCAAAGAGCACAGGGCCACATGATATGGAGATCCCACTCTGAGACCAAAGAGCAGTGCAGCAAGCCTAAAAACTTTATCCCACAGTAGGGTTAGTTAGTTCGGTCACAGCTTGCTGTGGAGGGTGAATTTTGCTCACTTTTTTTCCCCAAGCCTTTATTGACATTTGGCTGATTTGAATACAGGTAATTGATGACTAATAAGAATCATCTAGACTACACCAATCCAGCAATGTAATGCTCCTGCAAAGCTGAGATCAGAATTGTGGTCCATGGAAAGGGATGTGAAGGGGTGACACTTTGATGTATTTGACTTTTCAGGATGTTTTATCATTTTTTTCACATTGGCTATCTAGTAGTTCCACTTATTATTTATCTTTTAAAGAAAAAGCTAATCAAAGGCAAACTTGAGTGACAGCAGGATGCTTCCTTCCCCATTAAGTGGAAATTGAAATGTACTTGGTATTAATAACTGCAGGTGTAGAGCTGCAACTTCTCCTATCCTCTTCTAAAGATACGCACCTGGAGGCAATTCCATGACTTCCTGAACCCTGTCTACAAGACAGTATCAAATCTCCCTGTGCAGCACATTTAGGAGGCTTGAGGGAATATGTAAGAAAGTCTTTAAGTCAGAAGATAAGAAAGACCACAGCAGAGGAAAGTTCAGTCCAGCACAGCACCCTATCTGCAGCACTGCAAATGTCTACAGTGGAGGGAATTTTGAAGTGAAAATTCCTCAATATAATTTCCAAAGAATGCATGTTGTTGGGCTTTTTGAGCTAGAGTTGTTACATTTGGTTTTAATTTTGTTTAAAGAGACAAGATGCGGAAAGGCAAGGAAAAGAGCACTCTGTATCTTCCACATCTCAGTGACCTATGAACAGCTGTAAGATGCTGATTTAAATCAGAGCATCCTTCCGAGGCCAGGATTTGGGAGTCTCCAATATGATATATCACCTCCCAGCTGATTCTCCTTCATCTTCAGACACTTCTCAATCTCAGCACAGCTGCCTAAGTGTAAGCATCACTGGTTGGCAATCTGGTTGAGAGCAGCATGGATGGAGCAGAATATGGGGGAAGACGAGCTGCGAGATGAGCTCTGGGACTCAGATTTGATGTCACACACTCTTGAACCTTGAGGACCTGATTTGCATTTGCTTTAAAGTCTGTGCCAATAAAGAGACAAGTTCCTCAGCACAGAGAAATGCCCCTCTTTGCTACCAGCTGTAGTGAGTTAGTGGTTCTCTGCAGGTGCACATGAACAGTAGTATCTTGTGATGGTTAGGCAAGAAACCAGCGAGAACAGCTGTCTGGAGGAGAGAGGATTTAGGTTGCAGGTTGTTTTGGGGAGGAATCTGAATTTGGAATAATTTTTCTCATTTCCTAGTTACTAAAATAGAGGTGAAGCTATCATTGTGCCTTATGTGTATTTAGAATGGTTTGAGAAAGGCAGATGTTGACTGTAATCCATATATCTCAAAATAAAATATCAAAATATATCACCTTCTCTCTTCTCTGTCCCTGAAATACACCAAAGAAGTGTCTGCTACTTGGAGAAAATATGGGTTTGGGATCCTATTTCTAAAACTTTTCATGCATTTTATTCGATAACCTTCCAAAAATAAGTTTTTTTTATTACTTGCTGTTTCATATGAAACTGAGTAGTCTACAACTACCTGATTATACTTCTTTGAGGTTGCCATACCACCCCTGAGTCTGAGATGAGTTTTGCTGCATAGATAGGCATGAATTCAGGATACTGAATTTATTTCAAGCCATACATCCCACTCTGATCTCAGGAACTCACCTTTCCTAATAATACACAGGAGCAACACAAAATGTAGCAGAAAGAATATCAGATTTCCAAGTCAGCACTTACCAAAGTAGTCTGGAAGGAAATATCCATTGTGGACCACAGTGTTGCTCCTTTAAAAACTTTGTTATTTTATGACCATATCTGCAAAAACAACCCAGACTTTTAATGTGTGAGGAAAGTCTCCTACACACAAATGCAGATTCTTAACAGGCAAATTAGAAACACCCAGCAAAAGAAACACACAACCTTGAGAGCTATTGGCCTCTCTTAATTTACATGTATTTTTTTAAAAAATCATTGCTTCTCAAGAGTTATTACAGTTCTAACTAGATTAGACGTGAGCATTGATAGCATCACAGGCCCTAACCACACCAGAAAAATGAAAAGTGGTGCTCCGTTCTGCAAATGATATGCTAATTTATTTCCCAATCTATTGCTAAGGAGTCATTAACATTGCTATTTCAAAATTAAAGCATATTGGGAATTTCAGATTTGGTTTGTTGGCCTGTTGTGTGTCCTCACTTCCCTCTTGCTCTCTACCCTTCATGAAAATCTTGGAAGGAAAGAAGGGGTCCAAGCTGCCAGAGACAAGTTTTGTCATCAGGGGGTCATGCAGACTTGTCCTAGTCTTCTTCACACAAACACCCACACATGTGAACAGAAAGAAACTTGCCCTTAATACAAGCACCAAAAGCAAATGTTTTATCATCTACACCATCATGGTGGTAAGGATTTCAACAGATTGCACCCCCCTCATAGAGGGTATTATTGCTTCTAAGCTAACCATCTGTACAAATAAAAGATGTGTTATCTCACTGATTGCTGCAATTAAATCGTTTACCCAGCCACTTGGAACTGAGGGCTGAACTGAGACCTTCTGAATCCCCAGCCTGGAGGTGTTCAATTGTCCTTGTTTCTCACTAAGGACCCAAGTGATAGTCCTGTCTCCAGAGCTCAGCTGTGATAAGGACCCCTAAGATTCAACGTTCAGCGATGATGAGCCAAGAGGGCCTACATTTCCCCAATGCTCTGCTTTGTTCATGTTGGCAAGCAAGTTTGCTTGGGACGAACCCAAGTACAGTAGGTGCATCCAAAAGTCCCTCCAATTCCACATGCTGAGTTAGTGTTTAAAACACCCTGAGCTTGATATTCAGAGGCAGCATTCCCAGACCCATCAAACAAAGACAGCTGCATGTACTCAGCAGGCAGACAGCCCCAGACAGCCCGGATCACATTTTACCTGGCTTTGCCAATAGGAGAAAACCCCTTGCAAAATGCTGGTACAGCATGCTGCTGACTCAGAGGGAACATCTTTCATCCAGGCACCAACACGGTCTGAAACTGCTTAGCCTGCAGAGCAAAAAATGATATAACTTCTCTTGATGGAATGGAGGTTGTGACAAGTTGGCAGCCTCAGAAAAATACATGTTTAAAATGCAGTATATTTAATATACTAGGCTATAAAAAGAGCTTCTGAGAGAAAGAGAGGGAGAGAATGTGCTGGGCCCCTTCTTTGTGTGGTTGTGTGCGTATACATGTAAAAAAATACATATCTCAGTTACTGCTAGGAAACCAGCAGTTTCCTGACAGACAAGAAATTTGAGTATTTTACATTTTACTTATCTCAAATTAGGTCAAAAATATAAAATAATGAAAATGATTGTGGGCTAGGAATCCTCCTGAGTCTCAAAAGCAGGTGAGATCAGTCTGCATGTAAATCATTCTGAAACTTGTTTTTTCCATCTCAGCTGGCAAATATACATATATATCTATTCTATTGATATCTTCTTCTTCTTTCTTCTTCTTCTTCTTCTTCTTCTTCTTCTTCTTCTTCTTCACCCTCTTCTTCCTCTTCTTGCTCTGTTGACAAAACAAGCAGTCTTTTCAGCCCTGTAAATGGAGTTTTGATGTTTTCTCTGGGCAGAGCTCCACTGGGTGTTGCAGCATATTAAAAAATAATCCTGCCCAATATTTTTTTGCAAGGAAAAAACTGCCTCTTTCCCACCTGCCATTTCGCTGTTGACAGATTAACACTTTTTCTTGTGCAAGTAAGTAATTCTGGAGATTCTCCACCCAGCTCAATCCCAGTGTTGCTAGTAACGTTTTCCCTGCTCTTTAAGACAACATAGACACGCATGAAGAGAAGCTCTATTCCTTGTGCTGCCATGTATACCTGAATCAATATATTTAATGCAGGTCAGCATGAAAATTTTTTCACTGCGACTTATGTGTATAATAAACTCTACGTTCTGCAGGAGCTAGGGTTTCATTGGAATGAAGCCATGCAACAGCCATTATCTTTACCTAGAGGAGCTGATAAAAACATTTATCACCTGGGATGAGTGTGCTGAGTGAAGCAGAGATTTCCATGAGTTTCATGGCTGCTCCTCTCTCAGTAAGTAGAAATGATGTGTGTATGTCCAATCAGTTAATGTTGTCTTCCATGAAAGGTAGCAGCTTTCAAAAATTAATCCATCCAACATTTTAATCTCGTGTGAAGATGTAAATTAGTCTTTAATTGCCCACTAGCTAAACCGATCACTGAGATACCCATCAAACTGGCTGTACAGAGGAAATACAAATTATTACACAGCAGAGCACTGCCTCATTTCCATTAATGGGAGATGAAATATGCTCCAGCAAAGTCGTTTTTTGCCTATCATTCCCCTGTAGGGGTCTTGATGAGTTCTGCTCATTTAGACTCTTCCAGATCTCTTAACTTTTAATTTCCAGTGCATGAAATCACATGTGTTGGATTTCCTGATGGTGGAGGATCATCATATCCTTGATATGACTATTCTGTGTCATGTAACAAGTGACAGCTCTGGTTTAGCTTAAGAAATATACTCCTCCAGAAAGCAAGGGGGAGATTAGTATGATGTGTGAGACAGCAGCATTCCTTAAGTGATGGCCATGATCAGTGATACTCATGGAAGTGGACATCCTCAGAAGCCTGTGACCTCTATCCCCAGCTGATGCTCATCTAAGAGAGAAATACCAACGTTAGTGGAGCACAGAGGCAGCTTGAGGGCAGGGGAGAGCAGCCAAAACTCAATTACCTGTTTATTATCCCTGAGTGTTGACGAAATTGCTATAAAACCAACTGTACTTTTTAAAGTCTCTCTCCCACTCTGCCGAGCTATTGAATGGGGATGAAGGGTAGAGGTGTGAAGTTGCTGCACAGAGTTAAAAGCCAATGCATTTAACACATAACATAAATCATCAGTGACAGCCTGCAGCCAGGTAGCTCCTTTCATCACAGCTTTCAAAGCAATTAACAAAACACGGTAAGTGAACAGCCAAGTCAAAGCGCAGGAGGGGTGAAAAGGCTGCACAGAAGTCACAGCTCAGTTCAGAAGTGAAGTCACCTTTCCTGACAAGTATCATGGATCCGCTGCCATTTCTTCACCTCTCCTAACCAACCATGGGGCTGCCTTGGGACTAAAGCTCTAGAAAACAGCCTAGGGTTGAGCGCACAAGTTGCAAATCTTGCAATGGAGGAAAGGGCAGCAATGATCTATAGATGTTACTTGATGTACACATTCCCACAGGGTATGCTGGTGCATTCATGTGCACATAAAACAGGAACTTTAGTGCATGGATAAGCTTCCCAGAGGTTTGGACACTGCTGTGCTAGGTGGGGAACGTGTCTTTATAAAATTTTGCAACTGTTTTTAATTTTGGACCTTTAATGTGTTCTAACTTTAGTTTAACTTGGATTACAAGTGATTAAAAGGCCCCTGGCACCATCCAGGTATTCTGATGCTGATGTGTTCATTTTTAAGAATGTATAATGACATCATTATAATGGCATTGTTCACTTGCCTCAACATGGGTTCCCAGAGGGAAAAGAGATGCCTTTGGGATATTCCCTGTCTCCCAGACACCTAACCAGAAGAGCATGGTCCTGTCTCATATCAGCTTAACCTGTGTCTCAGATATTTCAGGTGTTCGAGATGGAACTTGGCACCTAAGCTAAGGCATCTGAATCCAGCCCCCAACAGTGACAAGACCTGCAACAAATAACTCCAAGTTATTCATAAGTGTTATGAAGTACATCTGTACTTCACACTTTTGGCCAAACTATTATGCAGGAATTCTGGATTCTAGCAACAACATTTTGTTCTACCCTTGTATCCTATAACCCTACAATTACTGGAGGGGCTTTCAGCAAACTCTTATTTTTTTTAAACATGCCGACAAAGTTTTTTTTTGTTTGTCTGAAGTCCTTTTGGAAGACTTTTGCACTCAGAAAATAAGAGGAAAGGGAAGGACATGGAAGTTACACTACTGTGTGTCTGACACTCCTTCTACCCAATACTAAGTTCTTTCTGGTCATCTTTTTTCTCTTGTGATCTTAGCAGAAAAAAAAAAAAATCCTAAACATGTACAATCTATTGCAGTCAACCATAGCATTTACCACAACACATCTCATAATGGACAGTTAATCTGAGTGTTGTATTTTGTTATAAAAGCACAATCAAGGCCTGTGAAGGTCTGAACAGTGGGTGGAAAATGAATCACAATTCAAAGCTGTGTTTATCAACACTGGTCCTGGCTGACTGGGAGACAGCACTTCTGGCAGGAGTGTGGGTGGCATCTGAATGTTGTGAGGTCCTGTTTCATGGTCAAGAAAAAAAAAAAAAAAAAAAAGAAAGAAAAAAAAAAGTTTCTAAAATGTTTGGAATTAAAACTTCAAAAAATTTAGAAGCTGACAGGATATTATTAATGTGATCTGGTGCACAGCACCTCAGCTCCCTAAAATGTAGCAGACTTTCTGCTCTCCAGTTCCTCCTTCTGTACTCGAGGGTGGGATTGGTATTCTCCCTATAAACCTGTGAAAGGGTTGTAAGAGTGGTCCTGCCCCATTTTGCTACAGCCTCTTTGCATATTTCCTAGAGAAAAATAAAATGCCAATTAAAAAATATTTAAAGCCCTATTAAAAACAACTTACTGGCTTGCTGGGGAGAAAAAAGAACACACAACTTTGGATATATTTCATGGACTGTGAAATATATAGCGCTGTCCGGTGGGCACTTGAGCTCTGCTACACATTCAGATTAGCTCCTGTTTTGAATGAATCACCACCTGGTGCTATAGATGATCTTGGTTAATTACCCCCCCTTGACATGAAGCAGAACAGTTGTTGCAATTTTATGAGTCACAAACTGTGCTGGTAATAATAATAATTCTGCCACTGAGCCTTAGCTTTATATCTTAATTGGAGTGAATACTGTTCGATTGAGAGGTGTGGTAGGAGGGGTGGAGGAAGAGATGTGGGGAAAATTGATGCCCATAAAAACTTTCACAGAAACTCTTTACAGTGCCTGAGATCCATAATGCAACAGGAAGATCAGACTTCTGACAAAATTGTATAATTTAATTTATACTATAACATATAGGATTTTGGAAAGCAGAAGTGGATGAAGGCATTCATTTATGCGTGTAGCTCCCAGCACCTCTGCTCACCATAAACTCTGCTCAGTGGAAAAGGCTACCCAAGGGGCTACTCTGTCTCCTAGAATCCCAATCACTCTCAAAATATTTAGCTCCTCTTTGCCTTTATAGATAGCTATATCTCATTTGGCCACCCTAGATAGGTGCATAAAGACCTATAGGGTGAAATTGGTCTTAGAACTGATGCATTCTGTCCCTGTCACTAAGCAAATGCTTTTGCACCTCTGCTACTCTGCTACTGTGTTTCCCCATCATGGTGCCTTGTTCATCTCATCCTCTTGTGTGTTAGTGGGTGCTAAGGTCTTTGAGGGGGACAGGATCCAGAACAATAAAATCCTGCTCCCTCTTGTACTTCCAGAAGTTTTTGCCACCAATAGTTGAATCTGTGAAGGTTTCTCTGGATGAAGAAGCATCACAAATACGGGATAGAAGAAGGATCCCTGATGGACCAACTGCAATGCAATTGAAGGATGAATTATTTCTGACATAATGCAATCCAATGCCTATGTGTGAGGTAATATTTTGGTTGGACTCATGATTGCCAGAATGGATCAAGGATGATGGAACCACAATCCACCTGTTCTCACTCCATTTAGCAGAGTGAAAGCATTTTTTTTCCTTATCTGCAAGACTAGGGAACAGCAAAAGAGAAGGTGAAGTTATCCCTTAATAGCCACTCATCACCCTGCATGCACCCTATGCCAAATGCAGCCTGTGATTCTTTCATCCTGGATCAATCTCTTCCTTCTTTTCTGACTCTCCTTGAAGCCTTTCCTACCGATACCCTTTAAAGCCTTGTTTTCCATCATGCAGATAACAAGGTAGAGGATTTCCCATTCTTTCATCTCCCTTTCCCTAGCACCACTCTGGGATCTGCACTTCTCCCTTCTCAGAAGCAGATGCTCTTGTGAAGGATGATGCTGCCCTTATCACAGGTTTCACATTCACTGGCAGGTTTCCAAGGACGAGTTAGGAAGGGGCTCATCATTTTCTTGGCTTAGCTGAAATGTATACAATAATGGCCTGGAAATAAAAACTGTAAAGAGGAGTTAATAGCATTCTTACACAGCTGCAATGAGAAACCATTAGGCTGCCACTTAACTCCACTGTATTCAAGCATTACTTGTGTAGACCTTAAGACCACTTCAGAAAGCTACTGTATTCCTTCTGTGACAAATCATTTTAATTTTAAAGTTTATCAAAATAAATGGATGGAAAATGAGAAGTGGGTCAAGAGAGATAGAGAAGGAATGGCAGAAGAGTCAAATTATTTTTTTATTTTCTCATGAGAGAAGCAGGTATTGCTAGAAATCTTCAAATTCAGAGAACAAACAAATAAAGGAAGTCAGCCAGGGCTGACTTTACAAGGACAGACACTAGTACAAACCTTTCCCAGTTCTCAGATTAATCAAGATGTGAATGGGTCCTGGAGCAAAGAGTGTCTTGGTGAGTCTGGGTCTAACTAAGTTTTTGTAATGATTGCTCATGATTGTAGCCCCTGTTGTCATGCTTAAAACCATTATTTTAAAAGTGTGTGACAGTTTATGAGACCAGATGGTTACCTTTACATGTCCCTAAGCCTCCACACTGCTTCTCAGAGCTCCCAGCTCCACAAGGAACCAGGTAAAGCCTTCAGAAATTAAGAACCAATCTCTCCATCTCCCGTCTTCACAACTTCCAACATATTGAAAAACCCCAGTACAATTTACTAAAAGTGCAAGACTTTTGTAAAAAGTGAAAAAGCTGTAGTTTTGTGCTCATGACACAGGAACCATTGTTGGCTTTCACTTCAGCCTCCCCTAAGAACTTTCTGTGGGCAAGATTTTCTTTGAACCTCTCATAAAAATGAATTCACACAAGGGTTGTCTATTACTGTTGTTCAGGCAACTCAAAGGTTGGCATTTCCCTCCTTTTGAGTGTTCTTGGCAACCTTATCATTCCCTTAACAGAATGTTGTCATTTGATGAATAGGGAACATTAATTCAAGTTTGCAATGCCATCTGAGGATGGAAAGTACTCATATATGGCCTCATACAAAGAACAGCAAAAGAGTGAAATGACTCTGGTTGACTTCAGTGTGCTTTAATCCAAGTCCTGAATCATCACAGTTATAATTGGGCATAATCAAAATGTGACTTTTATTACTGGGCAGGATATGTAGAAGCTTAAAAAAATATGTTTCTAGAAAATAATAGGCTTCCTATGCTTCTCTCATTAATACTTTGATATATTGCCAGAAACACTGTAGACCAGGCCTCTTCCTTAAGCCAGCAAACTAAAACCTGAGCTCAAGATTTGCAAGATGATTTAATGGCACTAGAACTTGGTGGATTGTATATTCTGGATGTTTCTTACTGTGGCCATATTCCCTTATGCACATATGTCTTCATTCAGTAGTACATTCAGGACTTTAAATGAGTATTTCATGCATGGATGACATATTTTCAGTTGCCAATAAATTTTTCTGCTACATTGCAGTAAGGTACCCCCTCTCCCCTCCTTTATTTATTTATTTATTTATTTATTTATTTCAAAAGAAAGAATTTTATTTATAGAAAAGTAACAGACTTAACTCTCATATTTTATTAAAAATCACTCTTGGCTTATGTCCAATAGTAGAGGTAAAATTTAAGACATCCAGAGATATTGATATTCGGAACAAGGAAGAGAGGGATCTCCTGGAAAGAGTCCAGTGGAGGGCCACAAAGATGATATCAATGTGTACAAATATCTGAGGGGTGGGAGACAGAAAGATGTAGCCAACCTCTTCTTAGTAGTTTGTGGGGATAGGGCAAGGGGCAACAGCCGCAAGATAGAACAATGGAAGTTCCGCACTGGCATGCTAAAGAACTTCTTCACGGTGAGGGTGATGGAGCAATGGAACAGGCTGCATAGAGAGGTTGTGAGGTCTCCTTCTCTGGAGATATTAAAGGCCCATCTGGATGCCTACCTGGGCAGCCTGCTCTGAGGAACCTGCTTTGCAGTGGGGTTGGACCCAATGATCTTTCGAGGTCCCTTCCAACCCCTACAGTTCTGTGATTCTGTGATTGATGGAGATTTATGGTTTTCCCAACTGGATTTTGTTGATGTGGTTGTTTTTTAGTATAAAACAGATTTCCTTCTGCAGGTGATACTCACTTCTTTCTAAACCAACTTTGCAGCAAATGCAGACTTCTCCCTTTGCTGGATGATGTCAGTCATGTAAAAGTTCAGCCAAAGGCTCACCTCCTTGAACTCTCAATGGAGGTAATCGTACTGCCCCAGAAAGAAAAAATTGGAGATGCTAAAATGGGCAGGTCTCCTGGGAAGGATAAAGTGGACTTTCAAGAAGGATAACCAAGTCCGGCAATGTCTTTGTGAACATGGGCATCCCAGGATAGTCTGAGATCCCACTGCCAATCAGATGCTGAATGAACCCGTTGCAGAATGACAGCAGCACCCTAATAACCCATAAGCGATTTCTACCCTGATCCTGCCTTTCCTTGATCCCCCACTACCGTGCCCCCCCTGTGTTTTGCAGTATATTAATGGCTTTGTCAGTCAGGGTGATTCATCCCAGAGGAAGGCACCAGTTTGAGAATACATATTTCAAAATGAAGAGCAAGCTGTGTAGCACTGGATGAACAGCACATGGAGCAAGAGTAGAGAAAATCAATAGGTTATTGAAATTGTAATTGCAGGAACTTATTTGTTTTTAATAATAATGTTATAAATCAAAAGTCCTAGGCTGAGAGATGGGTATCAGGCAGGAGGGAAGGAGGAAAATCAATTCTAGTGATGACTTGATTCTCAAGTCACGCATGGCCGCAGTTCAGTCATAATCCTTTCCTCATAAATTAATGCTTTTATCACTCCCAGGAGTGAGCAGGATAAACACAGTACTGGCCTGGGTGGAGAGGGAGTCACACGAAGTGATGAAGTGGGGATTTAGAGAAGAAATTGAGCAATATCACTTCATTTTGTTTGACAAGGGGAGAGAGCTGCCTCACTTAAAAGATAGTGGTCCCTTTGGGCCGTGGGGGGATATCTACCTTACAGAATGCAATAATGGGGGGATAGCAAACTGGATTTGAACTAGCTGTGAGACAGAGGGAAGGGAGCAGGGAGGCTGTGGTTAATCAAACAGATGTGTTCAATGAGGAATAGGAGGTCCATGCCCTGCTGAATGAAAGACCATCAGCTCCCTGCTGCCAGGAAATGAAGGGGGACATTATGCCACTGGAATCTGGAAATCTGCTTCTCTTTCTCCTTGGAGAATGAGATGGGATGGGAGGTCTCCCCTCTCCACATAGGCAGCTGGAAATGGGGATGTCAGCTGCTCTAAGATGGCTCCAAAATAGGCATGTGAGGAGGGGTGTTTGTTAATAAATTAATGAACCACCGTCATATGAGGCTGCCTTTTTTGCAAACACCAAAAGGATAAGGTTTTATTTTCTAATGTTAAAGATATTCAGGATAGAGGTCTCTAGCTGGGCTAGTGCTCCCAACAGCTCTTTTGCAGTCAGTGGAGAGAAACAGGTCCTTTCAGGGCTTATCTCAGTTGCATTGTCCTGCCACATCACACCCAAAGAAGCACCAAAAGATTGCTTCAGTTATGTGGGCATGAAAATTCTATAGGAGTCTCATCACTAGTATCTAAGCCATAGTCAGTCTGGCAGCCCACAACAGATAGAAAGCATATGGATCATGAGGCTCCCTCTGCTTCCAGCAAATCCTTTGGTCTTTGTTGATCCTTTTGCTGATGCAGAGAAATTCATTTCTGCCTTTTCTGCCAGTAGCTGTTTCCCAGCAGGCTAATCCGAGCTCCATTTCAATGAGCAAATTAAAATAGAGGAAGAGACCCATCTGACACCAAGCTAAAGCAAATAACCCATTGGTTGCTTCTGTTTCAAGGCTGCGTCACTGGAAGGGCTGCAGAGTACAGTTTTGGCAAAGCCACAAGGTGACAAGCATGTCAGATAAGGTTAGGCACATCAACCGTGCTCTTTCTTTAGGTGGCAGGCTGCCCAGCAGCTGGACAGAATAGTTATGTGGGCTTAATACCCTCTTGCATTTGCAGGCAGCAAAAAAAAAAAAAAAAAAAAAAAAAAAAAAAAAGACCTGATGCAGCTTGGCACCCAGTGAATGATTTGTGGGCTGTGCAGCTCTCTCACCTCCTGGCACATCAGCCTCTGAAATGCAGGGAGACAACAAGCCCCAGGGTTGTCTTTTCTTTAGATATGTTCAACAGTCTTAATGAATCATTCCTCGTTGACCTTCCCTGCCTTGGCTCCCCTTCCACAGCCCAGAGTCACTAATAAAAGTATTTGATTCAAAAACAAAATGCACGATCTCAGATTACCCTGAGTCTCATCTGAGCTTTGGGCTTCCATTTGAGGATGCTGGATCACAGAAGCACACTGCTGTGTCCAACAACAACAAAAAAATGTCTGAAGGGCACTATGCACCCCAGAAGCTTGCTGCATTCTGTGCCTTCCCTCCCAAATCATGAAGCTTTTTGTGTTGGGTCAGGCTTAGGGGTTCAAAGAGAAACTGTGAAAATCTCTCAGCGCAAAACACCTCTTATCACTGCTCTGTCGGAACTGAAGTTATGGCTCTGGGCCACCTCACCTCTATTTTCTAGTAATTTTCAAGCAAAAGGATCACCAAAGCTCCCCAATTCTAAGCACTCCTGCTCATGTTAGTCTGTGAAAGCAGCAACCCATTCTCTCCTGGGCTATCCCTGATCAGCAAAGGAGGACTTCTGATGTTCTTCTTGTCACTGTGGTCTCCATTCATGGTAGGGTGATGGGACTCTGCTTCTCCTCACATTTAATGCTACAGCAGATAATCTGGGGGAGAGAAAACTCATATTCTTTTTTCCCTGACAGGTCTAAATATTCCCAATGGCGAAGGAAATGTACCTCTTTTGATGGGTCAGAGACTTGTACACAGATGCTCAAAAATTCTGACTGGTCACAGGACTAAGTTTTTGAACTGCTTCAGATTACATTCTTATTACCACAGATCCATTTTAACTCCCTATTTACCTGCCTAGTAGATAAATGTATATATATATATATGTATGTAAAAAGTTATTTTAAAATAAAATATAAAATATATAAAAATATAAAAAATAAAAATCATGAAGAGACTGCTTTGCAGTCCTTAAATAGGAACAGAAAGGAATTGGGACAGATCTAAAATGTGAGAAGAAGGGAAACTTTTTCTGCAAGTTGCTGTCATTTACCATATAAGAGGATTTAAGAAGTGTTAAAAGTAGTGCTGACTGCTATAAGCAGTAATACAAGCCACTGTGGAAACCCAGCTGGCAAAAACAAATCTAATGACTTACCCGTAAGCCTCTTTTAATTCATTTTGCACTTGCAAATATTTCATAAAAGGTGAAAGTCCACATCGCTCACTTCAAAATCCATATACAGTGAAGCAAGAGTTTCCCAAATTGAAATTATTTTAACTGAGGTCTTTAGCTCTCCAGGTTCCAACTCTTAGAATGATTTCATTCCCAATAAACCTTTGGGAATCAAATTATGCAAAGAGGCCTGCAATGCACATACCTACATGTTGGGTAGTATGAACACCATGCTAAATAACCAGCTCAGTTATGAATGTCAGCTCTGCAGGTCCAAACCTGGTCATTCATCTCCAGTCCATCCTATGGACAGTATGAGCTGCAGTGAAATTAATTATCTACTATCTAAAAACAAAACAAAACAAAACAAAAACAAAAACAAACAAACAAAAACAAAACAAAACAAAACAAACAAAAAAAAACCAGCAGGATAGCCTGGCACGTTTCAAGGGACACCTGATAGTGAATCGAGAATGGGTCTTGGAAATATTTCAGGAAGCAGCTGTTCATGTATTACAGCCCTCCTGAATACAAGCCAGTGAGTTCTGGGGTCTCGATCAGTTGCCATGTCTTTGTGGACCACTAGTAGGCCACAGGCCAGGACCCATCTTTCAAGGAGACACTTTGCATCAAGGGTAGGGTTCAGGTACACCTAAGGACAAGAGTACATTTTTTTTTTTTTGGTAGCAGAGTTCCTTGTTTTGAGTAGAAAGTATGATTCATTCTGCATTTTTATACTAATGCCATAAGGACATTTCCATCTCTCATAATTTTTATTACATTTCATGATTTTATTATGAGTCTTGCATTATTTATTATTTTTTTCTTAAAGTTCTAACTATGTAATTTGGGTCTAACATTTCTTGAATATAGGTTGAGTAATTTTTTAGCCATGAAAAGAAACCTGAAAACACAAGACCTCCAAGGGTACGTGGCAGATATAATAACTCAAAGAGTATTCTGTTATTATAGCTTTTGTTTATTTGTTTTACACTATGATTTTCCAACCTGACCAGGGATTTAAGAGTGTTTTTCAGGTTGTATGTGGCAGCAGGTTGTGTTCAGATTTCAAGGACTGTGAGTTTATAAAATCAGTTAGGTGGAGTTTAAGGCACCCTTATCCTTAGCAGGAAAAAAAAAAAAAAAAAAGAGTTACTGAATAATAGTAGTAGTAGTAGTACTATTAATAATAATAGTAGTAATAATAATAATGACGGTAATAATAATGATAATTATTATTATTATGTATACAACATGGGGTGATGCCAGCTCTGTTATCCAGTGAGAAACAAGGACTCACAGTAACTAGGGTTTAGAAAAATTCCCTTTTCTGGGTCCTAGGAACAATTAAACATCAATTTCAGAGGAAGAAGAAAAAAGAATATGCATTGATATTCTGGGCTGGTCTTTCCTCTCAAATGTCTACTGGTGTCAGTTCTCTGTGGTTATCTCAGGAGAGCACGAGCTTGTGTCAGGTCAAATTCTGAAATATGTTGCAACATTTCTGATGCATTTTTGTGAATTCCTTGTTTGCAGAAGGGAATCTCTGGGAGATTTGCATGGTTGGCTTGGAGGCACCAGTGCAACTCACAAGTGCTGAAAAAAAGTCCCAAGGGGAGAGCTGTGAGTTAATGAAAGAGGGGGGTTAGTTCCGCAGAGGGGAAATCCTGGCTGGATTAAAGCAAGTGGCAAAACTCCCAACATTTTCAGTAAGGCAATAAATTATATTTTTTTCATCACATTAAGAGTATGGGTTTGAATTTTTAATCCATAAAACAGTGTGTACAGAAATGACATTGGTAGGTACAGATGTATAGATATTGGAGGGTATGCACTTTAGTTGTAGGTTGATGCATATTATACAAACAGCTATTTATAATACTTGTAAAGATACAAAATACTTTCTTTTTTTTTCTTTTTCTTTTTTCTTTTTCTCCTCTCCTTAAATTTGTTTTATTGTACAAGTAAGCCTGAGAATCACCAAGAGTACCTTAATGGCATGATTTCTGTAAACACAACCACATAACCTCTACACCCCTGCAGGATACAACCCCTTTTAAAGCTTTGGTCTGTGTCCCATCAAAAACAGGAGCAAAACTCTCCTGATCTTCAAAGAGAGCATGATTCTGTTCTTTAAATCAGGGATCTGGTGTAGAGAGGTCTGGCTCCTCTGTGAGCTGAGCAGAGGTTATTTTGGTGCAGCAACGAGCTCATTTTGCTGCAGAGGACAGAATAAGTGAGCCTGGATTCAGTAACAGCCAGAAGTCCTGAACAGCATTAATGAAACATCTGTCTGTGGAATATCCTCCCACCGAATCAAGGGTTTAAAGGCTGCAGGAGCTGTTGTTATATTTTGTGGTTGTGCTAATAAGAGGAAAAGCATTTCCAGCTAATGGCTTCATTCACGTGAGGCCAAATCATCTTCACAGAGCTGCAGAAAGCAGAATCTGCAGCCTGCAAAATATTTTCCTGGTATTCATATTTATGATATTTTCCAGGGTAATAGCCATGATGGCACTCAGTTAATAGCTGTAATGACACTCGGTGCAGGTGTTTCTACTTAAATACTCATTAACACTCTAATTTTGCTCTTTTGGCTTAAGCATTATTTCCATCCTGTCATGGGCTCCAGGGAAAGCAGAAAGTGATTCTGAGGATCATCTCTGTGGTTCAGACCCTGAGTGAAGAGGAACTGGGCTTTCCTGCTCAAGAAAACACTGAGGTCCAACACCAGTGCCATTGGCCTGGGCTAAAAATCGTGCCCCTAACTGTAGGGTCCTACATGCCATGAATTTTCTGCCAGTGTTTCGATTGAATGAAGGCCATGGGATGACTGCATGTGTCATGACTTCTTGCCTTTGAGGACGATTTGGGGAGGTTGAGGTGAGGAACTGGTGTCTGGGCAGGGAAGAAGTCCTGAAAACTGAATATTTCCTCTTCTTTAAGCAAAAGCCTGGGGAAATGATTTGACCGTGAGGCAAATGTGATGAAAGTTCAGATTACTAGCATGTCTCCTCCAGCACGTAAGATAGTTAAGTACAAAGTCTGCAGTTACTTCTGCTAACTTGATGAATTGTGAGTGTGCATCAAAGGGGCAGACACTACTGTTGGACCTAGCTCTGAAGGTGAAATTCCTCCATCCAAACCATGAAGTCTTGATAGGTATTTGTCTTGAAATGGTACAAAAAATATAAAAAATAAAAATAAAATAAAAATAAAAATAAAATTTAAATAAAATTAAAAATATATATATATACATATATATATATTTAGGGTTTAAGCTTGCCATGACTGACAGGTTTGAACAAAAAACATGGCTAATAAAGTCAGTAGGTTTACCTTAATCCCTCCTGGTTACATCCTTGCACCAGAATTGATGGAAAAGGACATGTTGGTGTGGCTTAATGGAGGTGGTGCAAGTTGCTTTGGGTAGTGGAGGTGGTGCAAGCACTTTCTGCAGTCCAATATTCTGGTGCAAATACATCTTTGTAAATAGAAACGACACCTTCAGCATGTTGGAAATAATTTCTTCAAGATGCTTCCAGGCTATATATATATGTATAAAGATATATATTTACTTATATATATATATATATTTTTGGGTGCTGTTGAGGGTCACCCAAACCCGTAGCAGTAGAGACAAGAGTAGGACAATCTGATACCCCGTTCAAAGCAGGGTGTCCCTGTTTTCTCGTCCCCATGACACAGATTCCCCAGAGGATTGCTAATTGAGATTCCCAGTGACTCCTTCTCCAGCTCATTCCACATTCATCCAGAGTCGCTTCTTTTCAAAACTCATCAGTGGCATTTATCCTCATTTAAATGAGAAGAAGCCACATATGTAAGATATACAGATGGCATATTGTCTGTGGAGAATCGTTAAAGCTCAGAGTAGATTTAATAATAATTAAAAAAAAAAAAAGGAAGAAAAAAAAAATAATAGTATGCTGAAGAGATAAGGACTCCCGTAGCAAATAATCAGTGGGAGAAAGAAGGAAAAAGGCCTGCAGAAAGGCAGGGATTTCTCTGGGGAAGGAGTCAGGCAATCTCTGAAGGATCAGGGGGAATCTGTAGAAAGTATTTCACCTCTCAAAATAATGAGAAAACAAAATAGCAAAATAATGATTAAACAGGTAGGAAAACAGGAGTGAGATGATGAGCAGGAGAACAGAAGACCTACGGAAAAAGAGCTTTAACAGCGAAGTTATTTATAGATGAGGGAGCTGGAAGTGTTATCCAGAGTTCAAATCCTAGACTTCTGGTCATCTCCTGACTCCGTAATCAAGACCAGCACTTTCCTTTCTGCAGAGATGTGGGACCATTCTCCAAGGAATTCTGTTGCATGACCCAACACTTTCTCATTTAGAGCATAAAAGCATTCATGCATCATTTCTACATTTGTCTTGCACCAGCCTTGCCTTTTGCAGTTTCTGCCTTTACATTTCTCTGCGTTGAACCCCCTGACATTTCCTGAAGTGTATAAAGGGGACAGTGATATTAATCATTTGCTTTCAGAGGATACCTCTGCCCACTGCACATATGTACATGAATTGCACAATATGACTCAGGTAGAAGAGGTATGGCAAAACAAATTAGTTTATGCCAACAAGGAAGCAGCAAAGAATTGCATATCCATTTAGCTAGCCCAGAACAGCCTTTCTAGCCCTAATGTCTGGGTGTTTCTGCCCAGTGTTGTCCAGGAGAGCCATGCTCATAGCCGGGTAGGTAAGATCAGGGCCCACAGGCAGAGGAATGAATTCATACAGGTGTAAGGACAGATGCTCAGCCTTTGTCCTGAATAGGTTTGAGAATCTCTTCAATGGAGATCAATCCCAGCATGTTCTGTAACATCTGTGTCATAAAGAATTTCCCATTATCTTAAGCATCCCACCTATCTTTGCCTGTTCTACTTTTGATACTTCTTCTGGCCTGACTTAGTTTCAAAGTCTCAATTTACATCACATTAAATGTACCCCCAGCAGCCTATAATCCAGAATGTGTACAACAGAAAATTTATACTCCTACATAGCATTTTAAAGCTTGTAACAGAAGTCTTTTAGCGACATTATGTCTCTGCTCTTCATGCAGATATTGCCTGCTCTGGGATAGAAACTCTCCCTACTAAATATGCATGTACAGCACTTGCACAATGCAGACTTGATCTAAATTTAGACCTTCTAGATGTTGTCAGTAAGTCTACAGATTTATTGGATGAAATTGTGTATAACAACTAAGGATGCCTTCCTGGGATAATGGCATCCATGCAGCCTACTCTGCATTGTGAGAACCTGTCCCCTGGCATAGCCTTCGGCCAGAGTTGACAACCATGGGTGCCATGGCATGCTAAGGGAGCTTGTCACAATGAAACCAGAGGACATGGAGCTTGGGATCCAGCTGTCACGCTCCTTTCTGCTCTCCAAAATCTCTTTTTCAATCCAGCCTGACTATGAAAACACCATCAAGCAGTATGACCACTACCTGGCCAAACCTTTGTTCAACTAAATAGGGATGCTCAAGTAGGGTACCTCTGCCCACAAGACAGGTGTACATGAACTGCATGAAATGAGTTAGATATCAAAGTGGTCCAAGTACAGCAAAATGGAGTAATTTATACAGTCAAGGATAAATTTATACAGTCAGGGATAAATTTATACAGTCAAGGAACAAGGCAAATTAGTGAGCAGTGAGGTTTCTTCAAGGAGTTCTTGTCATTAACTGGCCCTTCTCATTTCATTCCAACAGCACCCGCAGGGCTGAGCATGAGACTCAGAGGAGTTCTGCAATGCCCTGAGCTGCCAGCAGAATGGCAAACTTAAGGTGTGTCTTCTCAAGATCCGCTTCCAGATGCATCAGAAGTCAGCCCTACCCATAACCACCTAGCACAGACCTTAGCATCCTGGTAATGTTCTTTACCTTCCTATTGCTTAGTTATAGCTCTCTAGCTTGGTGCTCAGTAAGTTTGCTGTGGGGTCTTCTTGGCCATGCACCTTCACAGTCCTTGGGTATTATGGTAGGGTCTGCATCACTGTACTATTATGAACTGCACAGGGCTCACTGGTAGCTCTTGAATTTACTTGAATCAGTACATTCTTCACTTCATCTCAGGGCCTGGACGAAAACCAGGTATTTGAGTGTTTCAGCACCATCAAGACAAGGCATTATGAAAGAGACCAGAGTTTGGAGAACTTCGTTCACAAATTCACAGAATGGCAGGGGTGGCAGGGACCTGTAGAGATCCTCTAGTCCAGTGTAATTTTCACTTTAATTATTCACAGTGCTCCAAGGCAGAGCTTTGGGTCCATCCCACCCAGATGATGCAGCTGGTATATGGACAGAGTTCCAGCAACCACCTGAGCCAAGACCTTCCCAACAGCCAGCTTAGCTGGATGGAGACAAAGCCAGAGTACCTCCCACTGGATCACCTACCTACTTTTCTAAAATGCAGTGGTTTTCACAGATGTGACCAAGGCTGGCTAATCTGGAGAAGATTTTATTGCTGTTTTCATTGGTTTTATGAAGAATAAAAATAAGCATGAGAGTCCTTTGTCTGATTTCAAAGAAAAATAGAAATAAGCAGCAGAAAATTAAACTCTCACTTTTTTTTTTTTCACTTTTTTTTTTTTTTCCTCTGCACATGAAATTCCTCCAGTACTGCTCAGTGTCATTATTTAGACAGACTGGGGAAATGGAGAAGAAGGGTTCAGTGACTTTCCCAAAATCAAATAACACAAAAACTGAGGACCAAATCCCCATCTTCTGAGTATTGAGTCATCCCTTGTCTATTGGACTTCATTGTGATATAAGCTTATTTCTCCATTTTAACAACCTCTATCCCTACTCTCACACCAACTGCAAAAATAAAAATAAAAAAGCAGATGAAGGAATAAAGAAACATGGTGGCTGCAAGATAATGCCAAATATATGTGGCTTATATCAGCAATCCAAATTCTTAGCAATGAGAGAAATTAATATGAAGGAAAGTGTATTGAAGAGAACTGTGAGTTCAGGAGTCTTTTAATCCTCTGGGGAAGGAGGAAAATGCCTTTCATCTCACCTCATGCAGATGGATGTCTCCATCCATTCCGTCACTTCTGTGTAAACGAAAAGAGAAAAACATGTTCTGAGAGACAGTCAATCTCATTTATTGTAGATGCTGACTTTTACTATTTTTCTCTCTATAGTTGTATCATTGAAGACATCCTAAGATTTTTTTTTATTATTTTATTTTTTTATTTTTTGGCCTGAATGTGGATTTCCCTACTGTAAACATCTATACATGAGAAAGTCACCATTTGTACTCTCACATGCTACAATATTTGTTTGTTTCTTCCAATGATTTGTGTCATTCACTTTATTTACTCTGTTGCCTAGATCTCCCATGACTGTAATACCAAGGTAATCAAGTATCTTAGAGACATCTGATCTGTCCCACAGCAGTGTATAGAGCTTCTCTTTGTTAAGCAGAAATTACCAGTTTGGTAGAGCTCAGGTTGCCCAGACTGTTTCCTCTAGAAATGGTCCAGCTGGAATTCCAAGGCCTTAAAAATGTACAGAAGCATTAACAGCTTCTTGGAATGTACCAATCAAACCCTCTTTAGTTTCCTGATGTCTCTCTAGGCAGAGAATATCATGTAAAGCACCTTGTGGTGAGAAGGAGTCCATATAACAAGCTCTTGAAACCCACCCAACTAGCTCTTCATCTGTTTGTGCATCAGAAACTAAGAAAATCTTTCTGCTTGCACCTCACTCTCTCATTTCAGTCAATCTGACCTGCTGGGGACAAATTCACTTGGTATTAAGCAACTCCACTATAATCCTACTCATGCTTTAAATAACACTTTTTACTGGAGGATTATCCACCTGCCAACTCTCAAATGCTATCAGTTACTCTGTATTCTTGTTTATTCTCCACAATTTATCTCTTTGATTTATATGCTCATGCTGTTCTCTGCAGTCGGCAAGTCCCTGTTATCTCCCAAACTGTTTTCAAAAACACTTTTTAAATGGTGCACAGAATAAGCAGAGGATCATCCTCCACTGCAGTGCAACCTTTCTGGTTGGAGTTGTCCCAGAGGTCACACACATTGCCATTAACAGGAGGAGGAAGCAGGGAAGTATTAGCTGGAGCTGCCTACACACACTAGGAAAAATATGATGTGTGTGTATTAACGTACACTGTTTTCCTGGCAGTAGGTGAGCAATGATGTGGGAACACCCAGCTGGACCAGCAGGAATGGCAGACTGAAGAGCTGATGTGTGCTCGTTATTCATTGTTCAGTGAACATTGCTTGGCATTTCCCAAACTTTTGCAATGCATTAGAAAGTTGCTATTCATACCCCACTTTTGGATATCTATATGTAAATGATAAAATTGGAGAATGGGGAGTTTTAAAAAAAAAGCCTTCTTAAGAAGGAAGAATCAGGAATGAAAGTCCATGACTAAATTTCTCCTGCTACAACTACAAGAGCTTTATTTTTTTTTTTTTCTGTTTTCTTTTTCTTTTTAACAGATTCCTTATCTTTCTTGTTCTGACTCTCGTATCAGGTTTTCCAGGTCTGGAGTCCCTGACCATAACTGCTTCTACCTCAGGCATGAGTCTGCTTTGAAATCTAGGGGAAGCTATGACTGCTGCTACCGAGACTAATAAACAAGACAGTCTCATTACTTGATTCTGCTCACAACGATTTCACATTTTCAAGTTATTTTCTCCAGGCACATGGGTGAGAAACATCCTTTAAAAACCTCAACTCCGATTTTTGAGTAATCCCATGGTATCATCAACTAGAGTTTACAAAAGAAGCAGATGAGTACCCTGAGGCTTGCAATATAAGCAAGCATAAGACCCGTCTATACCTCATTGAACATACCTCAAAGTACATTTGGTACCAGGAAAGAGCATGCTCTGTTGGGGGGCCTGGCTACTGGGAAAAGTTCCAGGAAAACAAAATGACATGAAGAAAGAAGAAAAACTGAAATACAAGATCTCATCCATGCGTTATACTAAAAGGTCATTTTCTGCAGCAGACTCTTGAGAAAACAGGTTCCTGTGCAATGGAGTCAAGCTATTTTACCCTCCCTCTTAACTACTAATCAGATGTAACTAGTAATCTGCTAAGCTGCCTTGTCATCTGCTATCATTTGCTCTGCCCACATCCAGCTAGAACCATTTACTCTATCTTGCAGCTTTAAAAGTACAGAAAAGTGAAATCAGTCATAAATGATAGGGGAAGAGATCTTATAACAAGGGAACAGTGTGGAATGTTCCTGCTTGGGAGAAAACTGCTCATATCATAAGCAGAATGCATCTTTCCAAGATCTTCACGTTAAAATATTAGTGAAAACTGGATGTATATTGCCACACAGGCAAAGATTCATCCATCTATTTGCAAAGACAGGTATTTATAATCAGGTCAGCCACGAGCATTTAAAAACCATGAGATAAAATTAAAAGTGACAAGAATTTAAACATGCAGTATGGGTTCACTTAATAATATCCCTGGTTTCCTTGCTTGTAGGATATGCTATATTCATGTAATTCTCCTCTGCCATGTGGCCTATAGCAAAACAAGTGAAGGCTCATCACAATGGTCCAGCTTCCTGTCCCAAAATATCTTAATCTGGGGTGGAAGACATCAATGCAGCTAAGGGTCTGTCAAAATAAATAAATTAATTAAAAAAATAAAAAATAAAAATAAATCATAACCCTCACTATGCAAGTGCAAAAGCCATCATGGTCCTGTTATAATGCAGAGTGAAAATAGGTCCCAGAAGTGGAATACTCTCAAAGCTAAATTATAACTTATGTGCCATTTTACTGAAAAGTCCATAACCAGTTCATAATTTTCAGAGTTCACTGACTTTTCAGAGCACCCAGGGTACCCAAAAATATACCGGTGTGCGCCCAAAGCAGAAGGGAACATCTCCCCACAGGCATTCAGTTCATGCTGCAGATGCAGAAGCCCTTTTCCAACTGAGAATCACATTGTAGTTTTTGCAATTCAAAGGTTAATACATGGAGCTTCAATTGCTTTTCTGACCTTGCAGTTCAGAGAAATAAGTTTAATCAAAGATTACAGTTATTTTTATTGAAAAATAGCCTGGACTGTTTCCACTGTTTTCAATCTGTAATTAGCAAGATAAGGGAGATGGGATTTGGCAAGGAGAGCATCAAGTCTCAGTCCAATAACTTTACCATCCAGGGGAAGGAGATGCTGCCACCTCTTTGGCTAACAAGCGCCTCTTACCATGCAGCTGCTTGCATTAAGGGCTACTAAGCTGCTCTGAAACCACTGGGAGAGTCTGCAAGGCAAAATGGGCATCCCCCATCTCTGACCCTGAACTGTTCTGGGAGATCCAGGTGCAGAAGACTTCTCCAGAGGAAGAAAAACAGTCTCAATTTATCTTTTCCCCATTCTTTGCATTCAGGCTACACAACTTAACTTACAAACCATGAGAAAATACAGCTGGATTTCTAACCAAACATTTGCACTGCTGCATATACAGGATAGACAAGTGCTGTTTTCTCACTGACCAAGGTTTTCTAATTTCTTCTGTCTACAGAAGCAGAGGCACACAAGAGTTAAGCAGTGTCATTTGAGTTATTAAATGTGGTCAACATCAATAGCAATGGGATCTGTACGCTGTTCTGTTTTTTAGAAACTGTGGTTGTCAATGTCCATCTCACATGGGCTGAGCATCTGGCTGGCCCTGCCAATCCAGGAAGAAGTGGTGATAAAACACAATAATGCCACCAATGTTTCCTCGATAACAACCATCACTGCATGCCGATGTAGTTACACTACCATCTACAGGATAAAAATATTCTTCAGGTCACACCCACAGCACCTGCAAACCTTGCATGGGTGGAGGTGGTGGCCAGACAAAATTGTCCCATCTGCTGCATGGAGTTAATGATGTCACTCAGAAGAATATTTGCTGATGGTCAAGATCTGCTCCATTCGATGTCTACAGGCATCAGCAACAAAAACCAAAGGTGGACTGGGGCACATGCATTGGAAAATAATTTCCACCCTGGTAGAGGTGTACAGGAGTAAAAGTCCATGTCAATTTTTTGTATGTGGCCCTTAAAATAAGCTGCTAGCCCACTGCTGCCGTCATATTTTTATCAGCAATAGCCTGGGCACTTCACCCCATGTTTATCTCTGTTTGCACAATACCTCACTAACACCTGAGCCGAGAACATTTGGCAGTGTATTAACATAGCACATTTCTTGAGCACACCTCACCCCTGTTCTGCGGGGCATGCTTTGTCTGAGCCCTGTCTGAGCTGGAAAGTTTGCAATATAGCCACTAGATTATCTAATTTTAAGGCTGTTTGCTGAGCCACATTTCATCTGAAAAATGTTGGCAGAGCTCCTAAATCCAGCCTTCCCTGAGAAACATCAAATTATTGACTAAGCATAAAAGTTGTTAAACCTTTCAAACTCTGTTTGGTGTTGACTTTATGTTCTCCTGTGAATCGGTCTTTATGGGCAAATGCACAGACAGAGTAAACTGCTTGTGATGTTTCCAAGTAGAAAAAAAGAAGCAGCTGAAATAATCTTTGAACATTTCATAAAGGGAGTGTATGAAAGTGTAACATCATTTGCTGACTGCATAAGTAATTAAAAACACAGAAAAGATCTAACTCTCTCTAACACTGATCACAATTATCCATTATTCTTCTCTCGGTTTAATGAGTGTTTATACTAAAAGCCTGTTTGAAGTTTTAACTAGAGGGCTATGACTGACATCTAGATAATGAATTTCAGTGATTTAATATTCTTGAAGTTCCCCGTTCCCAAAATGATCCCAAAGTGCTCTGTATTTTTTAGAATTCTGAACAATGACATCCAAAATATCGGGTTTTCCCCTATTCGTCTCCCTGTCATTACTCTTAAGGAACAATGAAGCCATGATTAGACTTGGCTAGGAAGACAAATACTCATATTAGAAGATCACAGCAAATTTTTTTGTCTATTGAGAGGATCTGTCTCATGAAGCTTTACCCTCTCCAACAGAAAAGAAATCTTTACTGTGAGGGTGGCCAAACACTGGAATAGGCTTCCTAGAGAGGTGGCTGTTGCCACATGCTTGTCAGTCTTCAAGAAGCATTTGGACAACACCCTCAACAGTATGCTCTAATTTTTGGTTAGCCCTGAAGAGGTCAGGGAGTTGGACTAGATGATCTCTGTAGGTCCCTTCCAATTGAACTATTCTATGCTGTGTTACGTTATTCTATTTCATTCCATTCTATTTCATTCCATTTTATTTCATTCTGTTTTATTCTAAGGCATTTATTTCATTTCTTTGTGAGCTTTTGGTGTTTAAGGAGAGATATGAAGGTCATCAGGGAAGATTCATTTTAGTTACCTTAGCCACCAAATCAGTACAAAAGATAAATCACCATCCAGAAGTATCTTTTTCTTTCTATCTGCTACAGAATGAGCATAGACACTTATTGAGAATGAGTCACCTAATTTATCCATGGTATGTTAATTAAGGGGGACCCAGCTCCTGGAGTTCAGAACTGCATCTCTTTTCCCACACAACTGTACCTCTAGGTCAAGTATTTTCCTCTCACTTGCCCATCCTTGGTCCAGCATTGTGAGTTTGACTGAAGCTGATCTACAAAGGCACCTTATTTGATTTAAAGGCATGAAGAAAATAAAAATCCATTCCTTCTCATGAGAGTCTTTTTTTTCTCTCTCTTCGCTTATAATTAGTCATCTCTACACGTACTTGAAATGTTTGCTTCATTTGGGAGTTTTTCTTACCTTGCTTCCAACCATTGGCTCTTGTTACACTTCTCTCTGATGGATTAAAGAGCTCTTAGCAAACTTTCTCTTTTTTTCTTTTTCTCCTTGTGAAAGCCTTTATTTGCCTAATCAAATCACTCTAACTTATTTTGTTTGGGTAAACAGATGGAGTGCACTCTGCAAAAACACAGAAATAAACAGGAATGGTAACTTCAAAACAAGGTGGATTCTTCCCGGGTTTGGTGATGTTCAGCTGCAGATGACATGAACTTTTCCACTTGCTTTTTGTGCTCCCAGTGCAGAGTAAATAAATATATGGGCTTCCCAAATGGTCCAGGTAATGTTGAGATAGGTTTCTACCAGCTATTTTTAGAGGAAGAAAATATATTGTAATTGGGAATAAAGAAAAATATTCTAAGAGAACCCTTTTCCAGTATGGTGTTAGCTTATGGGCTTTTCTGTTATTTTGTTTTGTTGTGTTTTCCCTGGGTAGTGGTCTTTCCTTCTTTCTTTCTGGGCTATATTGAATTGTTAGTGATAAATTCCAGCTAAGGAGTCAAGCTACTCTTGTTAACAAAGTGGAAGCAGCTTCCTGAACCATGGATTTCTTCTGGCAGGGCAGGATGACATAAAAATGCACCCTGCTAATTTACTCTTTAGCTGCAGGACACCTGCAGAAAGCTTAGGTCATAATTTTTTTGAAGAAAAAAAAAAAAAGTTAGGTTTTGTTTTTGTTTTTAACTGAAAATATTCTATGTACATTAAAGCATTCCCTGACAATGTTACAATGTTGTTGCTTTAATAGTGCAGGCAAAAAAAAAAAAAAAAAAAAAAAAAAAAAAAAGAAAAATGAAAAAGAAATAAATCCCTAGCAAACAATCATCAAGTTTCCTTTATTCTTCAGCATTGCACCTTTTTTCCTCTACCTTGGACTTTGTCCAACAAGAGTGGAAGCTGATCACAAGCTCCTAAAAAGATTTGACAGGGTTTGTTTCAGGCTTTGAAATCCATGTTCATAACCTGAGTAAAATCATTCAATCCTGATGTTGCATCAGCAGCCCTGAAGGCAAACAGTTTGTCCCAAGCTGAGGGGTACCTATGGCCCTGCCCCCATGGAATCCTGCCTCTCTCCTCTTGCCTGTCCTCATACATCATCTGCTTTCTACCAGATGAATCCCCAGGCAGAATGGTTCAGGAAGGGTTAGGCAGACACTGCTGGCACCTGAAACACAGCCCCATGCATCTTCCTTTGCTCTGCCTGGCTCCTTGGTGTGCAGGTACATGAAAGAGGAGCCATAGGGGCCATAATCAGTGTTTTAAGTCTACCTCTACTTGTCCGGATACATTAAGAGAAGATGGAGGTCTCAGATATATATTCTGAAGATTATGAGGGAACTGACATCTAATAGGATAGTCTAAATATTTCAGCTATAATAACCCTCACCTTTCCCTTCTCTCCCTCCAGTAACTATCTTATTATTACATTCATTGTGTTCCTCAGGGGGCTTAGTCTGCTTGTTACAGCTGGATAATTCTTTTATCACTCCAAGGCTGTCTATTAGATCTCTCCCTCTCTAAATCTTTCTTCTTAATTATTCTCACACACTTTCTCTTTTTTTATTACTAGATTTGAGCTGGAGGTTCACTCAGCAGGCCCCAGCAATTCCAAGCAAATCCCTCACTCGCCATCAATCATTTGCCTTCAGTTAGCTTTGAATTGGAAAACTCTTTTCTATTCCCATGTCACGGGCTACTCCAGGGGGTTTGTGTCTGGGAAGAGTTGTGTTGGAGCAAATCAGCGTTAACTCAATGGGACGTGCCAGGGAGACCAGTCTGAAACATGGCTGGGGTCCCCAGCTACTGGCTCTGCTTTCTGAAGATTTCTGCTTCTGAAATAGAAAATAGCAGTGTTAAAAGCTTATTGTGTATGTATGGAAGGGGAAGGAGGGCAGACAGATGAAAGACAACATTAAAAAGGCCAATCCATCAATGTTTGAGAAGTGAATCCTTTGGGTAGCCATGGTGTGTTACGGATGGATGGATGGATGGATGGATGGATGGACGGATGGACGGACAGACCAACAGATAGAGCTACTGTTTTCTCCTCATGTCTAAGATATGCATAGAAATATTGTGTCTATCCCAGCCTCTGCTTTGTCTAGAAATTTCCCAGGTGGATGAGGTGACATCCAGCTGAGGTGTCTGGCACCCTGTGATGGTGCCAGGCATTGTGAAAATTGCAGTGAGTCACTAGTCCACATCTTCAGTGTTAGATAAACAGTGTTCTGCCATGTCTGTGAATTGTGCCTTCTCACAATCACAAGACTGCATGTTGGAGCTTCCCATAGGAAAACTAATTAATTAATTAATTAATTAATTAAAAATATATTTTTAAGCCAAATGATTTTTCTTTTCCTAAAACATTTTTTTCTGCCTTAATTCACTTAATTTTCCTCCTGTTATCTCTAGATTTTGCACACCTCCTGCTATGATACCTCCATCCTCTCTTTTCCTTCTGTCCTCCCATGAAATTATGGTCTTAGTGACTGGGCCATCTTGATGTTCTTCATCTCCAGAGTCACGGATTTTAGGGTTTGGTGCACTGAGTATTGCACACATACATGTGCCAAGTGGGGTGTCATGCCTGCATTTGGGGTTAGCTCCTCCTCACAGACCAGAAAGAGAAGGATAATTTCCAGGGGTGCAGGTTGCATGCAGGAAGCAGAAGGACACCAGGTCAGGCACACCAGCAACACCTGCATCTTGTCGTCACTGTTTCACACTTGAGACAAATACAGTCCCAAATGCAGGGAGGAACTATGAAGCAAAATAATCGACTGGGACTCTTCCATTGAAAACTTCAGATCAACAGGATCAATACCAGAGCTGGAAGCCTTTAAAATAATGATGGCAAAGGGCTGCAAATTATCTCCATTGTTGTGGGATGCAGAACAGGGGAACAATTTTCTTACCCGCTTCTTGCCTTGGCTGCTCTTTCAAGCTCCTTTGTTACTTAATCTGTGTTTGTCACTTTTGCAGGCTGTATTTTTTGTTTCTGTGTTTCAGCTAGCCTGTAAGAAGCTGGGATACGAAAGAGCAGAAAAACAGCCCTGTCAATCAGTGCAGTCAATCTGGAAGGCCTGGAAAAAAACACACTCTGTTCACAAAGACAGAAGACTGCAAATTTCCCTTCAAGCAATGGTCATTAAGTGATCCGTGTGGGTGCTAGGACATGGGGAACCTCACGAGGGAGAGTTTTAAAGCAAAATGATTTTGATGATGAAATATTTGAAGCGCAACATGTTTGTTTGTGTTTGTGTGTGTGCGTGAGGGGCATGTGCTTTTGCAAATGATCATTTTCCAGTTAGCAGCAAGAAAGGCTGGAGGGCTGCTTTGATGCCAGTCCTCTGGGTTGGTGGCTTTTGACAGAGTAATGTTCATTTGGCCAAACCTCTTTTCCCTGTAATTGCAGTTTAGCAGCCCAAATGGTTGTTCTGGAGGAGGATACCACCCCGCCCCCCCTCCCCCCCCCCCCCCCCCTTACTCACTGTTTGCACAAATCAATTGTGCTCATTCATTCAAGATATGGATTTTGCTTCAGCCGTCCTCTCCAAGCCCTCCAGGAGGGTGGGTAAATCAACATAGTTGATGGTGTCCTGCTGCGTTCCCTTAATGCTGATCCTGAAGAAGGTTCAGTCGCTCTGCCCCAGCTCGAGGAGGCAGCTGTGCTTTTATTTTGAGCCTTGCTTGGAAACCAATCATCCAGTGATGTCTTTCTTACCAGGGGCAGGCATATTCATGCGATCAATAAGGGGTGCATTCTGCACCCCTGTTTTTGCCAACACATTTCCAACTAGCTGCATAGAAATCCAGAAAGATCTATAGCTTCCACAAGACCCTGCAACTCTCATTCTGGGACAAGAAGAAGGCATTTATCTCTCCCGCACATCAAAACAGGAGATTAAACTTTTTTTTTATTTTTTATTTTTTTTCTCCCTCAGACTGCAAAGCCATCTCTTTGAGTACTCTGACACTCAGATTTTAAAACAAAGGTAAAAAATAATATAATTGCAGCTGTGTTTAAAGAGAGGCCAAGTTTTTGAAAATATGGGTTTGGGACACTTAGAGATCAACAGGGGACTTATTCCCTGAGCTGTGCTATCATATCAGCTCATGGTTTCTGCTCATGCAAGAACCCAAAATGTCCCTAAAGGGCCACAGCTCTTCGACACATTGTGGCCTTTGAAACTTGGCATCATCTCCATAATTTATTTTCCTGAGGTTTTCATCTGAGTTTGCATGTTTTTCTGGTAAGTTATTTGATCAGCTCCATCAGGATGACTCACAGCCGCTGACAGGTATGTTATTTTTTAACAACTGAAGCTTTCCAAATGCCAATCCTTTACATTAGAGACCCCCAAAAAAACTTATTCTGGCAGGTAAATAGGCAGCTGATTGTCACCATCATACAATTTAAACACAGATACATTACTTTTCAATGGCAGTCTGGATCGTGTTTTCCCAAATTCTATTTTTCCTTGCAAGTCTCTGCTAACATCTCTACTTTACCAATTCTTGATAGCAGGGTTTTCTGAGAGCTATAGGAAAAGGTTTCACATAGAAAGCTCAAATGCACTGTCTGGGTTCACTAAGCAACTAATCTACAAATTTGGAAGTTAGTAGATTTGATGGAGTATACCATCAGTGGCTTGGCGACAATGGGTAAGGGTCAATTATGCTGTTTCCTCCATTGTGATGATGAGAAGTCATCAGAAGGAGAATCAGAAGAAACAAAAGCAGATGGTTCTTCATTTGAAGTGTAGTTATGCTGTCTTAGGATATGACGGATGCTGAAAGCTTAGGTGAGTTCATGGAATAAATGGGTACTTCCTGAAAAAAAAAAAAAAAAAACAAACAAACAAACAAAAAAAAAAAACTATTGTGTTCATGCTCTGTTTATACTCTTCTCATGCTTTTGATCATTCAGTGAGGAGCTAGATAGGTTTTTATCTGATGAAGAATGGCTGATTTATTTTTTTTTATGAGTGAGAGAGAAAACTAAAGCTGCACGTAGATTATGTGACAAAGGAGAAGAGGGATGAAGAAGAAGAGAAAGAAAACTGAAGAATGTGAGCAGAGAAAACATCAGTCCAAACATAAAGCTCAAGGACCCATCTGTACCAGGGACAAGTAAGTCAGAGACTTTCCTAGATGGTTGTTATGGCCTAAATGTTTCTTCTTGGCTATCAAACCGGTTCCATGTCACCTGCCATGCCAGCGTACCCCCTGTACCTGAGCAGGAGATGCTGAGACCCTGAATGACAGGGTCATTCTCTGAGAGCTCTGTAACTGTATAAAAGCCCGTTTTATTCCGCTACATCTCCTGCATGCTTTATCTTCTCTGGGAGTTCTCCTTTCTGAATTTTGAGCCGTTCATGCCAAAATCCTGACTGTGTCAGTGCACCCCTGGCAATGGGAAAGGCCATCTTCACTTCAGCCTGGTTAAGCTCCATTTAGACGACTTATGATTCATCCTGTTAAAGGAAGAGAAAGACAAAGTCCACTGACTGCTAGCAATGGTTCTGCAGAGTAACAATGTTCGTTATGTCCTCTGCCATGGGGAGTGCTCAGGTGTTCAGCAGACAAGGTGCCTCAGGAGTCACATGCAGTAGACACCTTGGTTCTCAAATGCGTGAAGGTGAGCAGCTCAGCCAAGTGCTTTCTATGATCTGTATGCTCCCATGCTGCAGACACCTGCAATGAACCTGGAATTGAAATCTTCTGTTGGCCAGCATGTCTGTTATCTTCTTATCCCAAGAAGAGGAGACAGTAACTGAAAAAAAAAAAACAAAATGATAAAAATGTGAATTCTCATTTTCTTATTCACATCCATCCACAGTGGACCATCTTGTAGTCAGGGAGCCTTTAACACAGGCACCTGACCTGGAGCACTTCTGTCCATGGTGGCACCAGGGTTAATATGCGGGCACCATGCTGCTACTGGTGCTGGGACAGACGATGGTGTCTCCAGGCAATGAGCTCTGCTGAAGGAGGCAGAAGAACCAAAGGCTGTTAAGCACAGTCCCTGTTACCTATCAGAAAAATCCACATGGGACACCAGTAAGGCTTGACCAGTACAACTGCTCACAAATAGCTTGGTGGCTTTTTGCCTTTTGACCTTTTTTTTTTTTTTTTTTTTTTTTTTTTCTAGTTGGCCCTCATTCTGCCTTGTTTTTCCATATGCATTTTAAATTTTTCTATTTTAATTTCTGACTTCATTTGAATACATATATTTTTAATCAGCTCACTGTATCGGTGGCCACGATGCTGGCAATGTGTTGACTGATCACTCCATAAATAGAGCATTTCTAATGCTGCTGGAGGCACTTCAGCATTTTGAATCACTTTCCATTTTACTGTATCACTTTAAAATAACAGAAGTGATGGCCTGTTTTTCCTTCTGAGCTGCCAAACATGGCAGGGTTGGGAGGTCCCTGGCAAGAAGCCTACAGAATGATTTCCAGTTCTTTCTCTCTCTTCTCTCTTTCCCTGGATGAAATGTTCTCCATTTAAGCTGACACTTGAGAGCCCAAAATATTTTGAATGAGCTACTGGAAATGAACCATGCTTGAAAATTTGGAGATGCTCTAGATAACTTTTCACCCTGAAACTGAGCACAGAGGAAAACAATTAGTGAGAAATCTTGATTTAATTAGAGATTTAAGAAGAAACAAATGGACATTGCAATGAAAGAGGTCTGGAATTATATTAGGAAGAGTTAAAGAATAGAAGTCTGAGTGTAAAATAAATCTGAGTTCTCACATGACAGAGATTTGTGTAATTTTGAGTTTTAATAAATACAGGCTTTATCAGTGGATAGACCTCTTACTTTGGCATATAGACCCTGGTCTTTGGCAAGGCAGGTTTCCTTTCAGCATTATAAACAGAAGGCACTGTGCCCAGCTCACACCCTGAAGTGTGCCTCCAATAGCCCCAAGTGTCCTCTTAGTTAAACACAGTTATGCTCTGGTTTCTCTGGGATAGAGTTAATTTTCTTCCTAGGAGATGGTGTGGTGCTGTGTTTTGGATTTAGGGTGAGAACACACCAGTTTTACAGAATCACAGAATAGTCTAGGTTGGAAGAGACCTACAAGATCACTGAGTCCAACCTCTGACCTAATGCTAACAAGTCCTCCACTGAACCATATCCCTGAGCTCTACATCTAAATGTCTTTTAAAGATCTCCAAGGATGGTGACTCAACTACTTGCCTGGGCAGCCTATTCAAGTGACTAACAACTCGTTCAGTAAAGTTCTTCCTAATATCCAACCTAAACCTCCCCTGGTGCAACTTTATCCCATTCCCCCTCGTCCTGTCACCAGGCACGTGGGAGAATAGACCAACCACTGCCTCCCTCCAGCCTCCTTTAAGGGACCTGTAGAGTGCGATAAGGTCACCCCTGAGCCTCCTCTTCTCCAGGCTAAATAGTCCCAGCTCCCTCAGCCGCTCCTCGTAAGCCTTGTTCTCCAGACCCTTGGCCTTGTTGAACTTCATACCGTTGGCCTCAGCCCATCGGTCCAGCCTATCCAGATCTTCCTGCAGAGCCTTCCTACCCTTGAGCAGATTGACACATGCACCTAACTTGGTGTCATCTGCAAACTTACTGAGGGTGCACTCGATCCTCTCATCCAGATCATCGATGAAGATGTTAAAGAGGATTGGCCGCAGTACCAACCCCTGGGGGACTCCACTAGTGACCAGCCTCCAACTGGATTTGACTCCATTCACTAAGACTCTCTGGGCCCGGCCATCCAGCCAGATCGTAACCCAACGAAGATTATGCCAGTCCAAGCCATGAGCAGCCAGTTTCCTGAGGAGAATGCTGTGGGGTTTTGGTTGTTTGTTAGTTGTTGTACAGCTGTGCTTACAACAAGCCAAGGACTTTTCATCTTCTCATTTTGCCCTGCCAGTGAGGAGGCTGGGGGTGCACAAGGAGCTGGGAGGGGTCAGAACCCAGCTGGCCAGGGGGATATCCCACACCACGGGATGTCATGCTGAGCAATATAACTGGGGGGGACAGTGGGTGGCAACTGCTTGGGGATGGGATGGGCAGTGGTCAGCAGGTGGTGAGCAATTGCATTGTGCATCATTTGCTTTGTATTCTTATTTAAATTGTTATTATTAGTGTTTTTATTATTAATATTATTATTATCATCCCTTCTTTTTCTGTCCTATTAAACCATCATAATCTGAACCCATCAGTTTTTAACATTTTTTACTGATTCTCTCCCCAGTCTCACTGTGGAGCAGGGGGAAATGCAAGAATGGCTGTGTGGTGCTTAGTTCCCTGCTGGGTTAAACCACAACACCTAATCAATACAAGCCAGATGGTTAACACCATCACCTTCTTTACATTGTAGTAGTATATCAAAATCATCAGCCACATCCACGGTTTGATATTTATCATTTTTGTACTCATGTGTGATACTTGCCTTCTTTCTGTCTCCTTCACAAGTGAATAAATAAATTTGAGGATGTTATTTAGTGACTGGTCAATATTAGAGATGCTTTGGAATTTTTTTTTAATCTTTAATCTTCACTACTGTTGGAGACAAGGCATGATTTAGTGTCCCTGTCCATGGCATGGGGGTTGGAATTAGATGATATTTAATGTCCTTTCCAACTCAAACCATTCTATGATTCTCTGTCTGGTGTTATGCTGGGGATCAGACAAGAGAGGTCATAGCAGTCCATTGTGGAGTGAAAAATTTATGACACATATCAAGTTCTACATTTCGAGAAACCAGAGTATTCTCCCCACAAGAATAGCTAAAGATTTGTGTGTGAATGTATGTGTTTGTTTGTTTGTTTTGGTTTTGGTTTTGGTTGTGTGTGTGTGTATGAGTGTGTTCCAAAGCATATTTTTTTCTGCCGGTCTGATCTCCAGAAGATTTCCTGATCAATGTTTATTTTGACATTTCCTGTCGATGTTTGTATTCTCATACAATTCTAAGATGTTTCCTGTCCCAATTCAGAAATTGCCAACGATGAATTATGCTCAATAAACATTAAAAAAAAATGTAGTTTATTATCTTTAGGATTAAAAAGAAACTTGCATCAGATTTCTAGTTTGAATTTTTCTAGTTTCAGTTTCTGGATAGATGCTGCCATACCTTTGTTGCATGGGCTAAATATCCCGTTCCTGATGTAAATTCTTTATAAGCGGTGATTGAACAATTTATTGACCTTCTTTCTGCTAAGTAGGCTCTTTTCTTTTAATTTTAAACCAAACCCCATCCTTTAATGACTCTTGTAGCCTTTCTCTGAACCCTTTCTAATTTATCAACTTCTTTCCACTGTAACCCAGGCCATAATCTCACAAGTGACAAATTCAGAATAAGCACAACCTTGTCCAAATGGAGCATCCATGTTTATGCCTCAAGGAATCACATTAGCTCTTTTTGGCTCTTGCATTGAAGTAGGAGCTCATATTTGTCTGATTATCTGCCATGAGTTTTTTTCAGAGTTACTGCTCTGTATAAACCCTAAAAGGAATCAATCCACTCTATATGTTATTTTTTAAGATGGAGTCAGCCCTGATGGGTGAATCATCTGCCTGATTTGCTCTTAGGTATATGTAAAACTTTGACTTTATGGAAATACACACTACTTGTCTGAATGCAGTTTACAAAATGATCCATGTGTCACCATACCAACAATGTCATCTTTTTTACTTAGATTCCCCCAAGCTTGGTGACATCTACAAATTTTGATAGCTATGGTTTATACCTGGCCTCTAACCAGGGCAAAATGTTTGACAGTGAAGAGACAAAAACTGAACTTTGCAGAAGGCCATTGTAAATAATTGCTTGGGGGTGAACTGACAGAGCTGGCATTATCTTATAGAAGAGCGGTTGCAGAGAGGATTTCCCATTTCTTGATCTACAGTGGAAGACAATTCCAAATCTATTTTCTGCTGAGAAGCTCCAAGGTAAAATAAGGAGAGGACCATGTTTTCCCCTCAAATCCAGAGAGATGCAACACATTTAAATGAGAGCTTCAACTACACAAAGACGTCATCCTCCAACAGGAAGACTTGATGACACAGTAACGTGGGTTGAAGACGGCAGCCTACTCAATGAATGACAGGAGCGAGCTGTCACTACATGGCAGATGCTTTCAAAGATGCTTTCTTTGGCCAGATCCTGATGTCTTTTTCTGCTATCAATCCAGTTCCCCAAGAGCTGGAGTAAGAGAAATTTGGTGACATCCTTAGAACATTAATGGATCACATCTGTATGGCTATTCCTGCTCTTTTCAGGGTTCAATACACAGAATCCTATACTGACCAACGTGTCATGAGAAAATTCGATGGGAAATGCCGTTCCTTTTGCCCTGGAGAACCTCCCTATAGCCTGGCCTCCCGGGCAAAGCCACACCAAACGCCGAGGGCTAACGGTGGGTGGCTGCCATCTGCTGGCTGAGGCATGTCCTGATCTCCACTAGTTTTCCAAAACCGCTCTTTGCTGAGAAAAAGGCATCTCAGGCAGAAAATCCCACCCTGTCATTAACTAAATTTATATGGGACAAATTCCATATTAGGTGGCCCTGAACAAAACATCTAGTCTCCCTTTAAAAGTCAACTGAAGCCTACAAGGGAGGATGAACACAAAAGAGACTGGAAACAATGGAAATTACCCCAGCTCTTCCAATTTACCATTAATTGATGTATCCTTTGGATGATATGGGACTATAACCCCGATTTTTTTAAATAGTTTTTATTTATTGTAGTAGCTAACTATGAATCAGTGTTCCTAATTTTCTGGGCTCTACGTAACAAGCATATATAAATGAGCTTATATGATCAGCTAATAAAAATATAGACCCTGCCATGAAGAAATGAACGTCTAAGACCTACTTTAATTATAGTATAATTACTACATTTTGGCATTCTCTAATGCAAAATGCATACTACAGAGAGCATCTAGGAAAACATTCAGACTGGTTTATTAGCCACTTGTTCCAATTTTCCCCTGCTTTTCAGGCATTATCTGTATGGATATAAGTACTTTTCTAGATGTATAACCATATCCACATGACAAGTAATACTATTTCACCTCTGCGTGGAGACAATACCATGTACAGTGTACCAGACCTCAAGTAACGCTGTTGCTATGGGTTTTTGAAAATCCATCTCTCTGGTATGAAATGCATCTGTTTACACTAACAAACAAACAGCTAAGTTCATTTACAACGCATAGAATCCACACATCAAAGTTCATTTAGATAAGAGTCAGGATGTTAATTTAAAACAGAAAGCCATTTTTAATTAACACATTTTGTGGATGCTATTGTTCTAGAGTAAACAAGTCATATGACAAATGAGTCTCTGAAATGGATGCAATTCACTTGAAACAAGGCTGTCTTGTTCCAGAAAATGCAAATCTGCAGGAGGAATTGATCAAGACAATCCAGTCTGGATCTGCTTACCATTGAAAGAAGCCATTTCAGAGGGAGGAGCACGTAGCTTTTTAAAATTGCCCCTCATGATGGACCCATGAGAATGGGAAAAGCTTCAGATCCATCGTACTTGGTTTGAAACTGTCCTCCAAATTTGTTTTTTTTGTTTGTTTGTTTGTTTTTTCCCTTGTCTTTTGGATTATTTTTTTCCTCACCAAACTGGAAATAATTGCCTGTGATATCTGAATTAGTCTATGCAATTTTTATCAAGAACGTTTGTAATTTAAATTGGATCTACAAAAGGAGGGAACTAAAAAAAATATGTTCATTTCATGCTCATTATGCATCTCAGTGAGACTGATGACATTTTAATATTAACATTGTTATGGGTTCCATGTAACAAAAAATAAGGCCACTTAATATTCCAGACTCAGCTGATTGGAACCTAGTTATTCTTGACAATGGAAAATCAATTGGTATTTTAATTAAAAAAGTAGCACAGAAATAAACAAAACAATTACAAAAATTAAAAAATAAAAAGAAAAAAGAAAAAGAAAGACTGTATTCTATATATTAGATGAAAGCCTGTGTTCACTCTTTTTGAAGCATCTCCTCTCCTTTTTCAGCTTTTTCCCAATTTCCTAGTTTGGTCTTTAGCCTCGAGTTTGAAGAGTAAAGGTGCTCTGTAAGATCAAGAAAGCATCAGCACAAAACAGTGCTTCCCAATCCCTTCCCAATTTTCCTTTGGCATTCTTTTAACTAGGAATAAAGGAAAATAAACAAAAAGAAAGAAAAAAGAAAGTAAAACAGAGCAGAAGGAAGAAAAAAAAAATTATGTTTTATTTCAGCATTTTTAAAAGGAGATTTTAATAATTCTTATTAAATTATGCTCTGCAGGAAAAGTTTCTGCTCTAACACGCAGCCTCTCTAGAACCTTCATCTTTGAGCTGTGTTTCTCTCAGAAATAATCCTTTTTTTTCTTGGCTTTATTTCATCTTTCCCTAAAAAGATGGGTGTGAATAAACAAGACTAAAGCCCTATTTGCTGACCACAGCACAAATTCTGCTATCAACTGCAGACAACATTGGATCGGGCAAGCTGCAGATGGGAACTATGATGCTTCAGATCTAAAGCAATGCAACTGAAATATTCAAGCAGCACCAGGACCTTACCATGAACATGAAGCTTTTATCCAGACCAAGAAGCTCATGAATAATGTTCAAACTATGTGCTTGACCTGCAGTTCTATAAAACTCTCCATCTATAAGGATCTGTGCCTACCATTCGAGACCAATACATAAAGTGTATTAATACATCATAAGCTTAGAAGAAAATATCATTCACTGACTATAGCTCTCTTCTTGGTAGTACAGAGCAAAGGGACAAGCAGACACAGAGATGAGTGCCAACAGGAAAATTCTGATCTGATGTTAAGGGGGAATAAAAGTAAGTGTGGGCAAACATTGAAGAAGTTGCTCAGAGAAGCCATGAGATCCCCATTCCTGTAGATAATGAAAACTTGACAGGTCATTTGAGCAACCTGATGTGACTTTGAAGCTAAAATTAATTTCAAGATCAGCTTTGTTTTGAGCAGGTGGTTGAAGCAGACCTCCAGAGTTCTCTTCCAGCCTCTGATAATCTGTTATTCTGTGATCATTCTCCCTTCATCTGTTCTCCAGACTCTGACAGGTCAAAGTGGTCCATGCCAGGACCTTGCACTGTCCCTTATGGATTTCATTGTGACAGTGAGGAAGTGAATTAAAAAATGAATATATATATATATATAAAATCTTAAAAAGGGAGGAAAGGGAACAGAGACACGGAGAGCAAAACCTGCTCTGGGATGTCACAAATGCAATGTAAACTCTGATTTTTTCAGTGTAGCTGCCCAAGCAATTTAAAATGGTGTGAACAAGTATTGCCACTAAGAAAGGGAAATGTTCCACTTTGTTGCTCTTACCCATTTTTATCTAGAAGATCAAGACTAATACAAGTAGAGTAAGGTAGGGTGGGAAGGAAGAATGAAAGAAAAATAGAACTGTCAGGGAAGCATCAGGCTGGAAAAGAGTTATTAGTGAATTTGCCCAAAGATCAGTCCTGGGATTGAATTTACTTTTTATTTTTTATTTTTTTCTTTTTTCATTAATCACAATGATGCAAAAATCAGGATAGTCTTCAGTTCAATGCACAAATTTAGAAGGCATTTTCCCTACCAATAAGGATCAAGCCATCACAGAGAGAGAAACAAATGACCTTGAGGATAACGGTATTCAAAATGAGATGAAATTTAGCAACATCAACTGCAAGTGGCAAGAACATGTGTTCTAGGGAGGGAAGCTAATCAGCTGGAAGTGATGAAGAAGATATTTCTGAGGATATTAATCAAATTCAGTGGGTTGAAGTCTCTCTCATTTAACAGTTGGTATCGGCAACACAGGTGATCACACCAAAGCTAATCACCCCCAAATCCCTTTTCAGTAAACAAAAATTGACTTCATGCATTGATAGAGTCAATAACATGAATCATCTAACCAAACACTGATATCTTCTTCTCAGTGAACAGAATAAATAGAACCTTAAACAGCACTGTCTTCATTGCAGGCCCCTCCTTCCCATCCACTGTTTGGTCTGCAAAATCCTTCTCCAACCCCTCCCTAGATGTGAAAGATGTTGCTTGTCTGCTACATTAAGTCATGTGAGGGCAAAGGAATCAGATCAGGGTATAGAATCATTGAATGGTTTGGGTTGGAAGGTACCTTCAAGATGATCCAACTCCAACGCCCTGCCATGGGCAGGGACACCTCCTACTAGATAAGGTTGGCCAGGGCCCCATGTAGCCTGGCCTTGGGCACCTCCAGGGAAGGGGGAATCCACAGCTTCTCTGGGCAACCTGTGCCAGTGCCTCACCACCCTCAGGGTGAAGAATTTCTTCCTTATATCCAATCAAAATCTATCCTTTTCTAGTTTAAAGCCATTCCCCCTTGTCCTATCACACCACTCCCTGGCAAAGAGTCCTTCCCCAGCTTTCCTGTAGCCCCCTTTAGGTACTGAAAGGCAGCTATAAGGTCTCCCAGGAATCTTTACTTCTCCAGGCTGAATTATATTATGCAAGTCTTAAGTACAACCTAAAGTGGGCCATCATGTTCATTTCCCATCACCCATGTTCACAAAGAACAAATTCCACCACGGCCTTGTACAACAAAGACTCTGAGGATTTGCAGGGAAAGCAGAACTTCTGCGATGTAATGAGGTGACTAGGTGAGCCGAGTTCATGCAGCTGAACAAAGCAATGGCTGGGCATGAATTGACCGCTGCCTAAAAATACATTGGGGAGTGGAATGCCAAGGGATGAGAACTATTTGAACTAAAGGACATTACTGGCAAAAGAACAAATGGATCTAAATTAGCTATGCATAAATGCAGGAGTGAAATTTGAAGGAGATTGCAGCTGATTAGAACAGCTTTCCATTTGGAAAAGCAGAAGTAAATACTATTTATGTTAAAGTTTCTTTGAAAAGGAGTGTGGAGGCAGAGCAGGCCTTGCCAGCAGGGCACCAGATGCAATGCACCAAGAAGTTCAGAACCAAGTACTCAAATCTCCTCATGGGACAGCCTTTGTGCAGAAAAGACCATCCACCTCTAGTGGCAGATGAACTTGCTCCAGAGTTCAGACTAACAGTTCTTCCTGGCTTTACTGCAAAGAGCAGCAGAATTAAAATACAGGCAAAGAGTAATAGCAACACGCTGAGTTTAACAGCTGCCTCAGGCCTAAAACACCTAATGTAGTGGAGGAAGCACTGATCCAGTAATACCTGATACTGGTCAGGGTTCCAAAATTTTATCCAGCTGGAAAAAAATAAATTATATTTAAAAAAATAAATAATAAAAAAATAATAATTACCAAAAACAACAATACTGTAGTGTCAGACCTAGCACTGTCTTGGAAAAGATCCTCAAATAAATTCCCCTTTTTCTGTTAGCACCCTACATTTTATGGAAGGACAAATTGCAGTTTTTATTCCAGTTACTGCCCATAAACTTATCAGATTATACGGTGAGGAGGCCGTGTCAACATGTCAGTCTTCCCAGACATTCCTTAAATATTCCCAAACAATTCCCTCTTCATCTCACTGCTCTGTTTACCAGTGGTTTCTTCAGCACTCCCCAGCCCTTTTTAGGGATGTATAATATTAACAAAACAAATATGGATAGATTTGACCAGCTTGCTCATTTGCCTTTATTATTATGCTGAATTGCCTTTAAGTTCTTTGCCCAGATTCAGCTTGGCTGCCATTCAACCAAGGTGCCAGAAGAGTTGAAAGCCATGACATCTTTTGAGCCAACAGAAGGATAAATCCCCTCTGACACAATCAGTGTCTCTTGCTAATTGTTTCTGGCTCATCCTGACCAGCAATTATTTTAACAGCCCAGCTAAGTTAGCTCTGATGATGAGATATCAGTATCAATCACATTAATGTCCCATCTGCTAGGAAGCCAAGGCAAACTATTACCAAAACCAACTTCATCCCATAAGAAGTCTGTGTGGCTACCGACAAATACCTGTATCATTTCTAAGTTAGAAAGCAGTGGATTCTTCTCTGTCTGATGTTTTTAACCACATAGAAATTTATACCCATCCTGGCTAAATGTAGGCTTTTACCACCAGCATTTTCCCTAGTCCTGCTGAAATCAGTAATGAGAAACAGGGCCCTTCAGATGGCAAGTCAGGCCACCAATGAGTTGAATTGTCCCTCGAAGACACTCATCATTCATTTGTAGAAGCTGAATAAGGCCATAATGTAGGTACTTCACTTCAGTGCTTAAAATCAGGTGGGTTGAATCTGGGCCTTTGTGCATTGGGAGCATGAGAAGAGCTAAATTCAGCAACATCATGTTGTTATAAAAGTCTGTTTGTTTTAAATATTATTTTTTTTCTGGTCCCTAACACTGGAATGACAGAGAGCTTTCTATTTATTTCTATTTATAATGACACAGCTTTCTATTTATTTGAGTATTTATCCTCACGTCCCCACTCAGAGTAAGATGAGAGTGTTATTATTAGATTTGTTTGAAACATCAAAATTCTGTTTAGTGGAAAATATCAACATTTTAAAATCAGGTTTTGCTACAGATTAAAACAGAAATAGATATTAAAATACAGGTCTACAAAACTAGATATCTAAAGCAGTCTCTCTTTTGGCAAATTTTCTCAGAATTCTGAGACTTCCATTTTCAGTTCTGCTTATTAACAGTACATGATATGGTTTTATTTCATGGCAGCACTAGTTAGTGTGCTGTCCATATTTTTAATGAGATTTTTCGTATCCACATCTCAAAACTTTTAAAAAGCTTGTACATTTCATTGTCTTTTACGGACAGGGAAAATGAGGAACAGATAAGAAAAAAAAAAAAAAAAAAAGTAACTAAGAACTTAGTGAGAATTTCTCAGCAAATTCTCCCCTCCTCTTCCAAAACATGTATTCATTTTTGATTGAAACTGGTTACCTGTTTTTCCTCCTAAATTACCTTCTCCCGTGGTTTCTAATGGGTTGCTACTTTCTCTCTCCATTAATGGATGTGACAAAAAATTGCTGTGGAAATCACTGCAGCAGGCTTGCTTGGCATCAGAAACTTAAACAAAACCACATCTGGACATTAAATCAATTCACTAGTTCAGCCAGGAATACTGCAGACAGCCTTAAAAAGTATCTACACAACCTGTAAGGAGTTTCAGGTTTGTGATATTAACGCAGATTGTAAATAGAGGTATATAGAAAAAACTTCATCTCAAGACAGTTTATCCCCTAAGATGGACCCCTTCTACCTTCCTCTGAAGCATGGTGTTAGACAGAGGATGCTGGACTTGAGAGATTGTGTGCCAGAAAGAATAACCATTAAAAAAGGCTCGAAATGAAAAGGATCAAAGAATTAAAGGACCCCTCGAAAACAGCTGCTGATCAAAGAGCCACAGAGCAAACGGCACACAGTTATTATGAGAAAAGCTATCAGGAGGGATGGTGGATTAGAGGTATTTCAGGTGGAAGGCAGCAGTGTTAGGAGTTAATGAATTCCCTGTTAAAAAAAAAAAAAAGGCAAAACCCACTCTCATACAGCTTTATCGATTTTTCACCACACTAACTTCACATTAAGCAAGAGCAGGTCACATCCAAGTCAGGACAAATGAAAATATAATTGTAGTCACTGAGGGAGAGTGGACTTTTTTTGCTGTAGCATTAAAGCTGAGTCTTTGATACAGAGGCAGAAGCAAATGTTTCGGTTTTGTTTCGCTGTTCAACAGCTTGAGTAACCTATGCCAAAAGCTTATTCTTCTGTGAACTTCTCAGTAGTGGGTCAGGATATAGTACAGGTCAAAGATCAGTCCCAGCGAATTGTAATAATAAAACCTTTTTTTTAAAAAAAAAAAAAATAGGGGAGCAAAACAATAGGAAATAATGCCTCTGTCTGCTAGGTAGCACGCATCCCAGAGAATGCTCCTCAAATAAGTTTAATTTCCTAACACCTCTGGGGTCTCCCAGTCCCAGTGCCCTCACCCTCCTGCAGCTGGCTAAAAACTAAATCAAATTCCTCAGATTTCCCTGCTGTGTACTTTTTACTCCATAATGTGCCTGAGTTTTCTCTTGCCTTTAGTGAAAATTCTTTCATAGATTTTATTGTAAGAATATTCCTGCCCTGAACTCCATTGACTACAGAGGCAGCAGGAACTCCAGATGGGATGACTTGCTTGGGGACAGAAGCCTGCATTTCAGGCAACCAAAGATATTAATCCATAATGAATGACTATTCTTGGATGTCCTCCCCATCTCCCTGAACATACAGAGAAAAAATTACAAAGGCTTTCCCATTACACATTTACCAACACTGTAATCTGCTGAAGAGTTTTGTAGCTGGATGAACTGACGGAATATAAATTATTTGTTAAATTTTATGTGTACAGGTGCACACACATGCCATCGAGCATGTCATAGAGGAGAGGGACAGCATACCTTGATGTGGGTATACCAACATGTACCATTCATATCCTGAGTGGCTATGCAATAACCTGAGCAGCAACAGAAAGTTTTACTGGAGCACTCTCTATTAAGCTGAACAGAAATCCACTCTTCCCTCTTGAGCATTTTACAGAGAAGGTGATGAGGAGCCACATTCAAGCAACATTAAAAGGTTCTGCCCACCCATCTCATCTCTTTCTAGGTTTTTTAAACCACACCTGTCATCATGGTATCTGATCCGAGCATCTCAAGTTTGTTTAAAGACCAAGCCAAGCATTAATTTGAAGCTTTAATGCATTTTTCAGTACTCCACAATAGTAAAATGAGCTTGAAACATTTTTTCTGAGCTGAAGCAATTGTTGAGTGCTCTGATCAGAGAATTATTTGCTCTCCTTTGGGATATACTTACTGACTGAGAGTGCATTTGCTTGGGCTGAAAGTCATCATATTTTATGCTATTTTTTAAACAGAATCACTGGAGAGCCAGCAAATTTCATATCTGATTAAAGGAAACAACTCATTTGGATGGTTTTAGTTCTTCTGTTTTATAGATTTACTTACCGCTTGCTCCATACAAGGTGAGAGAAGAGCTCTGTCCCACACCATATGAACAAAGAACCAGAAAGGAACATAAATTACCAAGAGTAATCCCACTCTAGACTGCAGGCAAAAGGGATTAACAGATTTTGTTCCAGTAAAGGTTACATTCTTTGAACTCCAGAAACCCCCAAATTCCATAAAAGCTGTAAGATTTTTAATGAAAGACTGAAAGCTCCCAAACTACAGTACTTTGAGAGTCCCTCGCTGTTAAAATGCACAGTGGGAGACCAAAACTGTTCTAATTTGAAATTAAAATCTGCTTTAGAAGTTTTTCTCATGTAGCAAAAACTCTCTTCTGGTAAGGCAATATTTAACATCCAGGTGGGGAACATTTGTGGTTTTGAACTAAAAGTTTTCCACTTGAGTTGTCATTGCTGAGCTATGCAGTGATGAAGGGAAGATAAACAATATTTAGATGATCCAAATGTTTGTAACAGGGAATGGAAGGTTGAAACTGGACAACTAAAGTCTGACTGTGTTTACATTCTTTCTTTAGGTCCTTTTCACCCTGTAGAATGCTCTAAAGCAGGAAATATTTTTTTATCCCTAGCTTAGAGCTTTCAACAATAAACCCTGAATCTCAATGCATATCAGCAATTTCCATGTAGCATCCATGTCAAACTGCCCAGCAGGATTTATGTACTCTCTGGTATAACTTTGACATATGGCATTGGTTTGTGGTAGGATGCCTTTATTTCTGTTGTGGTGGACTTTCATTACAGGTGAAGAGATGAGGCTGAGGATGAGGGTGCATCCACTGCATGAGATCTAAGATTGTGGACCTGAAGCAATACAGTATCAGCACGTTATGCATAACGAGGTTATGTTTTATACCAGAAGAATCATGTCCTAGAAGGACCTAACTTCTTCCATGATCTATCTACAAAGAAATCCTAGAAAAATAAGTGGGATGAGAATCATTAGCTGTAGACATAATCTCAATTAATCCTTAGATATGTAACATGACTATCACATTTAGCAGTGTTTAGGATTGCACAGGACACCAGTTTCCAGAGCAAGGAAATATCCCTGATTTTTCAGATCCCAATTAAGCATCCAAACAACTGGGTGATGCTTCCTTTACTAATGGCAGTTTCATCGTAGGTGAGTAATTAGTGAAAATCCCCAGCACACACCACTCAAAAGCAGACTTGGCAAAGAGGTGGATGATGTAAAGGACAATATTGAAACCAGCTGCAAGAGGTTGAGTTTTTTCTCTTTACCTTTGTCTTTCTTCCATGGAAAAGGCAATTAACAAGAGCCAATGAGGCTCTCCATCAATTTATTTTTTTTGGGGGGGGGGGGGGGGGCATTTTTTTATTTTTTTTGTTTCTGAATGGGAGGTCTGTGTTCAAGTCAGCCCCTGGCTTGATTTCAGGTCTGGAGAATGGCTGAAAGAATTTTCCTGGAAAACTGGTCCCTTTCTCCCACTTCAGACTCTTCCAGTAGCTCTAGTGATTTCTGGACTTGCCGAGTTAATTAGTGCGTGTATAATTGGGCATCCTCATAGAATGCAGAAAAACCCAGTGAGAAGCAGGCTAAGCTTAAAAGTTCAAAGCTTACCTTCAATTCAGCCAGCCTCCTTACATATATCAGCCTTGTTTCCCTCTGTCAGTCAGCTGCTGAACGGAAGGATAAGGCTCTTTATTCCAACCTCATAGTTACCTAGCCCCCAGGCTGCTCCAACCCCCTCCTTTTAATTATCGCTCCAAAAGCAGAGAGCCCACGGTTACATGAGTCACAAATTATATCTCCCGGCAATGCATAATGCTCCTTTTCACACCTACAGAGGATGAGTCATTAAAAAAATAATATATATATATATATATAAAGGGAATTTAGCATTCCTCATTGATATAAGCAGAAGGAGAAACAAAAAAAAAGGAAGTTACTGATGGACATATCACCCCAAATACATCCAGCTCCCTTTGAAATGGACAAAACACAGAGCTTCTGGTGAGTTTTGTCTCATAAAGTGCTGTAGTGGGAATACAAATCTATTATTTTTTCCCACTGCAGCTCTGCCCAGCTGTTCTTTAGTTGAGAACAGCAGGAAAAGTCAATCCTGCACCAAGGGGACGGGCAACTCAGCATGTGCAGAAGAGCTGAACCATCCTCCCCCATCACTTGTGAAGATGAACCAGGGGAGAGGAGACACACAGTTAAAAAGAGTATTGGAAGATGGGATTGGATTCAGGGCCAAAGCACACTGATTGGATCTACATCTCAAATCAATATAAGTGAAGGAATTTTTGGTATGGCCAATGTATGTAGGCACAGGGTGGATAGGGGAGGGCCTCTGGTCCAGTCTCATTCTCAAAGCAGGGCTGTTTTGAAAGGCAAATCAGGTTGTTAAAGGCCTTCATGCAGCTCAATCACTCTGTACATAATGGAGATAAACAGTATCACAGGAGTATAGAGAGAATGTTTTTCCCTGGGGACATCATCATCTATTATGGCTTTGATAGAGGTTTCTGGGTCTTCCATGGGCCAACTGAGAAATTTTCTGTCAGTGTTTTTCCTTTCTTTTCTTTTAAACTATGCAACACTGGTTCTCAAAAAGATGTTTCGAAGAACATACACGAGAAAGATTTCTTTTAGTCTAGTATGTAACTCGATTAAATCCTGCTTCTCATGTTCCTTGGTGGTGATTAATAAATTCTGAGAAGTGGTGCATCTAGGGAAGATAATTTTCAGGTAAAAAGGCAAACAAACATTAGAGGAAAAGACCATGGGGAGACAGAGGTGCCATGAGCATTTACCAGCTCAGAAAAACATCACTCCTGAACCAGAATGTGCCGGGAAAGCTGTATGGAAAGCCAAGCCTCTTAAAGTATAAAATACCTCACATTTCTACATCCTAGAATTAGTAGAGATTGCTGTAAAAGCATAATATGTGTCATTGCTCTCTGTCAGTCTACAAGCAGGCCTCTTTTGCCTTGAGCATCTCTGGAGTGCTTTGTGTCCTTGCTCATTCTCTGCATCAGCCCTCCACCTTGGCAAAGTTTGAGACACTGGCACCTGAGCTCTTTCCAATATCAGAAATTCAGAAAAGTTCCTTTTTTCCTTCTCTTCCTACTACTGTGGACACAGATGAGGATGTCTTCCTTCTCTTTGCCCCCCTAGCCTCAAGGAAATAAATATCTAAAACTTCTGAGCTACTTTTAGTTATATATAAATAGAGTAGCTTGGGACTATAAAGGCCTTTGTTCTTAAAATGCTTTATTTCCATCTATTTCCATTTTGACTTCTTAATATTTTGTTAGAAATACAGGTAACCTTGATTTTAGCATCAGAATATCCATATTGTACAGTAGGCATGAACTAAGCTTTTTATAACAGCTAAGGAAGTCAGTGTCGAAGACAGTTAAGATTTTAAACAGACATTGGAAAAGTATAAGTATGAAATATGGGAAAAGACAGAGCTTGCTACTGTAAAATAGACCCAAACCCATTGCTGGACAGAAATTTCTTAGATGTAGTCCAGTCCAGCTATTCCTGCACTCCTGATCCTAATGCAAGATCTGCAGACCTTCAGAAAAGCCATTCGACTGATGACAACAGTGTCAATTTACAGGATCTTGTTCCTCTGAAATGTGACTCAGTCAGAGCACTTAACAAGCCAGGAGTTGAGCTAAGCATAGCTCTTTAATGGGGTTAATACATTAGGGTGCATGCGTGCTGAAAGACTAATGAGGCAAGCTCTTGGTCTGCCTCATACCAGAACCATCTCTCCAAACAGACACCAGCAGACTCAAGCCTGTCTCACTAAGGAGTTGGGGAAGAAAAAGAAAAGTTAGATCTTTGCTGTATCATGAAAACTTTACATGGGGAAGGAGGAATTTGCAAAATCCAAGTGTATGCCTACACTAATAAATGGAAAAAAAAAAAAAAAAAAAAAAAAAAAAGGTACTGAATCCAACTTGCATGGGCAAGCCTTATCCATACTATTAAAGCTGGCTGTCATCCACGCTGCTTGCTGAAATGGTCCTTGTCCCATTTTAACTCCTTAACCAAGTCTAAGATTTGTTGGGGAGAGTGCTGATTTAGACCAAAATCATGCCAAGCAACTTTCCTACAATTTAGCTGTGTCAAAAACATAACTTCAATGCTCAGGAAGATTGTCAGGCAAGGGTTAATCTGCTAATAAATGTATAAAAAGCTCTTGATGACTCTTCTCATTTCTCTGAAGATGGTCCCTCTGGATGTGTTGGTGTTTTGGTGTGGCCTGGGCTATTTAACTTCAGGCTGAATTGGAGCCATCACTAGACAAAGCCATGGGCTTCCCTATTATGGGAGTAGTGAATTTGCTCATGAAGACATGTTCCCTATTTTCTTCTGTCCCAAGTCAACTCAGAACATGCACAGAGATGCAAAATCTAAGCTACTGGACACAGCTAAGAGATAAGAAGTGAGGTGTCTAAGGCGTTACCACTTGACAGATAATTTTGGATTATTATCCGAATAGGATAATTTGGATATCCAAATTTGGATTAAGTTATCTAAATTCTACTTAAATAACATCTCATTGACCTGAATCCTCTACTTGGCCTGCCTAGATGTGCTCTCTAGTCATATCCTCACCCATTCAACCTGGACCTAAAAAAGAGTAGTTCTCTTTGGTTTGTTTGAATAAATTAATCTTTTTCTTCCTATGTTTTCATTGTAAGGGTTGAAATGAAAGGAATGAGTTTTTTTCTTTTTTTTTTTTTCCTTTGTTTTTGTTTTTGTTTCTCTTTTTCTTTTTCTCTTTTTCTTTTCTTTTTTTTTTTTTTTTTTCCCTGGGAGACAGGAAATACTGAAAGTATTATGAATGCCTGGTGAGAGCTTTAAGTCAGGAAAATCAGAGTACATAGTTGTGTCTTTACAAAGGGGTTGTGTCCACTAACTCATTATACTATAATTCTGCCTGTAATACTGACTCTTGCATGACTGCTGGCTCCTTCTTCATCTTATCTTTTCCCCAGCCTTGTGAATGATGACAAACATTAATTCATCCTAACCTTTCAGTGAAAAAAGAAATGTAAGTCATTATCTAAGGGAGACCCCAGATCAACTCAGTGTTACTGAAATGTGGTAGTACTGAATGCCCAGCCAGGATAAGGGGTTCACTGTAGCTAGAAGCACTCAGGCATTTAGGGCAGGATTCATTCCAGCTACCCAGAGGACATACACCTACATCTCACTGCGTCATCTCAGATTTGCTCTATGGTTAACAGAGGAAAAGCAGCACTTTCATGGCACATTTCATTTGACCTTGTTTTGCTATTGATTTTAGGATGAGATGAGGTGATAAAAAGTCTTGCACTTCCACACAACATGGGCTTCTTTTGCAAAGTGGGGATGTAAAATGAATATGTGGACATCTTGAGAGAAAGTGTCTGAAGTCTGGTCTTCCACACACTCATCCATATTTCACTTGCTGTGCAAAGAACCATACCCTCTCCACATTGTCACAGGTCTTCGTGGATTTCAGTTCCTTGGTGGCTTGACCTTCCCTTCCCCCAGTGATGCAGCAGATCGTGATTATCCAGTGGCAATCACTGGTGCTAAATAGAAGAGCACTTGAACCTGCTGCTGCCCTTCTGCAAACATCAGGTCTATGGACTGGAAACAGCGCAGACTGAAAAGGTCACACTGATGCATCCAGAGCTCAGGAAACCTCATCTCCAGGCTGTCTTAGAAGGCTCACTAACCTTTGCTAATTTTCCACCCTGCTCCATATGTCTGTTTTCCTGTCACTGGTGTTGTCTTCATTGTTTGGTTCCTTATGGTGGTGAATTTCTAGCAACATACTTTCCTTTTCACTTTTTATTTCTAGGCGTTTGAAAAGAAACCATTTAACCTTTGGGGCTGATGGATTTTCAAGGAGGCCGTGCAGCTGCTGAATCTGAGATGTGCAGAAAGGTGAAAAGAGACTGGAGAAAGATAGAGTCTAGGCTCACCCAAAGATACGTGCTTTGCAAGGCTTTGAGGGTACTTCTTCCTGCCATTGGCTGTCCATGCGGGCCTGTCCTTGTTTTACAAGTTTTTAATTCTTAACAAAAAACCAGCAAGTACAATAATAATATATTAGACATTACTGTTAATTAAATAGCACAATGCAGAAATCTTCTTAAGGGATTATCTGCGATAGAACCTCAGGATTAACACTGCTTATGCTCAGGGGTTCATACGACAGACCACCAAAGAGAAGTAGTGGGTAGGTAGTTTTCAAAACAAATTATATTATTTAATAATCACATTTTTAATACTGCAATTTAAGAAAACAGAATTATCAGCATCTGACTTTCCCACTGACGGCTATAAATTCACTCGCAGAAAAAGCAAGATTAGTCACTGGTTAGAAAGGACCGAGAGCTAAAATCAATATGTTATTGCTCAGGCAAAATTATTCAAGTCCTGTACTTACTACAGCTTCCATATGTAGCCTTCGAATATTTTCTCCAGCTGGAAAGTCAGAATAATAACATCTATCATTATTCCAGGAGAATGTATTGCTTTGGGTTATCTGCCTTCTACCTATGTGTATATAGATAATAGAACATGCTAGGTACCGTGGTATTTAGTGCCCTGAATACACTCTTTTCCATTAAAAACACAGTGTTTCTCACAGTGCTTTTCTCCCTTATCTTCTCCTCTGAGAAAAAGTACATAAATGGGGCCGCTGATTTAGTTGGATATTCGTTAATGTATCTATTTCTGAGCACTCGTGTTAGAGAAAGAAAATCAGATGTATGTGCTTCATTCTTGGAACTGAAAAGGTTGCTTGAATTATAAATCACCATTATGAAATAAATAAATAAATAAATAAATAAATAAAAGGGGGGGTGGGCATACATTGTATATTTAAGGCAAATATAGGACTTTTAAGGAGTGAAATTGAGATTAAAGAATTGGACTTGATGCTTTTCATAGAGCTTAATCTTAAAATACAGTTTGCTGTCAAGAAGACTCAGCGGTGTCTGGGTGCTTCTCCTCTGACCTGCTTTCCAGAGTCTTTCCATTGATGGGGCATGATGACCAGAGAGCCAGAAACCAGCAGCAAAAGAGCAGATGCTCAGGAAGAGTTATTAGGAGAAGCAATAGGATGATAAGGGAAGACAGAAAAAATCATGGTGGAATTAGCAAGCAACAGTAATAACAGGAGGAAAAGTCAATAAATACAGCATTGATTTTCTGATGTTCTTTTATGCGTGCGTGTGTGCATGTGCAATGCAGCTAACTTGGACTTTTTAATCAATTGAACCAGTCTGTATTGGTTATGTATTTTTCTGCCTGAATAACTTTGTACTTTGAATATCTTAGCATCTCAGCTGTCCTTGCATATTATTTTATCCCTCATAAGGTTCAGCTGAAAGAGCAGAACTCAACCTTTACAACTGAGAAATCAGATGGAAATAAGAAAAGAATGACTGCAACAATATTCAAAGGAGAAATAATTTCCCTTGTGCATCAAATTCATCAGTTGGGGTTGAATTTATAAAATAACTTTTTCTCATGACTAACAAAAAGCTTGTGATCGTTTCTTTTGCTCTTCTTTCACAGCCAATTGGGAGCTGAAGAGAAACAGAGTGAAAGAAGGTATTTTCTGAAGCTTAATGGAATCTTACAGCGGGATTAACAATGAATTGAGAAGAAGGCAGCTCCGAAGCAGGGGCTTTCTGAAGTGTGCTTCTAGTATTCTATAGAAAATGTATGTGAACTTGACAGTCAGGCACAAAGACTCAGTAATTAACACTGACCACAGAATAAAATTCAAAGATAAAAGAAGAATCCGAAGATGAAGTGTAAATCTTGCTTGCTTATTTATACCTGTGCATAAAAACAGGTGGGATTTCACACTCTGAAGTACTGAAAGTTCCCTTTATAGTAGCTGTGTTATTTTTCCGTTGTTGTTTGTTCATAGTCTTTTATACTTTTCAGCATTCCATTTTCAGGAAATAAATGAACCAGAGTTACAGTGAAGCAATGTGAACTGGCACACCCTACCCATACAATACGAATACTTGCATAATTTGTGTGGTCTGGTCCCATGGCCCTGCTAGTCACTGGAAAAGAATTGTTCTCGGTGATTTCAGTAGATTTTAGCCGAGCTTGCTCATATGTTTCTTTAAAATACCATGATCCCGCAGAACTGGTTCAGAGATCAATCCAGTATTCAGCTCGGTCTCCAGTGCTGTGGTGGCAAAGCCAGCTGGTCTGACTGGGACATCCCTGGCCATGAAAATGTGGGTTTAGCCTTCATGTGCCTCTATTCCTGGGAAACAAGCCCTGTTCCAAGTCTGCTGCATGCCACTCCAGACCCATCTGGTGCACATTCAGTTCAGTGATGTAGCTGTTGCTCTGTTGGATGATGAGTGTCCCATGAAGTCAGTGCAGCACTCCTCCAAAATGCCTCTTATCTTTACAAAGATTGGGATATCTTTAGAAACTGGAATCTCTCACGTGACAGAAACGAACTGAAGAAAAGGCAAAATAAAATGAAGTTACACTGTAGGTAACTTGGAAATTCAATGCCTTCACTGAACATTGTATCTACGCCTTCTTTACACCTAATGCTATTTTCTTTTGCCTTCTTTCAGGAGATATTTATGTATATATAGATACATATATGTGTATGGACTATAAATAAACATAAGCTACCCCCATCATGTAAAGACAGGGACGCTATGATGACGCCAAGCTTTCATCAGAGACCAAGCAAGACAGAAGGAGCCTGCAAAATTCTGCTTGTTCATCTTTCTCATGGGCACCCATCCATGCCACAGTCAGCAAGAGCCCCCCACCTCTCCCTGTTGGTGTCCAGGGGTGTAAAACCTCATGAAGAGCTCACCCCAAAAATGAGGATACGAGTAGGGAGGGGTGAAGTGTATCTTGGCGAGCTTCCTTACGCAAACAGTGACTGTGCTGTGGGAGGATTAGTCAGAGCCACTTCCAGGTGACAGATCTCAGAAGAATTCATTCACACTTGCAGGTATGATGCACGGGAACCTTGGAGCTGGAAAGAACTGTATTTTTCAGAAATAAGTACTGTGTGTTACTCACTGATGTACTGTGATCCCCAGGTACTCTACGCCAGTCTTGTGCAGAAGGCAGAACAGTCATCACGGGGTTGGAAAATTTGCATTCAAACCCTTTCTGTGCTGTCAGTGAACTTTGAATCCTCTCTGAAACTCTCAGAAAGGCATTTTGCTTTAATAGCAAGCAAGGTTGAAGGAACTTTGCCTCTCCCCCCCATCCAATAGGTCTTAGCCCAGATAAAATCAAAGATATGTGTTATACTTTTCTTTAAATAAAAATATTTATATTTTAAAGTTTGCAGTTTGGTTTGATACCAAAAATACACTTTTCTGTAGAGTGCTTGCTTAAAACAATCAATAAAAAATAAACAAAATAAAAAAAAATGGAAAGGGAATAAATATGATGCTTACTGAGTTTCTTCAGTAAACCTTCTTTGTTCAAACCCCACGCTCAGCATTAAAGCAGAGACTGGATCTTCACTCAGGTCTTCTAAATGCTGGTAGAGTGCCTATTCCATGCTGGAGTAAATTTCTTCCTTATCTTAACACCGATAATGTTCTTTTTTGCATGGCATGTTTACACCACATCTAGATGGAGACCGTATTTTGTAGCTGTGTGGGCCACCCAGCAGGTTATAAAGCCTGTTCTTTGCTATCCCCACTTCAGTGAACATTTGCACATTCCCATGCAGAACACAACAGCATCAGCAGGCGGAAGCCTTGCAGTGTCCCGTGTGAAGCATTTTTCTTCTTGAGAGACAGGTTTCCTTCATCAACAGAGGGGAATTTAACCCACAGCGTGGTTCACCAAGCAGTTACAGCCCACAAGAGCAGTTGCAGAGGGTTTCTTCGAGGTACAAAACAGTGATTAAACAAAAGTCCATTGAAATATTTAGCCAACCTCATTAGAGAAGCATGTAACAAATATTGCTGTAGCAACCCAGGGATACTCAACATCACGGGGAGGCAGAAGGAAAACTCCAACCAGCTTTTGTTTCCTTCTGCAAGCCAATAGGAACCCAGCAATGTATTTACAGCACTAAGAGGTGGTATCAAGCCTGTTACTCCAGTGGCTAACCACTTCAGCGCTGAGATTAGCACAAAGAATTTGCCAGACACAGCAGGGGTGGCACAGAGGACCTTGTTTGTGTTTAGAAAGCTGCAGAATTTCTTTGCTGACTTGAATGAACTTTAGAAAGAGACCGAGCAGATAGAAGGATAAACAGTGTATGTGAATAGATGTCTCCATCTGCATATTGATTATCTTTGGGTAGAATCCATCACTGTCTTCCAACACTTTCTTTTCAGTGGGAAACAGTGTATCCTTCAGGCCAAAAATTTATTTGGGAACTTAATGATTGCCTGTTTCAGCAAAGAAGAGAATTTCTTTGCTCTAAGCTGTCCTTTCCACTCCCTCAGCATCTTATCCACACTCTCAGGGGCTGTGCTTCTACTTGACCCGAAGCTCAAATTAAGTTCTCAAATCTCAACCGCTTTTGAGGGACAAAACAAGCAAACAAATGTAAGCAGAGAATCAGGAGGAGAAACCGTCTCCCAAAGAGGTTTCTTGGTGACTAATTGATGGATAGAATCACAGAATCACAACCACACAATCACAGAATCACGGAATCACAGAACGATGAGCCTCAAGACTCTAGATAGATTTGCAAACACCAGATGATATTTCACAACCACCTGAACTTCAATTTCCAAACTCAGTGAAGTTTAATACAGTTCCAACCTGTCTTTTATTTCTTTAATCAAAATGAGGCTGATATAAAAAATAATTCACCACTAATAACCTCAAACTTTGACAGAACTACTTCAATGAGCGTCTGAGTAAGCACAGATAAAAGCTTTAGGGCTTGGTCCAATATTGGATGGGATCACATCATCCATCAGTATAATGTAGCCCTTTGGGATGGAGCATGATTCATTATTTGTAATTTGAGAGAATTCAATAGCTCCTAATGAGACCAGGCTCTTATAGAGAGATTTCCTTGGTCTGGCCAGTGCACTGGGTTGTAATCAATTAATATTTTTTTGTAAAGTATCAAAAAAAGTTTGGGATGAAATATCCAAGTTTTCAGGGTCTTCGGTCAACATTGATAATTGGCAGCCAGGAGAGTCCAGAGGAAATATATCCACTGTAAGACAACATTTGATAACAGTAAGAGTCACATTTTGGTAGATGGAGGTCTCACAGGGAAGACTCAGTGACACATTTTCCATATTATTAATAATAGAATGAGATGACTTTTCATTGCTTATTTATATACAATTCTAACAGCTGAGAAATACAGGGAGAGACGCTCCTTTCAGTGATGCACTGCAAGTGCTATGATTTGAGATCCGCAACCCTCAAGTAAGGCCCAGTTTTACATACGTGGTGTTTGATTTGCAGGTTCAAAGGTTCTGAACAGCTTCACCTGTTAAAATATTATCCAAATACGAAGGATGGACTGTGTGGTGGGTATGAGGGAGTACATAGAACCTTCAGCACATCCCCAATTGTCTTCTATAATTCTGGAGATGCTGCAAAGGGTTGTGTAAAGAGGTGGTAGGAAACTGATGGTGTGTGAAGGGTAAGACTGACTGTCTATAGTCCAGCGAGATTTAAATTAGACCAATAAATACATTGCAGCCTTGCAGCATCTCTTTCAGTAGTTGCAAGTGCTTCAGGGATGGTGCTGATTTACTGTGCATTTTGGAGGCCTCACGCACACTGCTGAGACATACAAAATACCAGAGGAAGAATCTGAGAAGTCTTTGAGGGATTGAAGTGTCTGAATTCTCATTAACCAGGAGAAAAAGGGGAAATGCAAACCCCAATGGTAGCTTTCCAATCTCAGTAAGTGCAAATCTGTCATTGTTTTGCAAACTAGTGACATTAAATCAGTAATTTCATCTCCCTGAAGTACCACCCAGCACTGCACAGGACACATGGGTAAGTTGTCTCCATGGGACACAAGGAAATGTGGAAGGACAAAGGAGGAGAGGACATTTGTTAGAGCTGGATTTTTATTGACAGGCTTTTTCAAGGGACTCACGACTTTCTCTTTCATTTCCTAAAGTTCCCTGTCTGGCCTTGTCACTCTACATCTCAAAAACATGAAAAATAGTAAAAAAAAGACCCTCTGCCCTTTGCCCTAGGAGATACAGTGATTCTCAGCTGGAGATGTTTCCTGTTCAAAATCTCAAAGCCCTAGGAATCCCTGTGGGAAGAGCAGAAGTAATAGGATCAGGAGATGTTGCCTATAGTCAACAGCAGTGTTGTGGGCAGCTGATACCTCCTGATCAGGGTCCTCAACATGAAAAGACAGCCAATTATATAGTCCATGAAAAATGCCTGATTGTTGGTTAAGCAGGGGTCACTGTTGAAACAACTGGGCATTTGACACCTTTGCCACACTACTCATTCTAATCCAGGTCTTTTATTTATTATCCCCATTTCCTTCCATCTGTATCTGTTACTTTACAGTCAGTAGCTACATCTGCATTTCTCTGTTAGGGGACATTTTCTGGCACTGAAAATTGCCATGCATAGAACAATCAACTTCCATAACATTTCTCTCCTACCATTTAAAACAAGGCAGCCACTTTCAAACTGTGATCGGGTTTGGTCCTTGGCCCAGGGTGAGTCCCAGCTCGTGCTTGTGAAGTGAGCTAGTTGGCTGAGGATGATTCTAGAAATTCAATGGGTTAAAAAGAAAATCAAGTTCCAGCCTCCAGCAACATTTCCTGACACTTTTTAATTCACGGCTGTAGACAAAGCCAGCGTGAAACAGGTCATGGTTTAACAGCAGTTCTGTTTATAAAGGCCAAGCAGAGATGATTGCTGGTATGAAATGTGTTGCAAACGTTACAGTGTGCATCGTGCATTGCAAATACTTTGAGAGGAGGTTTCTCAGACGGTCCTAGGAGACCTGCCAATTTTCATATTAGTTAACCATTTATTCAGCTGTCAGCAGTGACATGTCAACCCTTTAAACTGATAAAAGATACAACATATTTCCTTCTTTGCACTGCTAAACAGGATGCAAAGGCTCTGATGTGTGCTTTAAAGCAATTTAACATCTTCAACACAGTAGCCTTGCACAAATCATCTGTGGGAAAACTGAAGTCCTGTCCCCACCACCAGCACACCATCTCAGCCCAGTTGTCTACCAACTGTGCACCATTTCTCTGAGAAATTTTCATCACTTTATCTAAAGCCCAATGAGAAACCAGGGTCAGCTGAAGCAGGTTATCTGGATAATTTGTACAGACTACAGGGGCACTGCAGATAGCTTTTTCATGGAGGTGTATGGAGCTGGATTTCAGATGAACCCTCATGACAGGGAGGAGAAATCTGTCTTTAATGGTAGAAGAGATTGCACAAGGACTTGAACTCAGGGAGGTGAGATTAAGAAGTAGGGGTGGAAGTTGGCTGAAGAGTGAGAATATTAGTGAGACCCCTCTATCCAGCATTGGCGAGGCCACATCTGGAGTACTGGGTCCAGGATGACTATGGGATGCAAGTCATAGGCTACCTCAGCCTCAACAGGCATTACAGTAGTACAAAACATCTTCAAAGACAGGGGTAGGGGCATGTGCTTTCATATTCAAGCTTATGTTTCTCTGTCAGAAGGGATAAAATTAGAAATAGCTTTGTTTGGTTCATTAGCTTTGTCTCTAGATCTCTAGTGGTAGGGAACATTCCTCACTAATGAGCAAGAGGAGGGTCAGGAACATAAGCAGGACATTTTTTCCCATATTCTCTCTTTAACGTTCTCCTCTGGCATTCACAAAGGTGGCACCTGAGTGTCTTGCAAGTATTAATGAATCTCCTCACGTCTCTTGGTTGTATTTACTGTGCATAACTTATTAAATACAATCCAGGCCATGGGAATCTAAGAGGAATTCAAAGACCCATTTGTACTGCAGCACAGTCGCTTCTGTTCTATTCAGTCCTCTTGGGCACAGTTGGAGACATGAGAATTACCCATTTAAGTGTAATAAAATCAAACCCGTGTAAGCTATTACTTGCTATTAAAGCTTTATGCAATGTGCAGTAAGGAAGAAAGCAAGGTTCCTGTTCTTTTCTTTTCAACCTGCAATAAAGACATGTATGAAGCACTTTGAATAGCTCCAGTGAAAATCCTGAGGAAAATAGGTCATAAGGAGTTCTCCGGAAGGTGGCAAAGGGTCTCTTATGTAAGCCGAAATTTCCCACTTGCTTCCTCGTAAAACTGAGCTATTTCCCATCTGGTTGGCACTTGGTGTGGAATGGTTCCTCTTGCAAAGCCAGCCACATCTCGGTCTCTCATTCGCCCTGGTGGTGAGGACATGTGCAAAGAGCACAACAGAATGATTCACAGAAGGGAAAAAAGCCCAGAGGAATTTATTCACCTCACTCAGCTCTCATCATGGGGCAGTGTATTGGGTTTACATATCAAGGTTTTGGTAGCGGGGGGCTGCAGGGGTGGCCTGTGTGAGAAGAGCCCAGAAGCTGCCCCATGGTAGGTAAGGGCCTGTTTCAGCCAGCTCCAGAGGGGCCTGCTGCTGGCCAGAGCCGAGCCAATAAGCGACGTTGTTTGTGTCTCTGTGAGAGCAGATTTAAGAAAGGGAAAAACTGCTGTGCAACAGCAGCTGGGAGAGAAGAGTGAGAAGCAGCCCTGCAGCCCCCAAGGCAGGTGCAGCAGGAGGTGCTCCAAGCACACAGCAGCAGTTCCCCTGTGGCCTGTGGAGAGGCCCCTCGTGGAGCAGGCTGTCCCCCTGCAGCCCATGGGTCCCACATGGAGCAGATCTCCACGCTACAGCCCATGGGTGGAGGAGCCCCCAGTGGAGCAGGTGGATGTGGCCTGGAGGAGGCTGCGGCCCATGGAGAGCCCCCGCAGGAGCAGGCCCCGGGCCGGAGCTGCAGCCCATGGAGAGGAGACCGTGCTGGAGCAGTTTGCTCCTGGGGGATGGACCCCATGGTATGGAGCCATGTGAGAGCAGTGCTTGAAGAACTGCTGCCTGTGAGCAGCCCACACCCTGAAGGAGCAGCAGAGGCGGAGCATCAGGGACTGACCGCAGCCCCCATTCTCCATTCCCCTGCACCGCTCCGGGGGAGGAGGTGGAATAAGGTGCATGGGGGGAAGGTGTTTTTATTTTGTTTTTTTGTTTGTTTGTTTGTTTCTCACTGCTCTAGCTTGTTAGTAATGGGTAATAAATTTTATTAATCTCCCCATGCTGAGTCTGCTTGGCCCATGATGAGAATTTTTAAGTGATCTCCCTGTCCTTATCTCAACCCCTTATCTCTTTTCATTGTATTTTCTCCCCCTTTCCCTTTAAGGAACGGGACTGAGAGCAGTTGTGGTGTAGCTCAGCTGCCCAGCTGAGTGAAACCACCACAGACAGCCTGCAGTGGGAGGTGATCTGGTGTGAGCCTCTGAAACCTTCTCCCATTTAATGCTGGCCATACTGCCCCGGTGTGATCTTTGTCTCTCACCCCAGCTTCTCACCTTTCTGCACCTTTCACTTTTCCTGCTAAAGAAAATCCTTCCCAAAAGACTTGTTTATTGTCCTGTTGACTCCTTGTGACCCCTCCTTACTCTGTCTGTTCCCAGGTGTTGCTCCACACAGCTCCCACCCTGTGAGGATGAAGGCAGCCCATCTCCACCATCAGTTCAGGGATAACCATGTTGACAAAAACAAGACAGCAAAGACCCCAGCCTTACTTCCCTTCTGCCCTGCAGCTGTGGGCTTGGACACCAGAGCTTGGATGCTGAAAGAGTATCTGAGGAATGAATGCATCACTTGGCCTTTGCAGGGACATTAAACCCATGCGAGTGATACAGATGAGCCATTGAAAATATTTGATGCTTTTGGTTTTCTAAGGAAATTTCAAAGATAATTTTGTTTTCAAAGTCAGGGATCAAATCAAAAAGCTTAACTAACATTAATTCTTGCCTGGGCCAGTGTGTATTATTCAATCATTTCACTACGGAAAAGTTCACATCTCAAGTGTATTTTTCTTAATGAGAGAAAAAGTAGCTTTATTCTGGAATCAATTCTTAGGGGAAATATATATATATATATATAACTTTTTTTTTTCCCCCCTCCCTTTTTAAAAAAAGAATAGAGATTTCCCTGACCAATTAAGGAAATGCACATTTTCCACTGAGGAGGAAGAGCTTTTCTTGGCATTTTTATACCACTGAAGAAGCCATTGTTGTTCTACTGTGTGCTTAACTTTCTTCATAATGAAGATAATTATAAATATATGTACTGTTATAAATAAGCATATAGGGATCTATATTTTTTCTAAATCTGTGTATATGTTCCTTACATTATATCCTAGATAAAGCTGGAGTGGTGGCGTAATACATATGATGGGATGAGTTAAATGTCAGCACAGAGTGGGCGAATCTGGTGTTATTCCAAACATTCTAGCAGGGTAGAAAAAATCGAAAAATCACTGATGAATAAAGGCAAGTGGCTTCAAAGAGTGTTTTCTCCTTTTTAGGAAGTTCTGTTCCTGAAGACTTTGATGGTTCAATGTAAAAGAAATTCACAAGTAATTTCCATTTCCCCTATTAATTGCTTCCAAGGAGCTGCCAGTTTTAGAAACATTTTACCCATCCTCTTCTGGAGGTCTCCTTATTGGATTCCACAAATAGTCTTGCCAAGAAGTAGCATCACTGCTTTCAATGGAGTTTTAACGAATACCAAAAAGATCTAGCACAACAGTGAATCAGTCCAGGAATGCCAGCTCTTTATCCCAGTCTTTAGAGTTTTTATGCTCAGACCTCAGTATCTTCATTTGCTGAACTTGTTCTCTTGCAGGTGACTTGGGTTTCCCATTTTCCAGCCCTCCCTAAATCACAAAGACCTTTTCAAGAAAATGGGCTCCTTTGGCATAACTCATGGGATTAATGCAGATGACTGTGCCACAGCTCAAACAGCTTTTCCACCAAAAGCCATTGCTTACTTCTGCTCTTGGCAACAGAGATCAGACTGTTCTGTGGCACTCAGGAGAAAGCATGAAGAAAAGGTCAAGGAGGCTAATTTGTAATTAAAGGGATATAATTAAAGGGATGAGTCATTCCACAAGTGAGCTGTGAACCTTAGCTCATCTCTTATCTATGCACACACACTGATGTCTGCTAGGAGCAAAGGGATGGGGACTTGCTTCATTTGAATGTTAAACATCTGTCTGTTTTCTAGAAAAACAGACCCTGTAGTCTTCACTGCCCACAAGGAGCCTTGCAGACAGTCCCTGCAAACCAGATCTACTTAGAGACATTCTTTCCTCCCAGTGTAATCACTACTTCATGTCACATTTCTTCTGAGTCATTTACCAAAAAGCAAAAGTTTTCCTGACAAAAGCACATCTGGGAACCTGTTGGGAGAGGTGCGCTGGAAGTTCTCAGTGTAGAAAAGCAGTCATTGCAACACAGTGAAAGAGCAAAGCAACAATGTGGAGGTGGGAGGAAGATCACAGCACTAGGGATATAAAGATATGATTAAGTGCAGGGTGAAAGAGAAATTATTTACTCTTCAAGGTTTGGCTGACAGTGAGAAAGAAGAGATGAAGCCATTTGCCAGGAACAAGAAAAAAAATCTGAGGATCACTGCTGCCTTCTCTCCTTTCAGAGATGTTCCTATGTCTAAGCAGAACTGGGTTTGGATGAAGGAACCAAAGTTCTTTTTGATAACAAGGCCATTTTCTGGCATCTGGTGCAACCTGAGTTGTCAGGGACAGCTGAGACTCTTACAAGAGTCTGTCTGATTTAGCATTGGAACCATGGGAAACCCAGATGCTGAAGTCCTCATGGGACATGAGGGACAGCACACCTCAGCTGTTTCTACATGCTGGTGTGCAGATGTGTCCATCTTAGTTGGTGTCAAAGTGCCCGTTTTCATCAGCAGAAACCTGCACAGCAGCATCAGCGTTGTCAGCCTTTGAACAGGACAAAGACATTTGCTTTAGAATAAGAAAGCTTTCCTAAATTTCACTAGTCCACAGAGAGGCCTTCACAGGAGGAACACATTTTCTCAGATGAATTCCTCCTAGTGCTTCCTTCTTCTTGTTTCTTTTCCTTTCATATCAAAGTTTGAATGTTAAGCAAGAGGAACAAGGTGAAACAAATACCTGCGTCATGAGAAGTAAAATCTTCCCCAGTTGTTCATCAAATAAAGCCTGGATTAGATTTGTCCCCTCTGGCACAGATTTCTTGGGAGCCAAAGCCTTCAAGAGGTGTCAGGAAAGCTAGAATGAAGCACAGCTGCCACTGTGCAGGATACAGTTGGACTTGATGATCTTGGAGTCTTTTTCAACCTCAATGAAAATTAAAATTAAAAAATACAATCTGGAAAATTAAAGCAGCTGTCTTGGTGGCTGGAATGGGGTACCCAGCCCCAGTGTGACATGAAGGTATAGGTTGCACAGAAAGCTCCCTGTTGTGATATATTCAGGAGACAGCAGAAATGAAGTTGACAGGTTCTGGCAAATCTCAAGAGCTGTAAGGACATGTGGGCCTCCTCACACCTTGAAAGAAAATCTGCTTTCATCTCTGCTTTTAACCAGTGATGCCAAACCAAAAAAAAATGAAGCAATTTCTGGGCAGATGCACATTTATTCTGTCACCAAAAACTGGATGGAGAGGTAGAAATAGCAGCCCTGCAAGCCCTCGACACAAAATCCACACAAGTCTTTCTGTCATGACCCACTGTTTATGGGCCCAGCATATTTTGTTCGTAGGACAACAGAAGGCTTCCCCCAGGTCTGCAAAGCACAGCCAGTCCTGCTAGATACTTGGTTATTTGAAGTTTCATGGCCTTTCTGAATTCATCAGCTGAATCCTAATGGCCCGAGAAAGAGCTCCATTCCTGCCAGGAGTAGCTACTTCAGGTGTCTGGAAATCTATGAGAAGATGATACCTGCTAGCAAGGCACATTTGGAGTCAGGTTATTTAACACATCAGGAGAAGCTTGTCAGCTGTTGAAGCCAGCAAGTAGAATAACTCCTGTAACACAAATGATGTCTTTCCTCCCTCCGTCTAATGACATCCTCTTCAAGTCCATCCAAAAAGTATAAGCTATCTGGTTGTTATATCATCTTTTTGCTGTAAAGCTTTGTTTCTTTTGGTTTGTCCTGGAGCTCATGAGGACAAATGAAAAGCAAAGGCAGATTGATGTGTCTGAGCGAGTTCTCCAAAGCTAATATCGTCCAACAAAATTTTGGCTGACTCATCTAATTAGAAAGGAAGGAGATACTTCTACTAATGGCAATGTACACACATGCCTATATATAAACACATATATATGTCTGTGAAAGGAAGCAGCTCTTATTTCTAATTAACTGCCTGACTCTCCTGGCTGTGCTCCAGGTTGATCTGACAGATGGTGACAAGCCATTCTGCTCTATCCTCCCTGTATTAATATCCTAACCAGAAGCAAATGCTTCCTCCATTCAATACAGAATTGCCTGAAACCCGCAGCCAGCCTTTCTGCTGTGTTTTTCATTAAGTCATGAATATCTGAATTTCGGTTCATTAATGCAGAGGTTGTTGAAGGTCTCCAGTGCAATTAATTCCTCAACTGGCAGCCGATTTCTCTGTTAAAGCTAAATTGGGACTGACTTGTGGTAGAAGGTTATGAAGAAGAGTATGAAAGGAAAGGTGCAAAGCAAAGTCCCTGGTGAGCATGACTGCACCTCCACCCTAAGCTCCGTGAGCAGAGGACAAGAAGGAAGTTCTTTCTCTCTCACTATGAGCTTGTCTTCTCCTCTCAGAGTAACAGCACTGACTCCCTGCAGGTCAGCATGGAGATGCTCCTTGATTCAGCCTTGGATCACAGTCAACAAGATGGTTGAAACTGACTCCAGAATGAAATCACAAGTCTCTTCCCTTGAAAGCACTGCATGCAAAAACTAGAATACAAACCCCTTCTGTCCTGCTCGTTTACTCTCCTGCTGAACACACAGCAAAACTGTAAGGCTCTGATTCAAAGCAGCAGCTAAGGACCATTGGATCATAATGTCACACCACAATTTATGCTTGAAAGGACCTCAGGAGGGCATTTAGTCCAACCTCCTGCTCCAAGTAGGGCCAGGTATGTGTCTAGTGGTTGATGATATACACGAAGAGCATCGAAGATAAGGAAGGTAGAAGCCTGGGCTAGCAAGGATAATTTCTTCATTGAACCATCATGTAGATGAAAGTTTGGAAAGGATGAAAAGGCACATTTCAACCATGAAGTAAGGCACAGACACCTGGGCTAATGCTAACCAAGATAACACTGGAACTGAAACCAGTATGTCCTTACATTTTATCTTCTATGTAGATATCAGAGGTAGAAGTTGTTATCTCAGGTGGACCAGTCAGCATGGTTGGAGCTGCCATCCCATTCTTTGGATCAGGTCTTGCACTACGATGTTGTCATACACCAAGTAAGGAAGGTACAGCACAAATATGTTATAGCATGAACTATGAAATTGTTCCCACTCTAGAAACATCAGAACAAAGCAGGGAAATCCCAGGGCCCATGGACTCAGCTTCAAAACTCTCAGTTTTATTCTCAGCTTTGTTACTACCAGTGGGATGACCTTAGTTTTTTTTTTGTTTGTTTGTTTGTTTTTTACCTATTTCTCAATTTCCCAGAGTATATAATGGAGAATAATAATACTAGATTTGCTTCTTTTCTGTCCCTCTATCCTGCAGGGTAATGACGTTATCACTTACTGGCCCTACCAACACACCTGCTTGTTCCACAAGTATAAAATGCCTTTCCATTCAAATTATCTCACCAATTAACACCGGGAAGATAACTCGGAGTAATTTTGCTCTCAGCTGTTCTTCTGTTCAAGCCTCCTGCTTCTGTTTCAGACCCAATGAAGGGTTTCTGTGCCTGAGAGCTCAACAGCATTCTCCAGCTGCATCTGTCGGTCTCAGAAACAACATTCCCTTCCCCTGTGAGCCTCACCTCCTCACCAAAATGATTTGGGATAAACCGTTGAGGAATTCTAAATAAAACTAGCTATGATTACATGGCCCTGTGCAGCTGACCTATAATCAATAACTATTGAAAAATTTTGCAGACAGAGCATTTAAGTATCTGAGATCACAAAGAATGAGAGGAGGTCCAAGACCACATTCAATAATTGCCCCTTCTCGATCCTCCTTGTTCTGATCTCTATAACCTGTCTGTGCCACAGGTATTGCAGAATTATCAGTACATATACATCCCCACTGGCCCCTTTTTCAACTTTCTTATTTGTTCTCCCAATCTTCAGTGGGTTAGGGTGAGGTAAATGCGGTCCCCCACCTCTTTATGTACATTATTCAGCGGCCAGAAGACCAAACAAAGCTGAGCTACTACAATTCAAGGCAGTCTATCCGTTTGGCATAATTGGGAAATCCAGGAACATCTTATCCTGAGATGCTACATATCCAGTATGTTTTGCTCAGCTATGGAGCAGGTATCGATCAGGCTGATACCTGTGTTTTCTACCTGACAATTCTTAGAGCAATGGACAAAAGAAAGCAAAAGCCAAAGCAAAAATAAGGAAGAATAATCCACCTGACTGATTTACAAGATTTCCTATTTTAAGATCTTGCTGTTGTCACGCCTTTGTGCTTTCTTAACACCTTTATTGAGTGTCCTCATTTTCAGGGGCTTTGGCAGGAGCAGCTCAGCTGGAAGACTTATAGAGGAACACTTTCAAACAAGTGAATTGCCTGGATTTACCCCAGAGATTCTCTGAGACGAGTTATGCTCACCCAACCTACAAGCAAAAGCAAGAGGGGTGATTCTCCAGTCAGCCCTGGGATCCACTCCGTGCAACTGAGACATGCACTCTCAGCAGTGCGAGCTGGCATCTGACAGCATTACTCTCCACCAACAATTTGTGAGCTTCCTGCCCAACCTCTGTAAACGTATCACACGCATTGCACCAGACTCACAGTAACTGCAATGCAAAGGGAGAAGACAGATGTTAAGTGAGTACAGAAGGAAAGGGAGCAGGTGAACATTTAGTGCAAAGCTGTTGACTGCTTTCTGCTGCTGTCACTAGGCCAAAGGAAGGTCTACCATAGGTAAAAAAATGTTCACATCTTTGTTAGGAAACTCTGACCTCTGCCAGTGAGCTCCCTGAACCCTTGCTCAGTTGGGGAGCTGGTTGTGCTCCTGCTCAGTTCCTGCCACTTTTGTTTCCTTGGACCTGGTGAGATCCAAGCTGTACCTGCTGACTTCAGGATTCAGGATGGGAAAAGACCAGTGCAAGCTGAAGTGTGCTTTTCAAACACTTGTCTGCCCTGCTGAAGGGCAAGAGGGCTCCCCTGTCATGGGAGCAACCACTCTTAGTCTGCAGCAATGCATGTAATGAGCTCATCGATCCCCAAGGAGGCTTCGAGAAAAAAAAAAATTCTGTTTGTGAGAGTGCAATCAGCCACTGCAAAGCACCTTTCCTGCAAGAGTCAGGCCTATCAATTCCTCAAGCATCAACCTATGAAAGCAGTGCCAGAGAAAACTCTGCAAGGGGATGCGGAGACAGGATTTCCCTGCAGGACTGACCCTTGCTGACAGATGCTGCTTTGGGTTGCACAAGCAATGGTCTTGGCACTGCACACATGGGGTGGGCAGCACTCTGCTGGACTTCCTCACCCTTCCCAGCCACCCTCATCCACATGCTCAGCATCATTTGCTCTCTGCTCTTCTATGAACCAGGACCAAATATAAGCTGATTTTCCAGACCCACCAGCTCTTCTACATGCACCAGGGATGAGAATCAGCTTTCCAAAGACCCACACATTTGTTAAAAAGGCAGAGGCTGTTGCAGGGGGTGTGTGTGCTGTCTTTAATGTCTTTTCATTCACTAAACCCTAAAAATAAGGAGACAATGGAAAGTAAACTCTCTTTGAGATTAAATCTATATATAATTATCAGTCCCAGTCTCTCTGGGTCTTGGATGGATAAACTAGGTGGTATCTAACTGGACTCTCCCAACGTCACAGCTCCATTTCTCCTTGCTATCCTTCTGACACAGCTCAAGGTAGAGTGGTTCAGAAGAAAAATCCCACCACTCTTGCTTCCTTCAGCCCTAATAATACCACTGCCTTTATTGTTCTCCATACCTGTTTTCCATGTACAGATAGACATGCAGACAGCCCTGCTCATTCCCTCCACTGTGAAAGCAGTCTGGCAAGGAGCACACTCATCACTCCACCTTCAATTAATACCTGCTGCCTGAAAAATACAGTGCTGGTGACTGTCTTTGAAGAGCCCCCAGTTTTCTCACGAGGTTTATAGCTCATGTCTATGATTTAGGTAGGACACATGCTCCCAGCTGCTGCCTTAAAATCCACATGGGGGCTGAAAGAAAAACAATATTGCTTTCAACACAAATCACCTGGCATGTGCTCTGGGCCAATGTCTCTACAGAGAGCCTGGACACTGCCTCTCCTCTACATCTTTACAGCAGCAGAAAATGCTTTAGGTAAAATCCCCAAAGGATCCTGTTGAAGCAAATAATGCCCTGACCCTGGGCTTTCACTCTTCCAGTTTCAACCAAGGAGAATCCTTTCCTGAAGTCATGTATGTTTGAGTGTTAGTGTTAGGTCAGAGGTTGGACTCGGTGATCTTGTAGGTCTCTTCCAACTTAGACTATTCTGTGATTCTGTGATTCTGTGATGTTAATAGAAACAGGAATCAGATATGTCCTGCCCCATAACCTTCTTGCCAGACAAAACAGCAATAACAGCATTGATAAAAACACACAGAAATAAACTGAAGAAAAAGCAAAAGTCGGTAATCAAGGAGGGCAAAAGCCACCTTCTCAGGTGAGAAGCAGGAGTAAAGAAACATGGTTTGACTCAGGGGAACATTGTGTAACACCGTCCTTCTTGGTTGAGGTACGTAAGAACTACACAATCACATTTTTTAGGGGAAAGGAATGCCTCAGGGAGGAATACTTGCAGATAAATTACAACTTTTCATCATCTTTTTTTGTCAGCAAAGTTGGTTATCAGCTATATCAGGCAGTAAAGGAGATATAAATTTCTCTTAGGACAATCTTTTACTCAAAAAGATCATCAGGTTCTCCAAGAAGATGCTCAAGGCATGTCCCAAGCTCATTGTAAAGCTTTCCTGGATCCTGTGGGAAATTTGGGTGGATTTCTGTAACTGGCAGGGCTTAGGTGGAAATAGCTAATTTCTTTCTTCATTGTACTATGTCTCAATTGCCTTTGAACAGCTTTAAGTAATCTCATGGTGAGGTTTAAGCTGAGCGGTGATTTTGATAATTGCAGCCTCAGAGTTAGGTACTACTGGTTTATGAATTACAACAAACTACAGTTAGGTACTACCCGTTTATGAACTTCAGCAATTCCATATTTTACCTGCATTTCCCCATCCTACACAGGAAGCCTCAGGTCAGATTTTAAGACTTTTCCACCAATGGGAGCTTGGTAGATAAGCGTTTCAAATGTTCTGAAACTCGGGGACGCAAGGAACATCTGCTAGAAAATGGCAAGCAAAAGGTTTCCCTCAGGTGAAAAGCAGAAATGAAAAAGTCCCCTTTGCAGAGACATTCACAAACATTTATTCTACCATAGAAATGGTACAAACTGTTTTGTCTGTGTTTTGTTACTTTCTTCTAAATATTTTCGCAAAATTGATGTGAATTTGTAGTTTCTGCCAGTGAGTTGGGTTTTGAAAGCCAGGGTGAGTTGGCAGATAGGAGAAATAACAAGGGAAAGAGGCAGCAAAGCCAGCCCTATAAGTCCCTAGTTGGGAAATATTTGACCTATTGGACAAGAAAACTGCTGTCCCATAAAGAGCTCCTTACAGATCAGCAATGGTGGAAGAGACTTGGAGCCTTATAAGACTGGAGGTTAAAATCCTCGTAGGTTGTATGCCAAGACATCTTTAGAAATCTCCTCCTCTTTGCTGCCTTCCAGACATAGAAAGTGCCCATTTCCCTGAGCTTCACATGAGAAACTTGCTGGTCAGAAGCAAGAAAATGCCATCTCCTTTGCCAGCAGCAGCAATTACATCCGTAGATGTACCCATGAAGAGCCATGGCTGAAAATACCAAAAAAATTGAAACGTGGGTGGCTGGTGAGGAACAGGGATAGAAGGATTTTCTAAGGAAATCTAAACCCTAAAACATCCCCTGCTTCCCATCCTTCCAGGAGGCTATCTTATGAGCTCTGTTTCTTGGGTAGGACAGAAAGATCTTGAGGGAAAACATCTGAGGCAGCATCCAGCTGAAGAATGGGTATTTTTGAATTTACAAATGCTTTCAAACAGCTTTAATCAAGAGTTCATTCAAATAAAGAAACAGCATCTTTCACTTAAATGGGACCATCCAGGAAAGATAAAGTAACCTCTACAGAGGTGCCTACTGGCACTGAATGCCTTCATTAGCAATTACCCTATCTGAGATACTTCATAAAGGTTATGTTCCCAGCAGATGTGAGCTCAAGGACCTTCAAGTGCCACAAGTTACAAATCCTTCTCAAAAATGTGGAGACCTCAGCAATCAGAAGAGTTGTCTTTGTGGAGCTGTGAAACAGGGCTAAGGAGAGCGTTGCTATTATAAGTCAGTGGCTGCACTTCACAAATCCAAAGTTGATAATAACGTACCTATTAAAAGCTGTTTGGCTCTTGATGTTAGGCAGCTCTTCAATACTTCCCATGCTGAGGTGCCTGAAGACGGCAAATGCCTCTTTAGCACTCTACCCACCACAGTTGGACCTGAGGGGAATGCTTTGGATGCCCGTTTATATCACAGACACTTAAAAATGATTTCTTACATTTCCATGTGCTTCTTGAGAGTGATTTTTTGCAGTAGGGACAGGAAAGCAGCCATTTGTACATGCTCGCTAGCCCAAAACACCATAACGTGTTCATCACCTGAATGCCAAAGTCAATGAGAAACATTTCCCCTTTTTAGCAAGAATTTCCCTCAACTTGCTTCCTGCCTTTTGCACTGGGAAAAATCTGCTGGAGATGGAGACTGAGCTGAGATTCTCCTAAATCGAGTTTGAGTGAAGGGTCATGTTAAATAGGTCTGCAGGGGTCTAAACTTATGCACACCATGGTGGTGTTTAATAAAGCTAATGTGGGTAAATGGAATAGGGATCAAAGAAATTCATAAAAACTGGGTACGATGGATACTGCCAGAACCCAATATATAAAGCATTATATAAAGCTAGGAAGTAAAATATATAACCCTGCTAAAGGAAGACTAAGCTGTCATAGTTATAAAAATTAAAAAATAAAAATAAAAAATAAATAATAATAATAATAATAATAAAAACCTACAAAGGTAAGCCCCATTCTTAATAGCTTACTTAAAATAAAACTGTGAGTTTAGCTCTTTATTTCCCTTTCTTCCTCACAGAAGAGGCAAAGCAAAGGCTTCCCAAGCCTTTATGATAAATTGCACACAGTTAGAGTAGGCAAGGTATTTACAAGTTGTGGTTAATAGAAATGTTTATCAAAGACAGTGTAATTACCAGACAACTTGCTCGAAAACAGAGTTGTTAAAAAAAAAGATGGAAAAAAAAAAAAAAAAAAAAAAAAAAAAAAAAGCAAGAGTAGGTACTAAAACAGAAATTCACATGAAGATATGTAAAAGCAAGTAGCTTTCAATCCAACTTGGTGCCTCAGCTCTTTTTACACAGAGCAATAAGCATATTATGATACAGCAATATGACCAAGGAAAGCAAGAAATTCCTGTGCTAGTGGGAATAAATAACAGCAATAAAAGGCCTGGGGGTGTGGACGGTGTCACTATCCTTTGTTTGAGGGCGTTTATTGAGTAAGACACTAAGTCACCTAACCAGCCAAGCCAAATGGGACTTAACGTGTGTATTTAAGGTTAAGTACATGCTTGTTTGCTTGTTTTGCCAAACACAATCTCTGGGTAATTGGGAAATCACCTTTGAGACATTTCAGAGCAGTGCTAGGGGCTGCTTTATCAGAGATGCCAGCTGCAGCTGAGATGTGGAGCAAATGGGTCTCCCCATGAGCAGAAATAGCAGAAAGGGTCGGTGGTGTGCCAAGCTCCAGGCTACCAGAACATCTCTTTGAACCCTAAATCTCATAATGATCATCACAGATATGAATACATCTGTCTTGAATTTCCAAGCAGCATTGCTGTCTGCTGTTAAGCAGCCCTCCCATTTCACAAAAAATCATGGAATCACAGAGTGGTTGGGGTTGGAGTCACCTCTGGGTCCATCTGGTCCAAGCCCTGCTCAAGCAGAGACACCCAGAGCTGCTTGCACAAGACCATATCCAGATGTTTTTTTAAGATCTCCAAGTAAGAGTGCCCAGCACCTCCCCTGGGCATCCTGTGCCAGGTCTCCAGCACCAGCACAGCACAGAAATGCTGCCAGGTGTTCAGAGGGACCCTCCTGTGCTCCACTTGTGCCCAGTGCCTCCAGTCCTGGCAAGGGGCACCACTGGCAAGAGCCCAGCTCCACCTTCTGCTTCACCCCCGAGGCATCTGCGTTTTAGCACAGAGGCAAAGCAATCACTGTACACATTGCACCTTGTGAACCCTGGCTGCAAGGCAGAGTTTGGAGTGAACATTGATGATTATATTCTGAGTATGCTCAATTATTCTGCCAATGGAGACCTATTAGGCAGACGAACAATTATTGCAAATCTTTTGGTTTTTTTAATGGTTTCTCTTAAAAACTGTGGTCCACCTGTGTGGATTCATTTCATTTGGAGACTATCAGTGTGTTTTTTCCTTCCCATTGGACTTATTTTGAAGGATATTTTTTTATTAAAAAAGAAAAAAAAAATAAATAAAAATTAAAAAAATGGAAAAACAACAAAAAATCTGCACTATTTGGTAGATGTTGAGCACCGACTCAAATGCAACACCTGCCTCCCAGATCACCCACAAAGCAAAGCTGGACAAACAGCCTGGCTGCTGCTGCTGCAGCCGGGGTCACCAGAAAAGCAGGAGTCATCCCAAATTTGTGGACTATAATTAATGCTTTCATGGCCAAAAAGCCTCAACTCACTGTAAAAACAACCTCCCTGCGGTGAACACTGGCTGTTTCTATGCTAGTAAATTGGTCTGAACACTGTCAGCTGTCCTGAACTTAGAAAGGTTTTAGCACAAGTCCAGTAATGGTTTGCTAGTTCAAGGGGAAAAAAAAAATGAATTACACAAAACCGAACATTGATTTTGAAAGATTCTAAGATTCTTACATGAAACATTAATTGCAAAGCAGTCAGAATAAAGCAAAACAATGCTGTATGGAGGGATATTACAAATAGCCCAAAGCTGCAAGTAGCACAGTTTTATAAGTAAAACAAAAATAATAACCTATTCCTGCTAAACCTTTTGTAGCTCTTATCCTGTTACAAAACACTTGCAGGGGTCAGATATTTGGGGTTAAATCATGTTAAAGCTGTTGCTGTTGAAGTAGAAGGAGCCTGTGTGTCCTCACACTGGGAACTGGAACATCTTCAGGCACAACCCACCCTCTGCAATCCCTAACACAAATCTGCATTATTACAAATTTGATAAATTCATATGTCTAATTTATAACTTTATTTCCAGACAAGCTGTATCTAACCCAGCCTTTTTTGATTCTGGCTGATTCTGGCTATTCTTATGGAAAACAGGTTCCTTGTGCACTTCTCACCTGTGCCTATTTCTTTTGATTCTTCTTCCCTTTATGTCTCTTTTTTCAATTATCTTAGGCCAAAAACCTTAGCTCAGATAACTTTGCAAAACTTTATATACTCTGCTACATCCCTATCAGCACAACTTGCCAGTAATTTATTTATTCTTCATATTTAAGTGGTTTTTTTTAGTCAACAATCACACAATGCCTAGTCCAATAAATACAGTGAAATGCCTACAGCTGTCCCAAACAATTCTTGTACAGTTGGAAGGAAGTATGGGCCAGGGACCATTTCCAACATCCAGTATTCTTATTGTCCTCCTACTTGCATGGTAAAAGATTTTGTAATGTTTTCAAGGCCATTTCTTGTCAATTGGTCTCAGAGGCAAAAATAATAATAGTAAACAGGCAAGGAAAAAAAAAAAGGCAAATAAATCCCAGGAATATTTAATTTACGTAGAGAGGTGTCAGCATTGTATTTCAAAGCACTTGTTTGTCACTTTCTCTCAGGAAGTTTTAAAAAGGTTGCCATGGCTTCAGAAATGAATGGCCAGAAGAAAACATCAGACCACGGTGTCTCAGCTCCTGAAGAATTTATGCCGTTCCCACTGGCTCTGAGCTGAGACCACTACTTCACTTTTGGCAAAAATCTCTCTTCCAAAAGGCTTCCAGCTTTGAGCTGATGACCTCAGCAAGAAGATGTACCCGTTGGAGCTGCTCCAGAGAGAAGCAAAAGTAATATGGAAAACATGGCCAGGGAGGAAAAAGAAAAAGAACAGATTTTTTTTTTTTAAGCTTGGAAAGAGCAGATGTGAGGCTGAAGATAAGTGAAAGTTTTGTAGAGAATATCTTAGTACCAAAGAACATAAATGGCTGAGAAATAGCTGGGAGAAATCCATAGAAACAAATATTTCACAAAGAAGCAGGATAGTGTGGATGGCACCTCCTGCTTGCAAAGCCACAAAGACGCAGGTTGATAAAGCCAGGGAAGTATGGTGAGAGAAAGCAGGGTTTTTTCTGCCTTTTTCTCTCATATTCTTTCCCTGTGCATCCACTAAGGACCAAAGTCAGGGGCAGTACCTGAGCCAGATGGATGCTTTGCTCTGAACAGGGAAGCCTGTTCTCCCCTTCCAAAGCAGCAGGTGCCCCATCAGTTCCCAGGGTAGTTCCTTCTGATGCCCAATCAGTCCTGCTGCCAAAAATAGCCATTGCTTATTCATGCTAAAATCACTCCAGTAATTAATAGAAAATTAATTCAAGCCAGGCTGCAATACCCCTGAGAGCGTACGACCTTGCTTTGTTCAGCGAAGAAGAATTAGCCAAGGTCCATCCAATGTGAACCATCAAATGGGAGAAGTAAACTGTCCCTGAACTCCTGAAGTCTTAGCTCTTTCCTTTTTCTTCTACCCAAGGTTTGTGGGCCACAAGGGAGGAATAACACCTACTTGTTTCCCTATTAACCCTTTATCTGTTCCCTGGTTAGCAGCTGTTTTGTAGAATCTTTGGCATTTCCTTTGTTTTTTTATCTTCCCTCATTTTTTTTTTTTTCTTTCCCATTTATGGATGCTCTTCCTGTTGTCCCGTAAGTCTTAACCTGGTCTTCTGTGGAAATATGGCTTATGTAATTGCACTGCTTCCCCATCCCTCTTTCCATCCATTTATCCACCCACACATCTGGCTGGCTAGCAGCAACCCAGGTTCAAACAAATTCAGTGAGGAGAAAGATCTCAAAGGTCTAGACATGCTCTTAGGATTGTGAAAAATGGTCAAATAGAGGAGAAACCCAAATGAGGTCCCGCCAAAGGACCTCAGCTCCTCAACCACTTTTAGAAACAGCAGTCATCTGGTAATTCAACACATGGGTCAGATGGGCCCATCAGCACATCCATATCCTGATTTTTGATGCCTTTTGCCCAAATGAAGAGTAAGTAAGCATGGGAGGGAGCTGAAGGGTATGTGACAATACCTAAACAGGGAGCTTGGAGCTTAGGGGATAGAGGGTACATGTGCACAGGAAACTGAGCTTCACTAGTTTGCTGCTCATCAGAAAACTTGATTCATGGCAAATGTTTGTGCTCAAGCTGCATTCTGTAAGTCTGTCCCCTCCATCTGGGTCTCATCAGACCCCCATTTTGATCCCAGTCACATTTCTGTCTCCACCCTTTGGCATCCCTGTTTTTGCTGAAGAAACCAAGAACGTAGTCGTTAAGTCATGTGCTTACTGCAGGGCTACAGTATCGATTGCAAAAATCTATAATTGGGGTCTGTGGCATGTCTGAAAAGGTTACAGTGAAGCAGGATGTGAAATTTGTAAAGGTCAAGCAGGAGAAGGGATTTCTGACTCCTGCCTGGGGATGTATGAAGGATGATTTCAGTCCAGTGACAAAACCAAAAATGTAACTACTGGGATCAGTTTGAGTCATGTTATTTGAACTTTTTTTTTTTTTTTTCATTTTTTTTTCATTTTTTTTCCTTTTATCTATGCATTTATTGGTGAACATTTCACAAAACATGATTGTCTGCAATGCGGTGCTCTGTCTTTTAGCCAGGTATCCAAGATCCCAATATAGTCTGTAGAGATTTAACGAACAAAGCCAATGGAGCTGGAGACACAATTTGTCTGACCAAATTCAAATGTCATCTTTTGGATAAGTTAAACAACAGACCAAGCTCTTCTGACCACATCTCCTCTGAGTATTCTGGGTGGCATGGCCAGATACAGACCCTAATTTCATCCCCAGTGTCATCATTAGTGGCTGATGAGAGAAAAAACCCAGAGCATCACTGAATCATGGTATGATACAAGCAGGTAAAAGCTGGTAATCTGAAAATACGCCAAAGAAAACCTTGAGGATGTAGATACCAGCAAGGAAACTCTGAAGCAATGATCTTTTTTCTTTTTTTTTTTCTAATCAATATTGATTACTTTGGCTTGCATGCAGTCGTGACAGGAAAGTAATGCTGGGAGTTAGAAACAATTTCATTTGCCCTGTATAACATGCCAAAAGGCCTCTAAGCCAGTACTTAAAATAGGATATACAGCAAGAGGAAAAAAATAAAATAAAAATAAAATATTTTAGAGCCATTCGCATACACCATATTTAGCAAAATAATAAAACAACCTTTACCTCTCTTTTCATAATGACTCTGAGAAACTCTGGGTTGATTTTACAAATCATTTTTTTTCAGCTAAACATTCAAAATGGAGGAAATGACAGATATTAATCAGAATTCCCATTATGTCTCCTGGTTTACACAGCTTCTCTTCTGCTATCCTAAGCATTGGAGCATTTGATAAAGCAGCCAAGAAAAAAGCTTTTTTAATGAAACAGTTTCTGTCAGAATTTGCCAATTCATCAAAATCAAATTGCTTCAAGACACAGCATCTCTCTGGCCCAATTAGTTTATAATTCATTAACACAAAGCAGAACTGTTATAAGAAGAGGGACAAAGACAAATACAATCTGAATTCCAGTATCTGTGGGCAGAACATCTTCTCAAGCAAAAGGAAACATGATTTAAAAGGACTGATCCTGTATCTTCCTCACCTTAATTGCATGCCTACTGGTGGAGATTGGCTATGCTAGGCTGATCTTGGGCTTTCTATTTGGGTTTGATTGTAAAATCCATCCTGAACTTAAAATAGCTTTATTATTTCTGCAGAACATTTCTTTGTCAACAAACTGATATTTTTCCAACACAGAAAGCATTTTGTCAACAAATTCCTGACCAAGTCACAAAACAATCCTGACAAATGTATTCCATCAAGAAAATACTTTTCCTGTATTTAAAACCATTAAATGAGCTCTGGTGCTAAAGTCTCTTCCCCAAGCTGTGTTAAAGTGGGGTAACTACCACTCTCCAGGAGAACACTACCCTAACTCTGGCTTCAAAATGAGTACAGGGGGACAAAGAGAACTTGGTGAGTTCAGCCATCAGGTCTACCCTTTACTACCTGAAGCCACCAGACTAGAAACCTTGGGCTTTTCTTGATAGAAATTATGTGGGCTCAGAGCAATCAAATCTTTTTATTTATTTATTTGATGGAAGGAGGAGGTGACAGTCTAGAAGGCACCTCTGCTTGAGTATTCTGGCTCAGGTCTAATGCTTCCTTGCTGTATGGTCTCAGGAAAATAATGTTTTCTGCTTGTATTACAAGTTACTTTATGATATATCTGTCCGAAAGAAGCCTCAGTGCCTGGCATGCGAGGTGGTATGGAAGTGTTTTGTGAGGACAGAGCAAGCATAGAGTTGCTTTGTGATCCCAGCATGAGCTTCTCTCCCCACACTTTGCCCCAACTCCAAAGCGTAGGCATGGGAAAATGCACTCCATTTTCCTGCAAACAACTCGGGGATGCACGAGGCATCGCCAGCAGAGGCTGGCATGGATCCCACATTCCGAGTCTTTTACAACCAAAAGAGCTTAGCAATTAGCAAAATAACAGAATAACAAAATAAATAAATAAATAAATAAATAAAAATAAAATTTAAAAAAAAAATGTCAAATGCATTTTTGATGCTGTGAAGTTGCTGAGATTTTAAACAGTCTGGGCTGCTCCCACACACCGAGGGCTCTGTGCACCAGCAACGCGGCAACAGCACCACCGTGTGGGGATCTGCAACCCCTACAGCCCTGGGAAATTTTGTCCATCTACAGTTTGCTCCGCAGACAAAATTAGCACGACGATGGGATTAGTTTGAAGCAACGCATTGATTTCATGGTTGTCAGCAAGAGCGTGTGTGATGTGAAGGTGAACTTTTCCTCTAAGGCTGGTCGGGAAAATCGCTGAAATCTGAAATCCCAAATGGGAACAACTGGTGCCTGGTCCCTTGTAGAAACAGTCAAGGTCAAACAGGCTCCTTGCCTATCAAAGCCTTGTAATGATCGCCGTACTTGTTGGCATCCACAAGTACTCATTGTACCTATGACATTTACAGATCTCGAAACATTTGCCTTGTAAAACAGGTGTCATCAGACCTATTTGCCGTTAGAGAAAGAGAAGGCACGAAGAAGCACAGACACATGGAAAATGTCCATCAGCAGCCCAGTGATGGGGACCTCAAGACCTTTCTGTCTTTGTTCAATTCTCTGCTCTTAATGTGCTTCAGCCTCTTTGTTGGACTCAGGCAACCTATTATTGCCTCCATGTTCTCTGAAGCTTTCTTTTTCCTAGATGTAAATCCTTGTAGAATTTCCTAGATCATGACCTAAAGAAGTGGCAAGCACTTAGAGCTGGAGCTACATCTCTTCAGGATGCTAAAGGCAGTCCAGGAGAAGCAGGAATCACGTTTCCTGCTGCTGGAGCACAGCATGCTTCCCCACCCCAACTCATGTGCATGGGAGGGTGGAAAACAGCTGGGAGCTTGATGAGAAATACCTGGGGCCAACACAAGAGACATACTGCCACCTAATGTCCCAAGCACAGCAAAGTCCCAAAATGACGATGCCTGTAGTCACACACACAGAGCACAGGACCATCTTCCCCTGTGCTATCTGTCCATCCCTCTCTGTGGACATCTGTATATCTACTTGTTTTTAGATCTTTCTCTCCCCTTATCTATCAATCTGCTTTCTTGTCTGTCCGATCACGTCTCATTTAGGATCCATGATTCCGTCCTTATGGACTAGTCTGTAATGCAACTTGCCTTGCTGCCATCTAGTGACTCGGTGTCGTTTGTTCTCCATCCATTCTGACTTGGGACAGCTGCTTCTGAGGGTGCTTGATTTCCCTGAAATGCCGTTGTGCAGCCATTAGAAATTCTCACTTTCATGCCTAAAATTTGCTGTTAAAATCCAATATGACATATCCTATTTTAGCAGAGACATCCCCACATCCTGAGCAGGTTTACAGTCATTGCAGGAATGCTCAGGACAAGGAAACACCAGCCTCTTTTTTCCACATCCTGTCTCAGCTACACAACAAGCTCCAAGGACAGACCATGATATGCAGATATCACCAGCTGATTCACTGCACCCACACCAAACACCTTCAAAAACTGGAAAAGTCAGTAAGATTCCTCCTGCAAACTCCACAGAAGCACTTCAGAGCACTCTGAAAACTTCTACAGGGCTTTTTTTTGGCCCTTTTTGGAGGTGGGGCCTGAGCTTTTCTTACCTGTCCTGGATGCTGACCTCGGTAATCACCTTATGGAGAGGTGACCTGTTTGCATTGACTACTGAAAGAAGCACGATGACGGACAGAGACTTGATTCCTTGTCAGTGCAAAGTGAGTTGAAACAGCTCGTCTCCAGGGATGCTGTTCAGACAGGCTAGCACTGATGTGAAGATCAAGAGGGAGTCCCAAGGCTCCCTGAATGATCAACGGGTAAAGGAGCTGCAAGTCACAGGCATGCTGAGCAGGGCAGTGACCTCTCTGCAGGGCCAGGCAGCCTTGGACAGCAATTCCTCCTGTTCTGGCACTTAATTCTGGTTTGAATTAAGGCATCTGAGAAGGCATTACACCTCCAGTCATGGAGGATTGACTCTGCAAGATCCCCTGATTTGGCTCTTTCAATGGCTGCAATTCATCCAGGTGCTCTGATGAGGACATAGAACTTGGCCTGCAGTTTCCTTCTTGCTGTTGTTTATTTTTATTTTTATTTTTTATTTTGCACTTAAAAGACATCCCCTTGAATAAGTCAGCCTGTGCTTGAAGTCTTAATACATTTTCCGTGCCATCTGGCAGGCTTTGCTGCATCTTCTTCAAACCACCTAGTCAAACAGTGCTGCAGACCAGGAAATTGGTGCTTTTTGTCTTTGGAGATGCTAGGTATCGCTATCCAGACTTCCCAAGCATCATTTCACCTACTGCCTTGCATGTCCTCAAACTTCCAGCTAATGCCTACCACTGTGATCCAGCCCCTCAGTGTGATTGGTGGCACCATGCTCAGTATTACATCCTGCCACAACTTTTTCAGCATGATGCCAGGCAGGTGAACAGCAAATAATCAAGCCCTCCAACCCTGCCTCCTCAACAGAAAGACCAGGAGCTGTATCTATCAGGAATCTGCAGTGTCAACTTAAAACAACCTTTAATAAATAAATAGTAATAATAATAAAGTGATTTGTAAACACCCTTAGATCCCTGGGGAAATTAGTCTTCTGCATGTAATTAAATGAACTTGGGATTTTAAAACATCAGGAAAATAAAAATAAAATAAAATAAAATAAAATAAAATAAAATAAAATAAAATAAAATAAAATAAA
>CM021766.1:149072162-149110913 GCA_011076525.1 Nettapus auritus
AAATAAAATAAAATAAAATAAAATAAAATAAAATAAAATAAAATAAATAGAAAATACAATGTTGTGGACAAATGCATGTTACTGTGTATATAACTGTTGTAACAGGGCATGTTTGCCATCTTCAGGAGATGAGCAGGAACTGCACATGAAAGTTCAAAAAATGTGAGAAACAACAACTGATGTAAGTACATACAAAGTACTTGAAGGAAGAAATATTAATTCCAGGCCTGGGTGGGACAAAAAAAAAAAAAAAAAAAAAAAAAAAAAAAAAAAAAAAAAGTAGAAGAAAAAGGCAAAAGACACAAAAAGGAAGTTCTGTTTTGTTTTTGTTTCATTTATTTCCTTTCCCTTCCTTTCTATTCTGTTCCATTCAAGAGTTCAAAGAGGACTTGAAGATCAAAAACTTCTCAGAGGAAACAAGATTTGCAAAATTATCCCCTGCATCCGAAGCTGTAATTCAGGGTAGTGCCATTAATGCCAGCAGAGTTACTCTGGTTGATTTTCCATGACTCATCCTGTAGCCATTGATGAAGAGAAAAGATCCACCAACATGCCGACACACCTTCCTTTCAATTTGAAGTACCTGGTGTCATAAGAGGCAAATTATGTGCAAGCAAATCCCCCAATGTTGTTACTGCAAAGCCTTGAGATTTAAGAAGAACCCTAAGAAAAGCAAGAAACTACCATAAATTGAGCTTATTAGAAAGTTGAATCCTTTCCTTTCCTTCTGGGGTGCACTGAGAAGTGGCCAAAGCACATGATGGATGGAAGAGATCTCTCTTCAACTGGCCAAAGAAAACATTTGAGCTTCAGTCTGGAATGTGACTGAATTCATCCTCATCTGTGGTGGGAAATGCCATTTTCTTTAACAAGCCTGGATTATTTACAGTACACTCTGATGAGAGTTCAAATGTCAAAACTGTACCCAACCTCTACTCGACAGAGAGACCGACAAATAGAAGCATGCCACAGTGTATATGACGTGGAGATAAGAATAATACCAGAGAAAGATATCACAAAGTCCCTTTTGTTTCAACACACATTAAAAATATATACATATATATATGAATTATGCATTGTCTCTTACTAGATTATAAACAATATACAGAAATAAATGTATGTGAGCACATAGTTTCCTGGAAGAGGATTAAGTGTTGTGATTTGCCCAAATACCTTGCCACTGCATGCCACCAGTGTCACATAGAGTCAGATAAATAGGAGGTGTCTATTAAAAAACAAAAATAAATAAATACAAAACCAAACCAAAACAAAACATTTTGTGCTTGATTAAAAAACAATAGATCTACACAGGACAGCAGTGGGGGTGGAGAGCTCTCTTCACAGGGTGTGACCACAGTCTTGCTCACCCCAGGGAGATGCATAAGGCCAACTTGTTCTAAGGAATTTGTTGTGTTTTTTTTTTTTTTTTCCACTCATGAACACTTTGCCGAAGGGTGGGAAGGAAGGCGAGGGTGTAGAAGTGGAGAGGAGCTTTGGTAGCTGGGCAAGTCACAGTCAGATAGGAGAGGCACCTAAAACAAATACCACCACCACAAAGCAACCCCTCCCTTGGTCCAGCATATAACCTCGCTCAGGTGCCTTCACGGGGTAATCTTCTGGGCATGCACGATTGCTGCCTCCCACAGCATATAAAGTACCCCACAAGGAAACAGCCCATATTCGGCACAAGAAAAGCCATCCCAAAATGAAGGTTTTCCTCATCGTCCTCCTGGCAGCAGTCCTGTGCATGGACTCAGGTAAGATAGTCCTGCATCCACTGTAGTGGATCTTCAGCTAGGAGAAAAGGCTTGTTACGGGGTTTGGCAGTGAGGAAAGAAATGCTGATGCAGATGTTTTAAGACGTTTGCATTTTGTTAAGGTGTCCTGGGTGTTGTAGTGGGGAAAAAAATAAAAATAAAAAATAGTGTGTCTCTGTTGATGGTGTGACCCTAGTGCTGGGTAGAAGAGCTTCCAGGCAAGATAAGTCCTATGAAACACTGAATTTAACTGACTTCAAAATTACTTAATTATTTAATTATATATAAGTTTTGTTTTGTTTTTTCCTAAAAGGGGGAAGAAGGATTATTATCACCCTTCCCATGCCATTACAATGTCTTTTGCAGCATTTCTGCAAAATTTTCTTCCAGCTTGCTTTCTGGCTCATTTTAAAAGTGGCCTCTGATGTTGCACAGATTGTTGGCGAGAAAGGAGGAGAGAAATGGGGAGAATACCACAGCATGTTGTTTTCTAGGCTGAATGGGTGATGGGTGGGATACAGGCAGCACAGATCTGTCACTTTTTTGGCCTGACTAGGAAAAAAAAAAAAAAAAAAAAAAAAAAACGTTTAAAAACAGCTATTACCAGAGAAGAGAAAATGCATATCTGAGTAGAAACTTGTCTCCAACAACAGGATGCTTAAGGAATAGACTGAGAAGGGTTTTGTACAGCCTTTGCCAGACCCTTTCCTCTGCTACCTTTCAGCAGAGTGTTCTGAAATATTACTTTTGCTGCATTAAAAGTCAGATAAATATGACAACAGAGTGCAGCACTATAGACAATCCGGGGTTTGGCTGCTTGCTGAATCAGACATTTTTATAAGAACATTTTGGAGAGGAGACCAAGATGTTCAAATTTCTTCTTGTTTCTTCTCTGAGTAACACTTGTCTGTGTCCTGAAAGAGCATTTCAGGTTTAAGGTTATTGAAGAAACCATGAGACAAGCCTGGCAGTCAGAGGGTTAAAGTACATATGTACATTCACAGCACACTTAGAAGGCTGCAAAGCTCCAGAAATGCCCTGGGGCACGGGGATGTAATAGGAACAGGTAATTGCACCATGCTCTCATTCCTTGGGGGACCGTTTTTCATCAGGACTAGACACTTGTAAACTTCACTGCTTATTCTACCTTGTCTTGACCCGTGTCACTGCTCAGCAGGTGTTAACAGCACTGACTTTTGTCCCCCATGTCCGTGATGGTGTGGGAACAGGTGGTGACAAGATAAAGTGACATGAGAGCCCTTTCTGCTGACCTTTTGCTTTCTAAGAGGGAGTATGGGAGAGCAGGTGGCACAAGCTGGCCAAGCTGAGCAAAAGGGCTGGAAGAAACCTTGCAAATCCCCTGCTCCACCCCTCCTTTTTCCTCTCTTTCCCTTGGACTTTCTCATTTCAGTTGAGAAATGCCTCAGCTAAGGCTCACAAGCACCCTTGGCACAACACTCCTGTCTGTAGAGGCAGGTGAACAATATTGACCTGACCTTCTGTGGACTTCATTCCTCCCTCTCTGCTCAGTTCACAAGCAGAGTATCTCAAATGTTAAGGAAGGAGTAGCCCCCTTGCCATTGACTGATGAGAGCAAATAAACAGCTGGTCTCTTTTTGCCCCCCTCCTTGTACTACCTATATCAGGAGCTGCTCCAGCAACTACCAAATATTCTCTCACCCCAAGCACGCATAACATTCTCCACCAAAAATGGGAAAATAAATAAATAAATAAATAAATAAATAAATAAAAAGAAACAATCACAACACCGTTTTCGCAATAACAGAGGTAATGTCTTCCTTTGAGCACCCACAGAAAGGGTTCTGATTCCCAGTGCATGCACTAAATTTGGCTACCTGGAGAGTTTCAGACGGATTTTTCTTACAACCCCTCTCGGTCTCTTGCAGGTTCTTCTCTGAAGTGTTACAGCTGCAAGTCAACAGTCAGCAACAACAACTGTAAGGAAGTAGTGAACTGCAGCGAAAAGTACACATGCAAGACAGAAGTGATCAGTAAGTCAAAGTGGGGATGGGCAATGCGTGGGGAGGTTGTGTTGGAGCCAGGCACGGCCCCAGCCTTGGGTGCCCAATCATCTCCACCTGATCGAGACACACCAGCTTGTGTGGGCCAGCAAAGCCCAGTGTTCATCAGGAAGAGAAAAGTCATCTGGTGAGAAGTGGCGAGGAAAAACTTTCGGATTAATTCCAGTTTAGATAGGAATGACAGAAAAACAATGTTTAAACCTTGTTGATACCTAATGTCTTAGTAGTGGTCCTGGCCATCAGCAGTGGTGTGACTACAAAGCCAAGTGGATGATGTATCTCTTAAATTACTCCGTGTTTGCCAGTAGATGATGTGAAATATTGAGCAGTATGACTTTGACCAGTGCCTGGAAAAATATTTAAGAGTTCAGCTGCTCTGTACTACACATAGATGAGTGGGCAGTAGTGGTTAAGGACAAGGCAATATGAATAATATCGACTAACTTCTTTCACCTGTGCAAAATAAGGTTTCTTTTTATTCCTTAATATCAAAGGTTTTTTTTGTTTTGTTTTGTTTTTTGCTTACGAGGGCAATAATCTTATGGTTTGAAAAGTTAGAAACATGGTTTGAAATGTGAGGGTCTGCACTTCAGCAAAAACTAACTAGGGAAATTCAATGGAAAGAAGAGAATTTAACTTTGCCCATCACAGCCAGCTCTGAATGCAGCCAGCTGTGTGTCTCCAGGTAAAATCTGTTAATGGATTATGACTTAATTCTTCCATTCTGGAAAATTAAAAGTAACCCTTGTTCACCCTGTGCAGACCTGTGGTGCCTGCTCAGTTGCTCTTGGGGCACAAAACCCACTGGTGGCATGTTCAAAGTCATCTGTCAGGCAGTGAATGCAGTATCTCCAGTAGGAACCCTCTTTGTTAGTAGTTCACAAACCCATGGCCATGCATTCACATAAAGGAGAGCCAATATGAATATGGCAAAGATGAATATGGCAAAGACTTTATGCCTTGATTAAATTATTGAAGACCAGGAGATCTCATGTAAAGTGTAATCTGACCACAGGGAAAAACAAAAACAAACAAACAAAAATAAAAATAAAACAAAACAAAACAAAAAACAGGTAAACAGGTCGTGCATCTGACAAATGGACCAATAACTCAATAACTCTATCATATATGAAATGGGCATAAACCTCTTTCTGTAATTCCCCTGTGTGGTGAAAGGCTCTATGTAATGAAGGTGTATAGAATAAGTGAAAAAATTGGCCCCCTGCACTTGTTCCTCATCCACTTGTAGTGTAGACTCCCAGACAAAGCTGCAAATGGCTGTTTTTGTTATTAACTATATTAACAACATTTATGTAGGTGGGATTGTTTCAGAAGCCCCTGAGAACTGTGCTGTGGAACACGCTGACTCAAGCAAGAGACCAGGGATTGAATTCCTTCCCTCCCTACTGGCAAACTGACACCCCAAAAATAAAATCTGCAATAGACAAACATAGATATTTTAAAAAAATATTTTCTTCTCCCAAGCAGTAAACCCAGATAAGAATTAACATCTTATTATTCAGATCAATGATCTTTAGCTAGGGTAACATTTCATTGAGTCCTTGGAGTAACGGTCCTGTCTTCCTTCCAGGGATTGTCGGGCTGTTCAACATCATCAGCAAGGGCTGTGAACCAGCATGTGCAGCAGACTTTCAGGACTTCAAAGTGGGCAACAAGAATGTCACTTGCTGCAGCACTGACCTCTGCAATGTCAATGCAGCTGGCAGTGTGAGGTGCAACTATGGGATGGCAGCAGGGATATCAGCCAGTGTGCTCTGGGCCTTCTTGAACAACAGATGGTGAGGGGGAAAGAGGAATCCCATGACCAAGGGAAGTCTTGGAGCACGCCTGTTATGATGGGAATTGTAACTGGAAGCAATTTGGTGTGTTGCATACAGCATCTTTGGAGCTGATGGCAGATCTTTGCCTTATGATAGCTTCTTTATTGCTATTACTGTGTTGCTGTATTGCTGCTAGATGAGAAAATGTGTGTGCATACAATCCATGTAACACCTAAAATATACTTATTTCTAAATCAAATGTGAGTGTTTTGCATCATTTGGCCATCTATGCCAGCACTCAGCAGGAGCTGCAGGTGCATCTGTTTTACATGTCTGGCCATTGCTCAGTCTTGGTCATTGCAATGTATTGACCATGTGTGCTGAGAGATGTCATGGCACAGCAGAATAAGGGTGGCAACTGTACCTCCAAAACTCGAGGGGCCCTAATTTATGACAAATCCTGGAGGGCACATGTCCCAGGAATCACATCTGGAAAGGAACTTGTGACCAAGATATCCTGGGATCCTGCACCTTGTTAGTTACCACACAAGACAAAAGCAATGCCCATGTTCCCTGCTACATGTACATATGGTCATTCCTATGCCTTCCCACAGCTGTAGCATCTTTGGGATGGTGGGCAGACCTGTACGATCAGGTACCTGGAGCACCATCACAGGCAGTAACTGTTGGAGAGAAGTGGAAAATGTGTCCCCAGTCTGCCCTGGTTGATCCATGGGTGACCTGAGGTTGCCTGCAATTTGTGCGTTTTGTCTGACTTTGACATTGTGAAGTCAGGGCAGCAGTGGGTGGAGGACTGAAAGGGAGAGAGGTTGGCCGAGTGCTCCATTTTCCTCCCTCATACCATAAGGACTCTTGGAACTGCAAAGGATGTGCAGAGCCACAGGCTGAAATAACAGAGAACCATTTATTCGGAAGAGATGAGTCATCTGCAGATGACCAGAGCACCCATTGCCACAGGTCAAAGGCCAGCATCAAATTTTGGGTGAAGTCAACGGGATGTCAGAGAATAATGACGCTGTCTGCTGTTGTGAAAAAGGAAAGTACCTAAATCCTTGGGACACAAGGCATTAACAAGCTGTTAATTGAAGGAGGCAGGGAAGGGGTTTTCCCAGAAGATAATCTGAAATAATCCACCTTCTTCATACCAGGACAGTCTGGCTATCAGCAGAGGGAAGATATGGGACACCTGTGGGGTATTTTATTTTGGTTCTTGCAAACCTCCTGAGTCTTAGTCACTGCAAAAGAGGCTCACCAACTGTAAGCATCCCAGCCAGGCTGTTTTCTGCATGGCTGACCAACTCCATGACCTCTCCAGTCCAGGGGCTCGTTTTCTTGTGTTGTAGGAAGGTCCCCAACATGTTACTGCCCTGTGCCCACTTTCTCAAATAATTCCCAGGCAGTGAGGCATGTCCACATCCAGGGATAGTTCCCAAATGCCACAGTCACAGCAGCATGACTGTGATGGCCCTGCTTGGAGACAGAGTTTGACTGTATGGGAAAGGTCAAAACCTATTAGCCAGCCCAGCCAGAGGAGTCCCCAGTGATGTTCAGTGAGGTGCAGCATCTGTGATCGGCTCCCAGCTGCTGGAGAGGTTAAACACATTCAGTCTAGGGATATACCTGGAGTTTTTGCATGTGCCGGGGGGTAAGGAGAGGTTTGATAGCTTAATGTGAGGACCAGCTGGGATGGGCACAGTAAAAAGCAGGGTAGGAAGCATCTGCACGCACAGTGTGGTACAAACTGGTGGAACTCACTGCCACTCAATGAGTCCTGGCAAGGTACTTGCAATAACAAAACACTTCACTCCCCGTTCAGGTCACCGACAGACAGGCTCAAAAACAACTTAATTCTGGGAAGGGTTAGGAGGTGGCACACAGGTAGAAAAATGACTCAGCCATGGGTCAGAACCAGGGCTGGGTCAGGGCAGGACCAGGATAAGGGCTGTTTTCACAGGTGCTGTGACTGCATGTTGAAAAAAAAGGCTGGCCTCCCCTCCTGCCTTGCAAACCCCTAATAAGCACAGACAGGAATTGTTCCCTCCTGCTCTGTTCTGCATCCTTTTTCAGCAGCGTGCTCAGTTAGTGCAGCCAAGCTGGCATCACACAAATACACAAGCTCTGTCTGAAGGTCAGTTTGCTGAGAAAATGTGCTGAGAGCTGTTTGCTGGGTCAAACACAACATTTCTTTGAAAACAAGGCTATGTTTTATTCCCCCATAAAAGTTGCTTCTTGACTTTGCTGGCTGAGCAGTTCTATCAGTTCTTCTCCACACTTTCTTTCCACATTTTTTTTTCTTCTTTCCCCACTTATCAAGAGACCTAAAATTGACAGTCATTTTAAGCAACTCAATCTACCGTGTATGCAAGAGATTTCCTTACTTTCAGGATCATTCATTTAAATAATAGAGAGTTGCACAATAAAATGGATTTTTTTTTTTTTTTCCAAAGGGCTGTATTTACATTTTCCAAAAAATGCATTTATATTATGGACTGAAAGTAAAAACAACTTTCCAGTGAGGGTATTTCCTACAGTTGGGAAAACTAAAAAAACTCTGATCCGGAGTAAATGTTTGGGGATGATTTTTATGATAGGAAATATTATAAATGTACATTCAGAGTAAAAGTGTTTCTTGGATTATGTCTATAGTACTTTATTTGCTGCTGGTAGTATTCATTATCTCTGTGGATAGGGATTAGGGCTTACTGCATTTCCTATGGCCCATCAGCAGTTATAACCAGTGTCTGTACCTGATTTGAAAAACTTCACCAAGGTTACCTGAATTGAGCCCAATTTGTTGCAGCTGGTTAAAAAACATTTTCATGACATTGGAGAACATCCCCAGTGCAGAGAGACAAGAAGAGCCAGTGTTTAAGGACCAGCGGTTCCTCGCTGCTCTTCACATCTCTTGTGTGGCCTGGGGCAAGTTGCACAGCCTCTCCATACCTCTATCTTGTACAGATGTTATCAGGTCCAATCTATCAAGAGATGTTCAGATAGTGACTTTAGTAGGGCCAGGAGAAAGACACAGGCTAAAAATAAGCCTGAAAAGAGTGAGCTAGTGTAACAGAGGCAGGGAAGTACTACCTGCTACCCACCCACCCTGCACAGCCACATTCCTGTTCACTATTATGCACACACAGTTGTGCAACAAGGTTTTCAATGATCCAAACAGACCGAGGGAGAGCCCTCAGCTAGCTCTGCTCTCACAGTCAGTCAGTCACTAGGCTGTCACTAAAAACAATCAACAGACATGCCCTTTGATTTTAGAACATCCCTAAAGTAACTGCACCCATCACTCACCCTGGGCAAGGCTGGCTGGGCAAGGTCGGTGAAGCCAAGCTCATGCCATGCCATGTTGACTCACCCCACTCCCATTCTGCCTCTTAAAAACTGTGGCAGAGAGATCCCTCAGTAGCTCAGTTCTGATATTACCTTGAGCTCTGTTGATGCCTTTCTAAGTTAAATCAGGACTCCTTGCAAAGCAGATGCTGCACACTTGCTTCCTCGTTATACACAACTCCGTGGATACTCTTGATCTACAACTCCTATTGCAGCCCTGATCTTATCTCTGTAGGGGTGCTCTGGTTTATATCCACTAGCCCATATTATGTAGACATTGCTTTATAAAGTTACCAGCTTTTTGAAACACCTTTATATACCTCAGCTGTGTTCACCACCCTCACTGCAATGGCCTCAATACCCCTTGTGGGCTCATGTTAATCTCTGCCAGCGCTTCTCTGTGTGAATCACTTCTAGACACTGTGACCCAGCCCCTGGCTCTCTATGCCCAGGGTAGTTTGACTGCCCCCTGCAACAGAGATGACTGGTATGGGTCTGCATTGGGAAAGGAAAAAGTTTTGCTCCCTCCCAGCTGGTTGCTTTCATTAGAGATTCAATCTGGTTTTGAAGGAATTTGTGGAATGAGGACTTCAACCAGACCCGGTGAGTGAAAGTGGAGCAATGGGCAGGGAGAGGACTTGTTTTCGTCAGGGGTCACTGCATGCTGAGTTATTTGCAGGCACCCACCCATCTTCCCAGGTGGTAGTGGAGAGGTGTGACACATTGTCACACACATGGGTGCTTTCTGTCCACACTAGTTGTGTTTATGTCCTCTGCTTTCAATTTGTACACAGCTGCATCACTGCATCCTTTAAGCCTGTTTTCTGCTATGTAGTAAGGAGGTGTGTTTGTTTGCTCCCCCAGACAAATTTAAGAAGAAATGGTGCAATGTCTGGCTGTAACATCCAGTGTTTCTGTAGTAAAGATAAAGGCGTTCATCCTGCTTAAAATACTGATATTGAGAGAGAGACTAGATTTTATGATGCCAAGTCAACTGCAGAGATTAAAAGCTGGGCTGAAGAGAGGAAGCCTTGGCTAAGATTCAAACAATCATTTGGCATGTGATAATTTGAATACATCTGACCTATTCCTTTACACTTTAAATGAGCTCTAGAAAAATAAAGGAAGGTGAGATTTGACATTATATGCTGACCATTCAAAGTTTAAATGTGAACATTTAAAAGAAAACAATTAAGAAAACAACCCTCCCTGCTCTTTCTTTGGCATGCCATAGAGAAGCAGGGAATGTCAATCCTTTGACAAGTGTGTATTGCTCATGTGCAAGCAATGTTTCTGGACCAAATCCAATTGCCTGGCAGTAAAATGGCAGAGAATTTCACAACAGTTCTCACACCTGTATACTATCACATACACCTATTTCTCTGCCCTTCATAGAATCATGGAATCATTCAGGTTGTAAAAGACCTCTAAGGTCATCTAGTCCAACCTTTAACCTAGTACTGAAGTCCACCATGCTACTGAATTCTACATTTACACTTTTCTTGAAGATCTCCAGGGATGGTGACTCAACCACTACCGAGGGCAGCCTGTTCCAACGCTGCACAACAGTTTCATTTCTCCTAATATCCAACCTAAACCTTCCCTGGTGCAACTTTAGCCCATTTCCTGTCATCACTTGGGAGAAGAGAACAATCCCTATCTCACTGTAGCCTCTTTTAAGGTAATTCTAGAGCATGATAAGGTCTCCCCTGAGCCTCCTTTTCTCTAGATTAAACAACCCCAGACCCCTCAGCTGCTCCTCATAAGACTTGTTCTCCAGACCCCTCACCAGCTTTGTTGGCCTTCTTTGGACATGCTCCAGCATCTCAGTGTTCTTCCTGTAGTGAGGGGCCCAAAGCTGAACACAGTACTCGAGGTACAGCCTCACCAGAGCTGAGTACAGAGGGACAATCACTGCCCTGGACCTGTTGGCCACACTGTTTCTGATACAAGCCAGGATGCTGTTGGTCTTGGCCACCCGAGCACATTGTTGGCTCATATCAGCCAGTTATTGACCAATACCCTGAGGTCCTTTCCAAAGGGCAGCTTTCCAGCCACTTTTTTCCCAGTCTGTAGCTCTGCACGGGGTTGAGGTGCCCCAGGTGCAGGACCTGGCACTTGGCCTTGTTGAAACTCTTACAGTTGGCCTTGGCCCATCGATCCAACCTATCTATGTCCATCTGCAGAGTTTTTCTACCCTCAAGCAGATTATCACTCATGCCTAACTTGGTGTTGTCTGAAAACTTACTGGAGGTGCACTGGATCCCCTTATCCAGATCATTGATGAAGATATTGAAGAGAACTGGCCCTAATACTGAGACCTGGGGGACACAACTAGTGACGGGCTTCCAGCTGGATTTAGCACCATTTACCATGACTCTTTGGGCCCAGCCACCCAGCCAGTTTTTAACCCATCTAAGCTTACAGTCCAAGCCAAGAACAGTCATCTTCTTCAGGAGAATGTTGTGGGAAATGTTGCCAAAAGCCTTACTGAAGTAGACCACATTCACAGCCTTTCCATCATCAGCTGAGTGCATTGCCTTGTCGTAGAAGCAGATCAGGTTCATCAAGCAGGACCTGCCTTTCTTAAACCCATGCTGACTGGGCCTGATCACCTGGTAGTCCAGCAAATGCTGTGTGATGGCAGTCAAGATAATCTCCATGAGCTGCCCTGGTGCCAAAGTCAGACTGGCAAGTCCTAGTTTCCCAGATCCTCCTTCTGGCCCTTCTTGTATATGGGCGTCACATTTGCTAACTGCCAGTAAAATGGGACCTCCCCTGATAGCCAGAAGGCTACCATAATCCTGTGCAATTAATTTTTATTCTTTCCTCTTCCTGCAACAAATTATCTGCTATCAGGTACTCTTCAAATGCTGCAGCTCTCCATCATTTCTCCTTGGGAACCTCCGGGAGGATGGGGAAAGGAAACCATTTCCTTGGCCATGGGGAACTGTCAATATGATGTCTTCCAGCATCCATGGGAAACGAGGAGTCTGAAGACAATTACAAGCATGTCTAAGTTGGGAGTGCAATACAAGCTACAACTCAAACTTCAATCTGTTGAAGAAATCTTGATCTGAAGAGCTTATGACAGTACCATCTGAGATAAAGGCAATGAGACAGAACAGTGTTGGCCTGAAGAAATACCCATCAGCCAAGAGCCATTCATATCAGACAGCAGGAACACACATTGGCTGTATGGAAAATTGTCCCAAATTTCCCAAGCTGGAAATTCGAGGATGACCCTTACTCACTGTGATAATGCAGTCAAAGTTACTTCCCAAAAGCCCAGGAAAGTCATGAAGGCCTGAGGTCAACCCATTATACTACTACCTGCTAGCAACACGCCTAACAAGCTCTGGAGGTGGGATATATGCACATATGACTCAGAAATTCAAGATGGTGAAAGGATTAAAAAAAAAAAAAAATTACTACTTTTCTAACCTTCAGGGTTTGGTCTAGCAAGTTCCGGGCTGAGAGGTTTCAGCTATGTTAAAAAATTAAGCTAGGCCAGGGGACACTTCTGGGCACTGAAGATTAGCCATGCCTAGTGTCACCAGCGTGGTTTAAGCCCAAGGATCTGCCAAACAGTTCCTGGGGATGATGGAGGAATTAACATGAGCTAGTGACCATTTCCAGGAGGCAGTTTGGATGTCATCGCTCTATTTTTTTTGTCAGGAAGAAGAGTCATACACCATTAATTGCTAGTGAAATTCAGTGCCAGAGACTAGTCTTGGGCATCTTTAATTTTTTTAGGTACCTTCCAATACGAGTTTTAAACAAAAAGCCATGTCTGTTGAAATTGAAATATGCAGAAAAAGACTGAAGAAGAGGATTTTTTTTTCAGACATTGAAGAATTGTAAGTAAAATGTGGTATGGTGCTCTCATCTAAATGTGGGATTTCTGGGGAAGGTGATGTAAATAGGCATGCAGGGAGGATAGTTAGCCTGACCCAGCAGCTGGTATATAAATCTCAATTACTACAGCACCCATCTGTGCAAGCTAAACTGTTTTGTCGTTAATTAATATCAGCAGCTACATGCTAAATATCCTGAGGATGAAAATCCCTCTTCCAAATGGATGCAGGAGTTTTCAGTATGAGCCATTCCCTCCCAGATCCTTGGAAAGTGTCTTCAGCCTCTCAGTACCTCAGCCTCAGTCAAGGTTGCCAAAAGGGACATCTCTTTCCTTTGCCTGTGCTTGGCAGATCTGCATATTTGTATTCTCCTTGCTCAGCAGTCATAGCTATTACTCAAACTGCACCAGCTCGTTTACCTATAAAAGTGGACTTCCAAATTTATAGGACTCTTGTGCTGAGGGAGGTCAACATGGGTAACACTGTACCCCCTTGATTTCCAATAATCACTTTCTAGAAAGTTGACTCTTCACCAGAGACCATTTTATTGGAGCAATAAAGATGCAAAGAGCAGAAAAAGATGACCTGCTCTCTGGGATGGATGTTTATTCCCTGAATGTGGGACAGAAGAGATTAATATTTTCCTGCGCACATTTCACCATGCTTCCTGTAATGCAAAGGGTGTAGCAGAACTAAATGGGAAACCAATCTACAGCACTGTGTGGGTACTTTAAGGCAAATTCCCTGTCATCACCACCCTGATGATTCATCCTGAAATACAAAACACTGGACACCTTTACATCACAGAAAATACCTTGAAACATTATATTCCACGCTTCTGGCTTTGGGATTAAGATGTTGATGTAAACAAGCCCAAAGTTTTCAGGCTGAAGTAGAATATAGGGCAGCCTCTTTCCTATTCAATGGTGTGATAAGAAGCAGTCATTACCCTGAAGATAACCAAGGATGTAAAGGGTAAAGTGGCCATGTGAACACCTCTGAAGATGCTTGGTAAGAGGGTCTGTGCTGGACTACCTCACATAATGGGGATGTTTGTTCAAGAGGAGACTAAGAAGAAAAGGGCCTTATCTACTGCATCTACATCTTTAACAGGATCATGGAAGAATTCAAGAATAACATCTCTGTTTCAAAAGCCCACAACCAAGTGAATATTTCATTTTTGTCACTCTTATTATCTTACTCACACCTCCACAGGAGTATCTAGACAGAGTTGACATGAGGTTTGTCAATGTGTTGAGCAGAAGTGAAGTGTGGGTGCATCTCATTTTACTTGAGGCGACTTTCAAAGCTATTTAGGTAACCCCGTAATCAATAGGGATGCTGCCTGCTTGCTTCTTTCTTCATCACCCACTTCTACCACTCCACATACCCCCATCCTGGATTACCAGGGCACTGGCATAGAAAAAATAGACCTTGATCTGTGGAAAGTCTCATTTCATCTGTGCCCAAAGCTGAGCATTATTCCTGTCTGTGCACTCCAATTTCTAGCTATGGGATCTATAAGTACATTTAGAATACCAAATGATGCATCTATGCAACATCTTGTGGGGCAGGACAGTGCCATTATGCTCACGGAACAGTTAGTTGTTGAAGGCTGTGGAGACTAATGGTTTGCCCAAGACTTTGCTAGAAATATACTGCTGGGTAGGACATACAGCAACTGTGCTCAAGTGTCTCGCAAGATTGTTTTTCCATATTTAGTCCACACCTGCCTTTCTCTCTGTGTCTGTATGACAATTTGATGGTTGCATGCACTTGCATTGTTGCTTTGGCCTTTTGCAGCTCTCATAGATATGAGCCAGCAATGTGTGGTTGCAGCCCAAAAAGCCAACTATATCTTGGGCTGCATCAAAAGAAGCAAGGCCAGCAGATCGAGGGAGGTGATTCTCCCCCTCTGCTCTGCTCTTGTGAGACTCCATCTAGAGTGCTGTGTTCAGTTCTAGGGCCCTCAGCACAAGAAGGACATGGACCTGTTGGAGTGGGTCCAAAGGAGGGCCATGAAAATGATCAAACAGCTGCAGCACCTCTCCTATGAAGAAAAGTTAAGAGAGCTGAAGTTGTTCTGCCTGGAGAAGGATCCTGGGTTGCAGCCTTTCAATATAAAATTGGAGTTTGTAAGAAAGATGAAGAAAGACTTTTTATCATAGCCTGTAGTGACAGGACGAGGATCAACAGTTCTAAAATGAGAGTAGATTTAAATGGGATATAAGGAAGATTTTTTTCATGGTTATGGTGGTGAGACAGATGGTCCAGAGAAGTTAGGGATGCCCCATCATTTAAAGTGTTAAAAGTCAGAATGGACAGGGCTTTGAGCAACATGATCTAGAGAAAGGCGTCCCTGCCTGTGGCACGGGTGTTGGACTAAAAGATCTTAAAGTGTTCCTTTCAACCCAAACAATTCTATGATTTTATGATTCTATGATTTATTGTCTTTCAAGGTCTTTACAGAAAATATTAAATGAACTCCAAGACCAGTTCCTCAGGAACTGTACTAATGCACTCCTCCAGACTAATATCTTCCTCCCAACACTTTTCAAACTTTCAACCCTTCAGCTTCCAATGGTTTAAAAAGTTTTCACTTCGTCTTGTGTTTTCTGTCTTTCCATGTTTTTCCCCTTTTTAAAACACCAATCTTAATCCTGGTATGTCATTGATTTCAGAAAAATGACTCAGCAGGATTTTTCCCCCTCCTTTCTTTCTTGTAGGCAATTTGTAATCATGCAATACCACCTCAAAACTGATCAATTCATGAAGAGTATTTGAGAGTGAACCTGGACCTGTTGGTCAGTATGCTGTGTCTGTAACAGTTAGAGGATGGAAAATGTCCTTTATTTCCTTGCTTCAGCTTGAACTTATTAAACTCTTTCATTCTACACCAGTTGTGATTATTGCTATTTCTGGACACCTGTCCTCATGCTGTCATTACTCCCAAAGTCAAAAGCTTTCCATATTGAAAACGTGGTTTGATTTAATACTCAGTTTTCATCTTATTACAGCTTCACTACTCTATTTTGTTTCCCAATGTAAGGGCTGTAATTTTAATGTCCTTCCTAGTACCTAAGTCATTTTAAGTATTGCAAATTTTCACTTTATATATTTCTTAACCTCTGACTTGTCATTTAGCCTGCTGCTCAGTTTTTTCCTTCCACTCTTTCTAGGCTTCTCATTCCCAGTATAAACTTAAACATGTTTTTGTTTGTTTGTTTGTTTGCTTGCTTTTTTTTTTCTTCACTCATTTCAGTCCACAGTTATTTTTTTGTAGATGTTTATTCCTAACTTTTCCTCTTGTTAGGAAAACATATTCTAGATAAATCTCTGAATTTTTGATTGCGAGGAACCACCAGATTCATGTCGCACAGCCACATATTTGACCTCAAATTTCACTCACTCCTTTAGTATCTGTTTAGCTTAAACTTAATTAATCCAATACTAGGCAGGATCAGGGGAGAATATTGTTCCAAGTGTATTTGATTCCTGAATCCAGCCATCAGATCATGCCATTTTGATAAACATATCTACAAGGAGGGGATACATGGGGGAGGAATGGAAAAGATTATTGATCTGTGTTGTAGGCAGCTAAATGGAGCTGAAGACAGATAAGATTTAAATAAATTTGAGCAACTAAGCTCTTGACAGGCAGCTGAGCTCTGGAAACATAGGATGCCCAAGATCAACACACCTAGAGAAGGAAAAAGGAGAGACCGTTGGTCTTTTCAGTTGGAAACCACTGATGTGGAAGGAAGACAATTGCACTGGAAAGGTTTGGCACAGCTCTATATGGGGATGGTATTTCTTTCATGATGGTTATTTTATTCAAGACACTGACCCCAAATAAAGGATGGCTAAGAAGATAATAATGAAAAAATAAATAAATAAATAATAATAATAATAATAAAAAATCTGGCAAACCTTATCCTATGTAGTTGTCATTTGAAGATGTATCAAAAACATGCATCCTTCATTAAGCATGGGGGGAGGGTGGAGAATATTAATTACTGAAAATACCGGACACCATACACTAGAGCCTTTCTCATGCTACACCTCCAAGAGCATCCTCATCTTTATCATTATCCTTATCTTTTTTCATGACCAAAGTGACAGATTTTCAAGTACTGATCATTTATTAATAAAATCACAACAGATTTATTGTTTTGCAAGTTTACTGAATCCCAGGGTATGAATTACAGTAGTTTGTAATTGCTCTCTGTTCTCCTTTGCAAATAAGTCTTGCTGATGTTTCATCCAACTTATTGCCTAATAATATTCAGTCAGTGTTATTCATGCAGCAGTAGCTTCAAAATACACTTGTATTTTGGACTTTCTCAATTATTTTTCCTTCCAAATTAAGCATGTAAGTAGCTCCTTCAAAAAAATTTCCAACAGACATCCAGTATCATCATAGACAACTATGCATTCCATTCAACTTAACAATGCCCTGATATTAGGAGAAAGGAAGACATATACTTAGAACATTGTCAGGAAGTTCCTAACAAATAATGCTACACAAAATAAATAAATAAATAAATATATATATATATTTATTTTGCTAAGAGGACAATATTTCTAGTGATTTGGAAAGGAAAACACCTTTTCCAAACCTGTAGCCTGAGCCTACACAGAAGATCCCTGACCAGAGTCCAGAACAAGCTTCTTCCATCAATCATCTCCCTAGTGCAGCTCCACCCAAACAGCAATGCTGGGAATGTAAATAGAAAGAGGCCAGTTGAATTTTTCCATCAGCATGACGAGAGGTGTTATTACTGCTTTACTTCCAAAATAATCTTGAAATCCCACAAAATAAATCCATGAGCTAACAATATTCATAGCCAGACATATCTTCAGGTGTTGTTCTGTCCTCAAAGTCTGAAAATGCTTTGAGAGCAGCAGCCTCCAGAAAACTATAGTCCACCAAAAGTGTCTGAGCCAGTTCAGAGCCCTCCCAGCATCCTGCGTGTAGGCTCACAGACATCTGGAATGAGCTGCTTTTGTGTGACATTCCTGTCCATGTCCTTTTCAAACCCATTCTCAGGGAAACATACATAGTTTTTTGTTTGTTTGTTTGTTTGTTTTTTAACTCTTCCACTGTCCTGCCAGATCCTTCTCACAGATAATAATGTTTTGTGAGGATATCTGACTTTGTGCCTTCCAAACCAACAAGCACTGGAGCAGGATGCACCAGACAAAATGTACAATTTTTGCTATGGAGAGGTCTCCAGATGAGCTAGTCTTCATTTTTGAAAGGTTCCTTTCAAAGGTAGAGAAGGGAAATATAATCCACAGTGCCATTTTTTTTATTATTATTATTTTTTTTTTTTTTGAGGCAATTGTCTAGGGCATATCTGACTAATTGTGCATGTGTCTACTAGACTGCAAAAATAAAGATCTGTGGTGATTCACCCAGGATGCATCTATGTTATAGAAGGATATAGTTAATTCAAATGAGTCCCACTCAGGATGTGTGGCCTGCTTCAATATGTTTGTGACCATGTACTTTTCCAAAGGTTTTTTATTTCTGTTAATTAATGCTCCTACAGCCTCAGGCCCTGCGGAGATGGTCCTGACCACATAGATCACAGTAATGGTGACTGGATTGTGTGCAATGCTCTTCTTACTATTGCACTGGGTACCCGTGGTGACACAGACAATAAGTTCTTCTCATTATTTACCAAGGCTTACTATTCAGACAAGTAAGCCTAGTAAACCTCATGGCAAGGCAGATAGACCTGTATCTAGTGATAGACTTTGCTGCTAACAAGGGAAATGAAGCAGTAGCCTGAGAAACAGGCTTCCTGATAATAGAACTGTCAATCCTACCAGTGAAAAGCACTGCTGCTGACAGTGAAGTGGTGACAAAGTGGTGTGGGCTCAATGCTCAGCTGCAGACTCAGTGACAGTCCCTGGTTTTTCATACGTTAAGAGGGAGAAATTAGTTTTCTTTCTCCTGTCTTCTGTACAACCAGAGCCAAGAGATAAACCCCCCCTGCTAAAGGGAATGAGACACCAGGCCCTGCATTCTGGTCTTTGCATGTTGTCCTCTCCTGAACCACTGCAGCAGTTGCTCAAAGACTGACAGTGCTATCAGCTGGTCAAAGGTGGACCTAGACGTCAGAGACTCCCAGTCATCAGCACCCTTCAGGCTTGGCTTTAAATCACCCAGCTTTCAGATGGAAAATCACACATTCACAAGATCCTGTCAGAACAAGTACTTTTGGGTCACATCACAAAGGCTTTCATATTTTGTTTGAATCAGCTGTCATCAGGACAGACAGGGGAATCACAGTGCAAGAATCAATACAAGAGATTTCCATCTGAAGTGACACACAAGTTATGTCTAATCCGGTCCTTAAAAGGGGCCAGGATTCATGCTCTGATCCTGGCCTGATCCATCCTCATGTCCACATAACTAAACCCTTTTATCCCCCTCAACCAAAATGGCCTCATCTATACTGGGAAACATATTGGGTCCATGCTCTGTTTCAGAGCGTGCTTGGGCCCACCTGGGACAGATCTACTGGGTTCAGGCCATGACAGGGCCAAGGAACATGTGCAGTGCCACAAACCCTACGCAGAGCTCAAGTCTGTGGTAGAATTTTTAGAGGTAAAAGGAACCCCTTTCCAGAAGAATGGATATCTACAGCTTGCAATCCAGAAGCACATGTGGGCACTTTACATACCCTCTGCAAATGCATGGGAGACTTCTGTTCCCTGGGCTGATGAAACACTAGTGGCAAGGCAATGTCGGAAGGAATTGTCCTCATTCTTGAAACTATGGCACCTGTAGGCACCTGTAGGTATAGACAGTTCATATCACTGGACTACTCTTTTTTCTCAGAGCACTGAACAGAGCTCATTTCCTTTTCTAAAAAGAGTGTGGAGGAGGATTTCCTCCCATCTCTACAAGTCCACCTGAATTTTAGCCTAGAGGTTAGTGTGCTTAAAACAGAATTTGAGAAATGTGAGTATAATTTCCTTCTTTGTCTTTTGGAAAGGTTCAATTTCCTGTCTGACATCTCCAGACAAATTGTTTGAACCACCAAAACAAAGCACACACAGGGGATAAGAAGGGTAAAAGTCCTTCAGAGATTAACTAAGTCAGCAATAAGACTTGGAATTTTTACAAAACACACACCTGTGTTTTCACAGAATCACAGAATAGTCTAGGTTGGAAGAGACCTACAAGATCACCGAGTCCAACCTCTGACCTAACACTAACAAGTCCTCCACTAAACCATATCCCTAAGCTCTACATCTAAACGTCTTTTAAAGACCTCCAGGGATGGTGACTCCACCACTTCCCTGGGCAGCCTATTCCAGTGACTAACAACCCTTTCTGTAAAGAAGTTCTTCCTAATATCCAACCTAAACCTCCCCTGGCACAACTTTAGCCCATTCTCCCTTGTCCTGTCACCAGGCACGTGGGAGAACAGACCAACTGACACCTCGCTACAGCCTCCTTTCAGGTACCTGTAGAGTGTGATAAGGTCGCCCCTGAGCCTCCTCTTCTCCAGGCTAAATAGTCCCAGCTCCCTCAGCCGCTCCTCATAAGACTTGTTCTCCAGACCCTTCACCAGCTTTGTAGCCCTTCTCTGGACTCGCTCAAGCACCTCCATGTCCTTCTTGTAGCGAGGGGCCCAAAACTGAACACAGTACTCAAGGTGCGGCCTCACCAGAGGGGGACAATCACTTCCCTGGACCTGCTGGCCACGCTGTTTCTTATACAAGCCAGGATGCTGTCGGCCTTCTTGGCCGCCTGAGCACACTGCTGGTTCATTTTTGTATCAAAAAAACTCCTGGAAGCAAGACCTAAAGGAGAAGGGTGCTAACTGTGTCGTGTCCACACTTTCACCCTTCTCCAGCCTAAGGAAACCTGCATTCCTTTCTGCCCAGTAGCACAGTTTCATCAGGAGGGTGGAGAGCAACCCCACCCGAACAAGCCTATAGTCTTGTTATTAGTGCACACCCTTGGCAGGTGGGAGCTTTGATTATCTGAACACATCATCAGGCATCACTGCAGCCATGATCAGGGACAGCACGGTTTCCTACTGTTGAGTCACAGACAGGGGTGCTGGAGCCCACAGACAGAAGTGGTCCCCAGCAAAAATCTGTGCTCCCTGAATCCCAGGAGCCAAATTCAAGCTGGCTCAATATACTGCTCAGTAACCTATTTTCCTATACTCCAACCATCACCATGATATCTGGAAACCTGGTGGCAGATTCCGTCCTGACAAGAAGGCCCCAGGTAAAACATTAACATCAGGCAGACCAATGCCATGGCTATAATACCATGGCCACAGGTTCAAACATAATTGTTTGAAGTTCACTTCACAGAATAAGGATCCATTCTGTTTATATGTGGGACTGAAGTGGCTGTTGTAAAACAATATCTAGTTAGTTGTGTTGGGCAAAGCAGGTGAGAAGGTGATAAATCAAATCTGGTTCATAGAAGGAACTCCGGATAGATTAAAGCCGTGATGAGACCTTCCTGGGAAGAAGTCAAAGAGCCCACCAAAGTCCATCCAAGGGTTATCCTCACTAAAATGCATCTCCCTGAGGGAGAGGGAAACGGGAAACTGCAACAGTGAGTTATTAAATCTAGCAGAAGTGCAACAAGAACTACTGGCTGTGGAAACTGTGTAAATCAGAGTAGAAATGCAGGGGTTATTTTACACATGGGTGATAACTGTCGTCTAGATCAGCTAATCAAAGTTTGGCACAAACTCTGTCTCAGGACATCTCTACACATTTTTTTATTATTTATTTTTTATTGTTTAAACAAGAATTATCTGGAAGTAATGGAAGTTAGAACAGATAGCTATAAAGCACATCATCTTCTTGTTTGTGAACATTGACCTTATGTCATCTCGCTTTCTTTGCATATGTGATAAGCAGAGAAAGATCACATCTACCCGGATAACCTTATGAGTGATCTCAGACTGTCAGGTACAGGCTTGCAGTGGTTTCGGATTGATATCACTGAAAAATCAGAGAGACTTTTGGGAACACATGCATTTCTCACTACAGAATATGCCCCATTTATATCCTCAGATCTTCAGACCTGAAATGACATTTCAGTTGGAGTCCCTTATGGCTTCTGTCAGCCAGAGTTCAAAACCTTGCCCAGGGTTTATTCCCACTGAAAAAGATAGATGGGAATTTAGGTCCTCCTGAGTCCTACGAGCTGTCTAAGGCTGTCCTAACTGCTATATCAAACCATTTCTTTCACATATTTATCAAGCTCTAACTTAAAGCCGGTGGGATTTTTACCCTGTCTTTGCTTTTAGAAGGGAACCACTTCTTTAATAGCATTTGAAAACCTATTTCTGATCAGCAGCCCCCTTTCACAGAATCACAGAATCACAGAATCACAGAGTGAGGTTGGAAGGAACTTCTAGAGGTAAACTGCTCCACCCCGCTGCTCAGAAAGCAGGGTGCCCAGGTCCATGTCCAAGTGGCTTTTAAAGATCTCCAAGGAAGAGACTCCACAACCTTTCTGGGCAACCTGTGCCAGTGCCCAGTCACACACATGGCATAGAAGTGTTTCCTGATATTTAGACAGAACCTCTCCTGTTCCAGTTTGTGCCTCTGGTCCTGGCATTGATAAGAGCCTGGCTCTGTCCTCTTGCAGGCATTTATGGACATGGATGAGATCCCCTTAAGCATCCTCTTCTCCAGGCTGTTCATCATCGTGATGACCCTCTGCTGAACTCTCCCTGCTATGTCCAGGTCTCTTTCATACTGGGGAACCCACAACTGGACCCAGTACTCCAGGTTTGGCTTCACCAGTGCTGAATAGCTTCCCTCGAGCAGTGCTTCACCTAATGCAGCCCATGATACAACTACCCTCCTTAGCAGCAAGGGCACATACCTGCCTCGTCTTCAATTTGGTGCCCCCCAGGACTCCCCAGCCCTTTTCTGCTGAGCTGCTTTCCAGATGGGGAGCTCCCAGCATATAGCTTTAGACCAGTGTGATCTTTTAGCATAAAGATTTTTTCCTTCTCAAATTCTGCTTTCTCTTCTTGCAATCTATTTCTAGGTAACAACTGTGTTTCTTTCCAAAGTCTGTTCTGCCAGCCTAAACAGGGCCAGTGTTTTCCAACATCATCTCTTGGGATGGATTCTCTTGTTCCAGTTTTGTCATTATTTTCCCATCTCCATTTTTTTTTCCATCAGGAAATAGGACAATTACATTCCAAGTGAGAAGCAACCAGGGCTTCATATGGAGAGGTTAGCATTTCCTGAATTAACCTCTCTCACAGCCTAATGCATGACTTGTGAGCACCTATAGTTTGGGTTTTTGTTTTGGCTTGGTTTTGGTATTTATTTTTTTTCCCAGGGGAAAAGTTTCACCAGAGACTCCAAGTTATCTTTAGATCAACTAATATTTGCAGGTCTTCCCTTTCCTCACTATTTTTACTGGCATATTCCCAACTTTTCTCTCCCTGAATTTTGGCTCCCCTGCAAAGTCTGCAGGAGCTTTAACAGCCCCAACTGTGATATTTTACCAATCCTCTGCCTTATGGCTGGATCTCAAACCCTTTCAAGCCATTAGACAAAGTTAATTGGCTTTGCTCTGGCCAGAGGCAAACAATCCTACCGTGTTGATGCATCCCATGTCTAGACACCGCAGTGATGGACAACCTCCACCAAGTTGGCCAGACTCATTTAGTCTCCTATTTATGCACTATTCCTTCAACCAGGCTGATTTATTCCCATGTTTTCTCAACCTCTTTCAAGCACAAGCAGACCATTACCATGTCCCAATGGGGACCTCTCCATCCCACCAAGGCGCACACAGTCTGTCAAGAAGCTTTTCAGTGATGTGAAAACCAGACCGTCCACCCTACTGTGCTTACCTATTGAGGAATAACCACCCTGAATACCTAAAGTACTGGATCTTTTCCAGTTTGCTGGGTGTTTTAAAATGCTGCTCAAATGTGCTTTGAACTGCCCAGTTACAAGAAAGGATCTGGATGTAACCAGGTCTGGGGGCTTTCACAGCGCGGTCTTTTCTATATACTCATGGAGGTATGTTTGCAATGTGTTCCTTTATGTACCTGTTCTCTGATGGCACAGCGAGATAAAAATGAAGATAAACAATGGTTTTCGCTCTCACAGCTGCTACACGAGCATTAAGGTGCATGTCTTCCCCTCCCTTTCCCACGGGACAGTACCAATCCTGCTGTCCTGGCTCAATCCACTTTGTGCTATCCGTGACTGTGGAAATTTTAATTAGTAATGCTTCTTGACTTACTCTGAACTCTTGGAGGAGCTGTATTTTCCCAAAAATACCCGACTCTCAAACTGGGGAAAAAGATTTGGAAGGGTGGCAATACCCATGTGCATCACCACAGAGGTCCTGTGACAAAAAAAAAAAAAAAAAAAAAAAAAACAAACATGGTCATAAATCATCCTCTGCACTTACCTTGTCCCCAGTCCCTGAAATCTCTGAGAGCTTCACAGTGCTTCACAAATTTTAATGCTGTGGCTTATTCAGATGCTTTATGGGAAATTGTGTCCTGGATCACATCAAAAACCCCAAAAGTCAGATTTTCCAACAAAATGCAAAAATATCTTTGGCTCGGTCAAAAGAGAACAGCAAAGCATTTCTCCCTTAATAGAAACTTTTTAAATTATTTCCACAGATATTGCATAAGACTTGGAAAAAAGCATGTTTGAAGGGTGTGCCTTGACACATGTTAAAGGAAAACTTTCCATCAGGAAGGTACTGCAGCAGGAAAACAGATCCATTTCTCCATGCTGGGTTTCTTTCTCATCTTCAAAATAAAATCCAGTAAATAGCTGACACTTTTGCAAAAGAAAGCTCAGCTCCCTGTTCTGCCAGCATGACCCAGGACATAAAATAAAATGACATATTGAATCCCATCCTTGGACGCAGCATCACCTGTTTTCACCTCCATTGGTCTTTCAGTGACTCCCATGCCCACCAGTTCAGTCCTGTGGCTCAGTTCGTAACTAAGCCCCTGGGAGCCAGAAACTGTGCTTGTTTTTGCACAGAATTTGGGCAAATAGACATGCTTTGGGAAAATCCTGCCGTGCCAGATTCCTGCCTGCCATGCCAGGGAGCAGTTGGCATGAAAACATGGCACAGGTTTTGGTGATATTGAGCTAACATGTGTGGAAGCCCAGCCTGCTGCCACTTGCACCTTGCCTGATGTTGCCCAACTCAACATTCATGACACAACCCAGCTGTTGGCTCGCAGAGCCAGATTTGAAGTAACAAACATACCTTGTCACATTCCCTGTCCAAACACTGGTATGGGGCCACCCCCTGCAGCACAAGCTGTGTTTTTCCTTTTCCTTGGGGCCAGCTCTGGGTCATAAACCCGAAGAGGAGATGAGGTACGGCAGGAGTCTGCTCATCGCGGTGATGTCACCTCTCTGGGAACTCCTTCCTCTACAGATCCCAATCCAGGCTGGAGATGAGCTCTCCCCTGCTACCCCCAGGGGAATCCGCCCACCGGATCAAGAGGAGGTGGAGGGTGGAAAGACATATAAAGCTCCTCGGGAGCCGCTCGCCTTTACTGTCCAGGTTGCACGGATCTGCTCTCAGCATGAAGTCGCTTCTGGTGGGGCTGCTGCTTGGCCTGGCGTGCGTGGAGCTGGGTAAGGACCCTGCATTCCTGACATCGTGGGGACCCCCTGGGAAATGTTTCAGAAGGGAAGGGAAAGGCAGCGATGCAGAAAGACCTGGTGATCCCTAGATGGGGGAAATAATGCCCTTATGTATTTAAGAAGGTCAATGGAGAGGGTGAGTGGGGAAAGAAGAGGCACTTTCCTGGTGGGGAGAACAGTGATGACTGTTGGAGAGCAGTGCAGACTATTTGGACCCATGGGTGGTCACAGGTCACACCACACCCTGGGGTGGAGGGGAATGACATGAGGCTTCATAAGGTTAAGGGGTGACTGACAGCTCAATGACACGGGAAGAGCAAGTGTGGGCAAGGACCTGAGCTGCCAACCCGTCCCCTTGGGGATGGGATGGGGTATGTTCATCCTGATCTCCTGACATCCCTAAAACCTAATAGCTGGCTGCTGGAAGCGCTGAAAAACAGAGGGCAAGATATGGGCGAGAGTATGAGAAATAACTCTAGGGATTTGGGGAAGCTTAATGAAACTACCAGCTCTAGGGCTTGCACTGATTTCTAGAGATTAGGAGACAGTTGGAGATAAGAAATTCCCTTGGGTCTGTTTGGGCTTGGTTATGCTGGATCAGAGTCTTGGGCAAGCTAGCAGTTAGGTTTGGTCGTTGCTGTGCTCTTGCTCATATTTTTGTGACTTTTTTGGCCTGGAACAGTCATGTGTGTGTCCCCCTCCTTCACAGTGGCAGAGGGGTTGAACTTAGATGACCTTTGAGGTCCTTTCCAACACAAATCATTCCATGATTCTGTGATTCAGACTCTATCCCACGGGTGCCAGAAATCTTCAGGCTGATTTAATTGGACTCTGAAAGACCTAAAAAGAAAGGCAGCCTGGGCAGGGCTTGAACACCCTCATCTGGAGGCATTTTAACATTCAGAGAGTTGCAAATGAAGGAAGGATGAAAGTCATACACCTTGCAAGTTGTTATGCACAGAAGTGTGTTGGGTCTCTTCATCAAGCTGCATTGTCTTTTTTATTATTATTATTTTTATTCCTCTACCTTCATTTCTTCTTCCACGCGTCTTTGAAGCAAACCCAACTCCAGCTGAACATTTTCTTACTTGCTCTGTGTTGAATAAACCATAGGACTCAACCAGGACAGGTGCACTTACTTCCATACTACTACAGCAATTTATTACATTTCAGTACATGTTTTTTTATTGATTTGTTTTGTTTTTCTTTCAGTACACCTCAGAGGTGGCATATTATGTGTTTCTTTGCCCCCCTCTAGTCTTGCCCTGGGTTTAATTGGCTTGCTGAGGAGCAGGTTTCCACCCACGGGTCTTGAAGCACTTTATGGGATCAGAGAGGCATCATCATCCTTTGCTTTATAGTTGAGACTGAGGCAGATATGTTTTTTGGAGATAATGTCGTGGGAGGCAGCTGGTGTAGACAGCACTTGCAGCTCAGGAATATATCCATGGCTCAAGGTAGATTGCTCACCATTCAGAAGTTTGGAACTGAGGTGTGGAAGGTGCTGTCAGACAGTGATGGACAGTATTTATTGGCCTCAGCTCTGGACACAGCACTGTCCTCTGTGGTCAGTTCTTCTGCTCTGGTCCTTTCAGTTTGGGGCTTTCCTCTTCCATTGCAATCTTTCCAAATAAACAGTGTCCTCTGAGTGTCCCACCCAGAGTCAGTAGTGAGGGGGTAATGGTTTTCTCACCTAAACTCGCTCTTGACTGGAAGCAATTTCTCCAGATCCTGTGGTACCGTCCTGCTCACCCACAGAAATGGTCAGGTTTGGAAATCAGCTCAGCCCGAAAGTTGCAGACCAGTTCTTCAGATGATTTAAATTAGCACGGCTCCACCCATACACAAGCAGGTCCTACACACCCACAAGCATCCCCATGCTTGCCAGCTTGACAACTGTGATTTCTCCCAGTGTGCACTATAAGTGTACAAACAAACAAACAAAAAACAGATAAACAAACTCTTCTGGGTCATTCTGAAGTGATCTACCAAAATCCTCAACTTGGATAAACAGGGATGGCTCCACCACAACTGCTGACAGAGGAGATGTCCACCAGCACACCACCACTTCTCAAACCAAAAATACCTTCCTACCTTTGCAAAGAGGACGGAGAAAACTTTCGCAGCATTCTGTTACACAGCTGAATTTTTCAGAAGCGATGCTAGAAGAAATAGATGCCCTGAAAATCCATTCTGAAGTCAAGCGTTCAAACAAATGCCTTCGGAAATATTTATCCTTATTGCAGTCCCAGTAGTTCCACTCCAACAGCAGGTGCTGCAGAATTAGCAAGAAAACACCGCATTTCCGCAATTTTACCAATAGATGGCAGTGGATACATTTGGGTGGCTCTTCATCTGCCTTGCTGGAAAATGCACAGGATAGAAACCGTCAGACTGGGCTGGCTTCTGTCATCGAGCCAAAGCAGCACGACTCGGAAAAAAAAACATGCACGCTCCGTATCTGCTGGCTGTGGATGGGCAGGTCTCGTACGGAGACTTTTGAGCAACTGCTGAGATCAAGGCTTGTATATGTAAAGATGTCCCTGTGTCAGCAGCAGCCAGCGAGAGCTTTGTAGCATCGTCGCTTTTAAAAACCAGCAACAGCCCCTGATGAAAGTGTTTTTAGGCCACATTCATCCCTTAGGAGCTCCGGTATGGCTCTGAAATTTAAATTCTGCTCTCAGTTACTAAGCTCTGTGGAAAACCCTCTAAATAAGCATGAAGGAGCCCTGGAAATTCAACTTCAGTGACTGTCTCTGTGGGTGGAAGGGCTGCAGGTGAATGCTGCTCTAAACAGAAGGAGCAATTTTGCTCTGTGCTGCAGCAGCTCTTGCATGGGATGCACAAAACAGCAAAATGTCATAATTCTGGTCAAATTTATTCCCTCTCTATAAAACTGGATTCATTTTAAGAAGCTGACACAGTCCTGTTCATTGAGTCTGCAGAACAACAGCAAACAACCACACTGCAATGCACCTGAACAGGTTGATCACCAAACTGGTGACGGGCTAGGACCCTCCAACGATGCTATTCAAGCTGCTCAAGCAAGATTTCCCTCTAGATCTGCTCTTTTTAGGCTACTGAGCCCCTGAAGTAGTGATGATGCCCAGCTCCCTACAACACCAACCTCATCCTTTGATGCTGGGGTTTGGTCTTTGCCCTTGACAAAACTTTACCACAGTCTCCAGCTGTGCTTAGTTTCCAAGGTCTCTGCATCTTGATTGTGGGGGTGAAGCACTGACCATCACTTAATCCCTACCACAGAGCAGAGAAGCTGCAGCCTTGCTGTCTGCCTTCACTGCTGTGACCGACTCGAATCCCTTCTTTTCCCCTCTGCAGCCCAGTCCCTGCGGTGTTACACATGCAAGGAGCCAACAGACATTTTGGAGTGTAGAACACCCACCCTGTGTCCCCCGAAAGCCAAGGTGTGCACAACAACGCTGCACTCTCTAGACACAGGTAAGTCTCATTGTTTTCTTTGAGTGGTCATCGAGCAAGATGATTTTTGGCTTTGTGGGCCAAACTATCTCATGAACTTGTCCCATGCTTCCCTCTCCTTTTCCCAGACCCTGCGTTGGGTTATCCTTTAACTGTAAGAATCCAGGTGGAGTTATCCAGGGTGAGAAGCAGGGAAGTCCATCAGCCTCAGGGATTCATAGTGAAGCACACAGTGTTCACCCCACTCATTCAGTCTGTTTTGCCTTTCCTACCCCTTTGCATTACAGATCCTGATATAGCAGATGTGTGCAAACACACTGCAGAAACCCAGGAACTCTCATTTGTAGACACCCTCACCTAACACCAACTCTCTCCCCAGAGAGAAAAACAACCTGAACATGTTAGTGTTACACCAGTGTTTCTTGGCATTGCCATCTTCCCTGCAAAGCTATCGCAGGAGCAACCCACCTGAACAAAACACACAGGGATTTGTGTCCTTTGACTGCACTAGAAGAAATTTGGAAGGAGCAGGAGGGAGATGGCAAGGAGAACCAGAGGACCCATTCCTACAAAGAGCAGTCTGGGTCACAGGCTCCCGTGGATTAAAGATAGTCAATCCCTTATTTGACTTTATTTACCTAAAAACACGGTGCTTTCCACTCCCTTCCATTGCACAAAGCCAGTGGTGCTCAATACCATGTTCTGCACTTTCCTTCACCATTTCTTTCTCTCTCTTCTCCTTCTCCCTGTCCTCAAATGCATCTATTTCAGGTTACCCCTTTTTTGGCAACATCACCGTGACCAGAAAGTGTGATGAGACCTGTGTCGACTACGATGGGATAGGTTCAAGCAGGCCCACGTCATGCTGCTACACAGACCTCTGCTCTGACGACACCAAGAACAGCACGGGGGAGAGAAGCAGCTCCTCAGTGCTGGGTCTGATGGCCTTAGTTGTTGGCATGCTCCTGCAGCGAGCTCTGTGAAGCCATGGGCACCCCTGCTCCGACCAAAGCATCTCCTCCCCTCTCTCTGCCAAGACACCTTGTGAACTTTTAGATGCCTTGGGAGAAAACCTTCTTTGCTCAAGCGTCTTCACCCATCTTCAGCGTTGTGGATTCAAGTGGATTCGAGCCAAAAGTTTGGGTGCCTGGACCTAAACTCTTCAAATTTCCAGTTTCCAGCTGCTAAGCAGATGTTCTCCATCTTTGGTTGCTTCTGGTCACCAAGACCCACATCTCGCCTTGCAGCTTTGCTCACCATGAAGCACGGCGAAGCTTGGGGATGATCCTCATCCACAGCAGGGGCTGCAGGCACGCTGGACACAATGGTGCTGTTTTCCCAGATCTTCCTCAGCTCCCAAAAAAAAACAACCATGCACCCGTATGCCTCTATCTATTTCAATGCACAACTGCCCAAAACCTGGGAACTTCCATCAGCATCTTGGCTTCTTTTCTTTCCACATTGGTTGCCATCTCCAGAGGCAGGTGGATGTCGGACTCTTCCCAGTACCTGCTCAGTGAAGCGTGGTTTGCAGATGCAGAGAACTGGAACTTAATTTTCTCTAGAATAAGCCATGGAATGAGTTCAGAAGGGCTCAGCCATCATACACCAAGACGCAAAGTATTTCTGGAAAGCTCATAAGATGCCCAGGATGAACAAGCCAAGGCAGTTTAGACTCATAAAAGCAAATCCAGAAGTTTGGCCAGCCCAAACCCCCACTAGCCCTTTGCCTGAGCTCAGGTTGCAATCAGAGCCCCTGGCTTTCTCTTTCCAGATGTTTCACAGGCTGCTTCAAGCAACATTTTCTGTTAGCCTGCCATCCCCCATCCCTTCACAGCAGGGGCCACAGGAAAGGAAAATAAATGATTATCCCAGACCCTCAGCTCTGGGGAAAATCAACCTTTCCACTCAGTGCTGGTTAATAGTGCTGCCATGCCCCTGATGGGGATTTGCTTTGTTCTCCCTTAGAGTAGCTGTAGGATTTGAGTCTGATGCCCTGTCTGCTGTAAAAACAGAAGGAGTGAAAGCTGATCCAAATGAGCTAGACATGGCCAGCTCGTGGCCCCATTGGGGAGGGAGAGCAGGGGAACTTGCATTTTTCTTTCCTCTAATTCCTTGGCTCATCCAGGGGAACAGAAGGAAACCTGCAATTATAGAGGCAGAGGGCAACATGGGCACATCCGATGCACCATCCTCATGCATTCATGATGCCCTTGCAACCTCCTCTATGCCAAACTTCATTTTCACTCTGTTTTCATACAAGACACCAGCCAAGAAAATCAAGGAAAAAAGAAGGGGGGGTTCTGGATGAGAATCTAGTGAATAAAGTTGGATCCTCCTATTTTCAGCCTTCAGAGTCTTGTGTGTTCAGCACGTCTTTGGATGGTTTTCTGGCTGAGGAGGGAAGTGTCAGGGAGGGGAAAAGCTATAGAAGAGGACAAGCAAGGGAGTGCAAAGCTCTCCTTGCAAGAGCTGGTGGGAGAATTTGGGAAGGAGGGTGGCAGAAGGGTGAAGGAACATGGCGTAGATATAGGATGCTTATCTGTGGGCATGGCATTTCTTTTCCAGTGCAGCTTCTCTTGCAGCAGGTAAAAGGAAAGCAGCTGAGCTCAGCACTGCAAGGGAGTGGGCAGCCTTGAGCAAAGATGCTGCAGATGGGGACTGCTGCCTTCCTTTTGTTACCTGGTGCTGGCTATGAGTATCCTGCATCTCACTGACCTGACAGTCTCCTGTTTTCTGGGACTTCCCTGTTAGTGTGGCTACACTGCAAAAGCAGTGAGCATCTAGTGTAGAAAAAAGAGCAAAAAGCTCAAAGCACTTGTAATATATTCCTACACCAGGCAAGATGAAAAGCCCTTAGCACAATGCATCAGGGGTGCAAAAAAATTGTGGTAATATTCATCTGTTCATGCTGGGTTAGTCTTAAGCCACAGGACAAACAGTCATCCCTGGAGCACTTGCAAAGTTTGATTTACACCAAATTGCTGCTTCTGCTATGGCTTTTATTTATTCTGGCTTCTTGGTCCCTAGGAGTTAAGCCCAGCAAGCACTGCTGCCCCAGTAAATGCAGGACACTGCCAGAATTTCAAAGGCATTTGCAGAATTTTGCATCACCGGGTCAAGTGGACATGCAGAGGGAGAAGTTTAAATATAGGCTGAATAAAATAGAACAGAGAGAGAAGTGTCTATGATGGGCTGTAAAAAGATGTGCAGCCTCTCGAACCTGCAAGATGAGGCATCCAGCACTGCTGTAGCTGTTGTGGAGGATCCATCTTGGGGCTTGTTCATCCCAGCAATCACTTTGTGCAAGGCCAGGACACTATCTCTAGGCTTAAGGGCATTTCTTGATGTCTAATATTTTATCCAGATGAGCAGTTGTTTTTTCCACCACCTCCCAGCCTTTCTGCAAACGTGGGGCAGCCCTATAGATGTATGATCCTCATCGCTCACTTTCACTTGCAAATCTGGAGGCAAAGCTTTCATTTGCCTAGAAATTAAAGATCAAGGCAAAGCGGAGACTAAAATTTCAGGGACGTGTTTGCATACCCAGTTGGTGAGGGTATTTATACTGGTATACCCAGATGAGTCCTGCCTCCAGGTGACTGTTGGGGTGGTGTGTCTGCCTTGGTGACTTTAAGGTGGTGGAGGAGTGGCTTTTTTTGGTGGTGGGGTGAACATTTCTAAGGATTGTTCATCCTATGTAAACACACTATGCACCTGGACCTGGCTCGGGCTGGATTAGGAAAGTAGGTCCATAGCATACTTTAGGTCTTCTTGTCTGGAAAAGGATCTTACCTCTTTGCATTGCTAGAAAAACCACTGGAGAGAACCATTCTGGTGCTTTTTGTCATCTGAAATTCAGACCTGGGTTCAATCCTGTTTCTTCGACTGCCACAAATGCATCAGTGGTGCAGCGGGAGAACAAAGCTACACAACCAGAGTGGTTAATACTTCGAGGAATGGAGTTTCCAGCAGGGATCATTTGCAGTTACTTTCCACGAGTCGCAGCAAGACATTGTTCACATCATGTGTAAATGTGAGCTGTGGTAGTTATCCCGGTGTGCCCTGATTGCAGGCTGGCTCAAGCTGCAAGATGGGAAACACCAGGGGATGTTTGGCTGCTTGATTTCTTTTAATTTTAGATATTTTGTCTGCATGGGGAGGGAGTGGAAAATAAACCCATATAGCCCTCATGGAAGATGCATTAATACAGTTGGGCTTGAAAGCAAAGGAGAGGAGATGAGGGCAGAAATTATTGCGAAACTCCAAGAGAAGAAAAAAAGGAAGGGCATATTTGCACAGTCCAGACGCTTAATGTAAAATAGAGCTCTGATGTAATCAAATAGAGAAAGAACTTGTAGTTCTTGCTAAAAATACCTATCTAGAACATAAATATACATTAGCACGTAGCCGCAAGGCTTATGGAGATATCTGCCATAGTCTTATATTTACAGATAGGGATTTAAATGTTTAATACCGCACATTCAGAAGAAAGTCACTTCATCTGAAGTAGCTATTAATTATAGAACGTGCTTGGCAGGACTGAAGAGCAGCAAGAGCAATATCATTTTCAATATCACTCCCGAATTATTTCTCATCTAAAATCTATCATGTGAATATTTTTTTTTTTTCTTAAAATAGATCTGTTTTTCCACATTAGGCCATGGCTGACTTGGACTGGCTGCCTCTTACACAATGGCACGTCCTCTCTCGGATGTCTTCATGTCTCTCCCTGACTCCAAGGGAACAAAAATCCAAAGCCTCTTCCTTCAGTACAGCCCCGGGTCTGAGAACAGGGCAAACCCCCAAAAAATGTGGTGAAAGAAAAACTTTGAGTGACTGAAGCAGATATATTGAGGAAGCAGGGAGACAAGCATCATGGTTGGTATCTCAGTTCAGCAAAGTCATTTCGAGTCACTTAAAGAGCAAGAACTCAAGAGGGATGCTCAGAATATTGAAAAGGATGTGGCAGAGAGACCTTCACTGCAGGCCTTCATCTCTATTCCCTGGGGTTCTAGCCTCAAGTTTGCCATGAGGTTTTAAAAGACACGAGGTTTTTAATCATTCTGTGCCCTATCCAAGGCTGGTCTGGACCCGTGAGAATTTGGTCCCAATCCCCTTCCCCAGTCTGCCCCTATTACACATACACAGACGATATGGGGAATGACCCATGCCATACACGGGTAGCTCCAGACATTTTCCTGTAACACATCTCCACAGGAGACTTATCTTTAAGCTACTTTCTCCTGGGAATATTGTGGAAATCCTTGCAGATCCATGATACTAAAGGGAACTGAAAGCCCTGGTATATGAAATTTGTGGGCCACAGTCCCAAAATCAAACCCAGCTATCCTAACAACAACATTCCAGACTGCCTTTGGCCAGCAGGTCTCTGAATACAAAGGTTGATTATGTTCTTCATGTTGAATTCCTCCCCAGTGCAAAAGCACCTTGATGTGCCCCCAACACAATGCACAGAAGCATTGCCCAACTCTTGTTTTAACACACAGCCTTGCCCTGGAGTGAACATCCCTTCACCTCCTTGCAAAACACATTGCTTTATACAAAAATATGGGAATAGAAGAAAAAAGATGGCTTGGAAAAGGAGAGGGAGTCACATCAAGGTGCTCTGTTTGGTGTATTTGCTTCTGCAGTATGTTTGGGCTTGCAAGGAGCTGAGTAAATAGCAACCTAGAATGTCTGGGAGAAGTTTTGCACCTTTTTTTGAATCTTGCCACTCTGTACCTCGGCTGGTGTCCTCATAAAGCTGGGCAAAAACAAGCCAGAATTTGGTTTTCATCTTTTCTGGCTGCTTCCCATCTCCTGGCCCTGGGGAGAGAGGACACAGGGGAAGGGGTGTTTTCAGTGTAAAGGCAGCTGTCGCTGTGTTTGGGACGCCATCCAAATCTGAAAGGGAAACAAACACCCAGGGGATGGTGACAGACTCTGACGCACTTACAGCAGAGGAGGAAAGCCATCCTGGTGAAGAGGGAGAGTTAATAGTAAGAGATTTGTCTCCTATTCCGAGAAAAATAATAACAATAATAATAATAATAATAATAATAATAATAATGGATTTTAAGTAAATTGCTGTACACAGCGGCCATATCCAGCTGGAGAAAGGTGTCTGGTTTATCTTTGCCTTTGGGGCACATGACCAGGAGATTTTTTTACCTGCTGATATCTTCAGATCACAACGGTGTTTTCTACAAGTTCCCTTTTGCCTTGCCACCTCTGTGCAAGGATCTCATGGGCTGGCTGGGGTTCCTCATGCACAGGAAGCCAGTCTAGGTGCTTTTGGGGCCTTTTACTGCTAACCTCAGTAGCACTTGCAAAGGGTTTCATAAGCTAAAAAGACTCAGCCCCTATACTTACATCTTATTATCACTTCTTTCAAAGGAAAAAATTAATCTGAAATGTAGTTATGTTTGTGGCTCTGCTAGCAGAAGCCATTCCAGACCCTCACTGCTATGAAAGTTGGAAAATGCATTTAATAAAATATTTCTCTTGCTTCTCCCTGTTCAGAGATTATATTTCTATGGGTTGTTGGTCCAGTCTGAGATGCTCTGTTAGGCTAAACAAGCAAAGCCTGTGCTGATCTGGTCTTGGAAGACTGACTCTCCAAACATAATAATTTTCATTAAGTGTGACTGTGTCATCTTCAAGTCGTGTTGGAAATGAGTGGTGTTTGATTTAGGCCATCTCTGAGCTAGAATTTTACCCCTTTCTGGAGGCAGTTCACAAATCATTAGCTGATGGAAAGCTCAAACAACTGTCTCACTGGAGTCCTCTTGATTTGCTGGTTCTCCTAAACGGGACACGGAAGGGAAACTGTGTGCATCAAAAGGGAAATAAGGATGCATGCACAAGGCTGATATTCAGTTTTTAGGTTACCTCACAAAAATCCTCCCAGACTCCTTGGAAAAAAAAAAAAAAAAAAAAAAATTGGCAGAAATGGGATATTTTTCACATGTAATAAAATGCAATTCCTGACAGGCTGCTGTTCTGAAAAGCCACGAGGTCTGTGGGAAAGAAATATCAAGTGTGTGTAGTCAAGCATTAACTTTCTGTTAAAGGGATTATCATTTGGTCACACAAGTGCATCTACCCCCTATAGAAAATGCTGTGTCACAAGATAAATAGTTACAATGTGTAAAAGGATCTTCATCCCTTCCCTTCCCTTCCCTTCCCTTCCCTTCCCTTCCCTTCCCTTCCCTTCCCTTCCCTTCCCTTTTCTTCTGGAGACATCTACATTTTAGAATTTGCAGGAGAGTAGCATACTCAGCCATTCAACCCCTCATATTTATTTTATCCAGGGCTTTTACTCAGACTCTTACCTTGGCCCCATGGATGTGTCCCTGCAGCCCCCCAACCCATACAACTCCACCATCCTCCACCTCCCCAGAAAACATCAGAAATCTGGGCCTCCCGCCTCGTGGTGCTCAGAGGAGGACAAGGGGGCCCTTTCCAAGCTGAGCAGTGGAATCCACCCCACAAATTGCACAGCCATCCCCCAACCCCTAAACCACAGCACTGTTTGGTCTGGGGGATGTTTGGGTGTGGCTGTGGGTTTTGGGGAGGTGAGGGCAGCGGGCACGTGTGTGCTGGTCTCTGTGCCTGGGTGGGTGGTTGTGCCTCTGTTAACGTGGCTCTGTAGCTGCTCAATTATCTCCCTCGTTTACTTTGGCATGATCTGAACAGCCCTGGAGGCCAAGGGAGACTTAATGGGTTTTGTGGTATTCTGTAATCATGCAAAGTTTGTGCTAACGTGTGGCAACATGATTGTTTTACTAAGGAGGAGTAAGAGCATCTGAAATTACTCTGGGAGACGCTCTGTTTGTACTTGGGTGCCGGCTAGCTGTCAAGCTTCACCTCTACACCCCCAGAAGCCTGAAATTGCTTGTCTCCAGGATCCCCAAGCTTAATCTGGAGGAGAGATGGAGTAGCATTGTCACCTCCTCTTGGTCCTGGCTCTCAGAGACCTGAGAAAAGTCTCTGCTGTGTCCTGGGTTCCCCCATGACGAGGGACTGGTTTGCACCCAGGCAAATCCAGCAGCAAATGGGACCATCTATTTCCTGTTCCCATCCCTCATTTCTAAGCTTTGTTTCTTTCAGTGAAGCCCAATATCTTCCCAAAGGCCTGGGCCAAAATCTGTCCTCATCGTGGAAAGGTCCAACGGGGTGAGCCTGCACCAGAGTAAACTACTTTTAAAGAAAACCAGGTCCACAGGATACCTGCAGTTCTTGAAATGCAGCACTGTTATTTCTAACATGTTTCTTTTTATTATTATTATTCCTCAGGAGGTTTCATTCCTCTCTATTTTTGGTACTGAGATGTAGGTTTCCATTATAAATAGCCACGTATTATAATTCAGTCTGATAACTAGGACAAGGATGTGCTGGGCTTCTAGACTTTGGTTCCAGGAGGTGAAGAATGTAACATTTGCAGCCAGCCTTCGGACTTCCTCTGAGATCTTTATCTCAGGAAAAAAGTGTTTCTTTGCATCTGGAAAGTTTCCCGAGCTCCCTGGATGCAAATCACAATGGGAGAATTGGTAAGGGCTCATTGCCAAGCTAACAAATCATAGAAACAATGCTTTGAAGCTCTATAGCAACTTTCCCTCAGAGGCTGAATTTAGACACGAGGGTTCCCACATCAAAGCTGGGTGATAAATATTCTTCCCATTTTACAGCCAGAGAATCCGTGACATAAGCCTGTGCATCCTTGCATGCGATAATGAACCAAAGCCCTCTGCAAACATAAAAAAAAAAAAAAAAAGTCTATGTGGTTTCTGAACACTGTTAAATGATTAATTACTCCAAAGAAAATCAAAAGCACGTTGCAAACATGTCCCAAAGAACAGAAACATTTCTGTTAAATAAAATAAATACAATAAATAAATAAATAAATATCATTGTTCATCCATAAATAAGGGAGGGTTGACAGTTCAGGGCAACTATATGAGAAATGGCTCATTTCCCATACCACCCTCAACCAACTGTAGTCTGAGGAAAGTCTCTCAACTTATGTAACTTTCTGCAGGCTTTGGATCAGGACTTCTGTCTACATGTTTCCCAGCTGTATTTTTTGTGCAAAGCCATACTTGTGGTCATGCTGCTGCACTGGGGCTGAGGAAGGGGAGGACAGACCTGCTCTCGCATGGGGTCTGCTCATATATTAAATAACAGCAACCAGTGGAGAGTTTAATTGGAATAGCTCAGGCCAGGACAAGAGGCTATGGCCACAACTTGGAGCACAGGAGGTTCCCCCTGAACATCAGGCAGCACTTCTGTGCTGTGGGGCTGCCAGAGTGTGGCACAGGCTGCCCAGAGAGGTTGTGGGCTCTCCTTTTTAGAGGTCTTCAAACCCATCTGGAAGTGGTCCTTGGTAAGCAGCTCTGGGTGCTTGAGCAGGGTGGTGGGACCTGATGGACCCAGAGGTCCCTTCCATCCTCAACCCATCTGGGATTCTGGGATCTGGATCCACACTGGGGACAATTCTTTGCTTTCTACTTTACCCTTAAAATGCTTTTCCCTATACACCAGTGTAAGTCTTTGCTTATAGCTGGATATCTTTTCACATGTCAGCAACAGTCTGCACTATTTCTCACCCAGAGGTGAGAAACACAATAAAGGAGAACTGGCATGAACAGGAAAGCAACAGATGTGATGAGGTCCTTGCTGTGCTGCTCTGTGGATGGAGGGAATTAGAGTGATGCCCTTCCAGAGATGACAGCACGAATATGGCTTGAACTTCATACTGCAGATGTCACTATCAGAAGCAGCAAAATGAATATTTATGTGGGGGCATAAACAGGAAAAAAAAAAAAAAAAAAAAAAAAAAAAAAAAAAAAAAAATTAT
>CM021766.1:149111013-149158576 GCA_011076525.1 Nettapus auritus
ACAGGAAAAAAAAAAAAAAAAAAAAAAAAAAAAAAAAAAAAATCATTCTTCTCACCTCACCACAGATATTATTGAATAGGTCTGAAATCTCAGCAGGAAGATTCAAAGAGGCTTCCCAACATGCCTCCTCTTGGAATAAATTAGCAAACCCAGCAGATTCAAACAACCCTTTGAGGACTGGGAGCACAAGACAGGCCCATGCTTCTCATGGTTTTCATGGGCAGCCGTGACAGGTCTCAAATCTGGACTGGTTGGGTCAGGGTGCCCACTGCCTCCCAGACTTGCCTGTGCTATATCGTGAAGTCAAAGAATCACAAAATCACAAACTAGTTGAGGCTGGAGGTCATCTGGTCCAACCCCTCTGCTCAAGCAGGACTGCCTACAGCAGGTTGTCCATGAAGATGGATTTTACCTGGAGGGCTTCCAGTCAGAGTATTCCCCTACTCAATCAACACATCGCCTTTGGTATGCCACTGGGGAGAGGGAGAACCCACAATATATTCAGATAAATATGTTGTTATTATGTTAATATGTTAGAAATAACAGTGCTTAACTCTGCATACAGTCATGTTGTGTTTATCGAGAGTCCTGGTTCCTCCCCTGGGAAGCCCGTCTCAGATGTCTCCAACACCCAGGAGAAGGACTCGTGGGTTGGTAGCTGAAGCACTGAGCTACAGCCAGATTGGTTTGACAAAAATCCTAGCAGCACTGAGCAAGGAAGAGAATGCAGATCCCTTTGGGAGATAATTCACATCTCCAAAAACTTCAACAGCAACCCATTGCAGCCTAATGGTAAAAGGACAGGATCTCTCTCCACTGACCAAAGAAAATCCTACTGCATTTCCCCAGGCAGGTTTCAGACACTTCAAGTTATCTGTCTCACTCTGAAGTTCTCCATGCCTTGCATCTGTGATATGAACCATTGCCCCTCCTGTCATTTCAAAACATTCGCTGGGATAATTTACATAATTTTTTCATTTTTAAATTAACAGCCCCACTTTCCACTTCTGCCAGTACTGAAAAGGGTTGGCAAAGAAGCTCTGTAAAGTGTTTAAATATAGTTCAAACATGAAATATGGTAAGATGTTCTTTGCTGTTTTCAGAATCCAAAGTTCCCATTTTTTTTTTTTTAATTCTCAAAACTTTTCTAAACAAAAACAAACCATTTTCATTTTTCTCTAGGTTGAGCAAGGTTGGAAAACTTCCATTCTTCTATTCAATGACATCAATCAAGACCAAATAATTACCAGCGAAAACGTTACCCCAAATATTGGGCAGTTCAGATTATTTTTGGTGAAATGGTAAAAAAAAATAGGCTAATAGGAACTTCTATGAAACAAAACTCTTCTTCCTGCTCATCTCAGTCTACAAGCCTTTGTGTAGGACTGTGACACAGACCAGCTGCTGTTGTTGCCATCTAATTTTGGGTGACTCTACCTTGTCATTGCAAAGTACGTGTTATTACATTCCTGCTCTGACAATGTTTCTGTCCCAGATCAAGCACTCATTGCTCTGGGAGATCAAAAGACATGTTGGATGCAGTACCAGCCCACATGGTCCATGTTATTGCCACCAGGTTTCATGTAGAAATGCTGCTAATCCCATGGTCACGTGTAATGCAAAGTAAGCATTGCAGGATGGCAGTGAGAGGTGCTGGGACGGAGAAGAAAATGTGGTCGTGTCCATGTGCATTCCTAAAATAAGAGAAAAAGAATATGAAATGAAGGATAAATGGCATTTAGCTTTCTGTCTGAGGAGCTGAGATATTAAGTCAGAAGAAATACTTCTACTTTGGTACACCAGTGTTGGAAAGACGTTGAGAAACTGGAATAAGTCTGTTGTAGGTGTTCCGGGGGCTGGAGCCCAGAAGGTACAAAGAAAGGCAGAGAGTCTGGGTTTCTTTACTCAGGAGAAGCGAATGTAAGGAGGAAATCTTACTGCCATCTGCAACAACCCAACAGTAGGGTGGGTATAGAGAAGAATGGGCCAGACTCTTCTAGAAGATACAGAGTAATAGGGAAAAAGGCAACAAGCACAAGATACTGGGAGAACTTGGGAACAGATGCCATAAGTGAACAAAAGACTCATTCCTCAACAAAGGCAGACAAGCCTTCAGGGAGAGCATATGACTTGAACAGCCCTCAGGAGTGAGAAGGACCAAAAAAAAAAATATATATATATATATTAAAAAATAAAAATAAAAATAAATAATAATAATAATAATAATAAACAAACAAACAAACAAAAACAAACAACAAAAAAAAAAACAAAAACAAACAAACAAACAACAACAAAAAAAAAAACAGATGGATCTGGAGGAGATGTGGGTGAGAAAGGAACTATACTTTAGCAAATGCCAGCAAAACTGAAGAAAAAAACCTTGCTGTGACTTTTTTTCGTGAAATAAATACAGTGAAGCAACAAGCCCAAAAGTAGCCTAGGTGCAGACAGCTTTTACACCAGGTTAGTGGGAGCAGATCTGTATGCTAGGTTTGCATGCTGCATTACCTGCCCCTTGCAAGAGAGGCTCCAGAAACCATTGCCACTTGGTTTCAGAACTCTGTTTCGGTCTTGGGTGCAACTCCGAGACATGGGGCCTCACCCTCACAAATTTTATGCTTTTCAGAGCAGATCTCATCCAGGAACCATGATCCATGCCATAATAACTGAAATGAAGGACGCGTGCTGACAAACTGGCCAGAGATCAAAGAGGTGAAGCGTCCACAGCCAACGAAGGGAGGGGAAGATCAGCCTCCTCCGCATGCGGCTTGTCAAAGCGATGACAACTACATGGACAGAGAATTCAAAGCCATGGAGCAAGAGCACTGAGAAGGGGTTGCAATCAGCTGTGTCTAATGCTTTTTAACTGGTGAGGATCTCAAAAAAAAATCTCCTTGGTTCAAGCACATCATGAAAGGGAGGGCCGAAGCACATGGCTGTGTGATAAATTCACGCCACTTGCTTCTAATTAAATCAGAGGACCATTGAGCTGTTGGGACCTTTTGATTTTCTCTGAAGTGCCGTTTTTTGTACTCCGTCCAATTTGCTACTCTCCTGCCTCTGTGGCTTTGGGGTTGCCAGACAAATCTCCACCAAGGCTGCTGCACAGTCAGAGTTTAGTTTCTTTCCCAGTGCTCTTTATTCTAGCACATTTATTCTATTTTACTATTATATTTATCTATTTATATTATATTTATCTATATTATCTATTTATATATCTATTTATAATTATTTATTCTATCTATGCTCTTTATTCTAGCACATTGTGATGATAGGCTTAGAACTAACATTAAAATACATTACATGGAGGGCCCACCCCACCAAATCTCAGATGTTCCTAACATGGGAGTCTCCACCAGAATTAGTCAAGCTCCCTTGAGCAATCATCACTAAATAATGGCTGTTTCCAGCCTACTGTGTCCTAAAGTAGATATTAGTAAGTCAGATTAATTGTAACCTGGCCAAATTAATTGTGCTTATGTCTTTCCACCGATTGTCAAGGGAGCTACGAGGAATGGTTAATTCTGTCTTGTTTTCAGATACACTGCTCTCTACAATAAATAAATAAATAAATAAAATAAAATAAAATAAAATAAAATAAAATAAAATAAAATAAAATAAAATAAAATAAAATCCACTTAAAGAATCCATCTAAGGTCTTGGTAAACTGCTACCTTTCCGTGGTTGAAAACATGCACCGTATTTCTGGTCTGAATTCGTCCACCTTCAGCATGTAGCACCTTGCTATACTGCTGGTTGCTGATATGAAGAGTCCTGTTACATAACAATATAAGCAGATTTCCTTTCCCCATTGAAGTTCTTGCACTGCTCATCCCTAAACTTGCAGTCCAAGCATTTGCAAGCAATGGCATTCCACTAAAGACAGGATAAAAGTGCTGCTCATTCTTTCTTTTCCCACTGGCCCGGATCAGAGGTGACACAACTTCATCCTTTCAGTGTTATGTCCTGCTGAAAACACATACAGCAATAATCTAAGGGGTTGTGGTATCTCTCTAAGAGCCCTTTTTCAAATGTTTACCCACAGTGCTACAGTCACTTCCTAAATCTCTGCTCCCCAGAATTATGTCTCCCCTGACTGTGATTTCCTCAGACAACACAAAGATGCCTTCCGTGTCAGGAGGTGGGCTGACTGTCTCCCAAAGAGGATATTGATGTGCACTGCAGCAAAATAAACTGCATTGGAAATAAGGCCTACTTAGGCATATGTACACCTAACCATCTCTCCATGCCCTGCAGGAGTTCTTATTTTTGTAATGCCCAAGGTCTTGTTAGAGTTAAAAAGGAAATGCACCTTACATGAAAAGTCAAGAATTTACTGTAAGAATAAAGGAAATTTGAGCAGTCTAATCAAAGCATTATGATTAGTGAAGGTTAAATTCTTACAGGAAAAAAAAAAATTCTTGACTTTTCATGTAACGTTTCAATAACAATACAGATAAAATTGATATACAAGTACTTCCTAATTTCTACCACTTTTCCTGCTTTTATGTTCACTTTTCCACTAATGTTGCTTCCACATTATAGGGTGGTAGAGTGAGTCATTTGCATCCCAAACCATTTGCAAGGAGGATTATGATGATGGAAATGGATTCTTTCTCATCAACCAAGGATCCACTGTGGGTCATTTTGATCATGTTTATTAAAATACATTTACACCTTACTTTTCCTTCCTTAGTCCACCCTACATCCGATTTAACTGTATGGTGCACTTCATGTACTTTTGATTCTTTGTTTCTGTTGTTATCCCTAAAATTTTTTCCTCTAGGTCTGCATTTCTTTAACTAACATTCAATGAGTTCTTTACAGCTGAAGGGTCTCTAGGGCCAGCCTGGCCCCATCTCTCATCACCCCATGCCTGCCTATGTCCAGGCATCTGCTGCTGTATCAGGTCTGTGTTTCTTTACACCTCATCATTATGCTGGAGTCATAAATTCCGCATGCAATAACTCCTTGTCACAGCTATCTGTGTAACCCTACAGCTGCACCATACGAAAACAAACAAAAGTAAAGCAAATTAACTATAACCGCCAGGTCAATTAGGAAAACTGCAATTACAGCTGAGCAAAGTCAAAACAAAGCTCTGGTCAGGTCAAGAGGAGTTCAGCCAGAGCAAGCCTAACAAGCCTCAGCCTGGAGGACTTGCAAACTCAATAAAAAGCCTGTGGCCTATTACTAGCAATGCCAGTACTGGGTTTACTGAGCTACAGGGCTATTTTGTCAGCTCTTGCAATTGGGAGACCATGGTTTTTCCTCTGTGCACATTCTTGGCAAGATGACTTTAGCTCCCCCAGACAGGTAGGCTCAGCTTACTTGTTCAGGCCCAGCAGTGGATTGGTTTCAAACATTTTCAGTATCTTTGCCCATGATTTATACTCTCAGCGTCCATGGCTGCAGTGGTATTTTTAGTGGTGTTCGCTAAAATAAAAATATAACACAATAATCTGGCTTCTGATGTATTTGTTTTTAAATGCTCTTTGACATGATAATTTTGTGATGTTCTGGGCCATGACTTCATGGCATATCAACGAACACAGGGTAAGGACAGGGTAGTCCAAGCCCAGTAACTCACATCTGAGAAACAGCAGTGCTATGCAGGGACAATATAGTAAAGCTGTATTTCTTTCTGAGTTTTACTAGCATATACATAACACTGGTTTCATGTGCAGAAGTGCTGACATACACTTCTGGCTTACAGTTTTTTTTCTGTCCCTGACAAGTGAGTGAGTAGCTAGATTGGCTACATCCTAATAAACCTTCCATTCATACACACACACTCACACACACACACAAAACAAAAGAAAAAAATTTTAAAAATAAATAAATAAATAAATAAATAAATAAATAAATAAATAAGACCACACACACTTGCAATAAATGGGGGTCCTTTAGGCTTCAATGGCACAGATCCAGTTCATGTCAAATCACTTGCCTAGGTCTTAGGTCTTAGCAATAGCAAGATCACCAAGGGCCCAGTTTAATTCCTGGCAATGGGGCTGGTAGGAAAATTTGGCACCCATCTTTCCCTATGGGGTTCATTCAGGATTTTTAGCACTCATCTTTCTGTTGCAGCAGAGTACCTAGAGTAGTGAGTTACTACAGTGAGTAAAGGGTGGAGAATGGGTTCATGAATGATACCTGGGTTTAGGCAAGTAATTGGTTAGGGAAAGAGCTGGTAGGATGGACATAGGACTGTATAACATAAATGGTGTAGGAAAAGTAGACATGAAGCAGTCTCACTACTGCTCATCTGTGAGAACAAAAACTCTGAGTGAAACTGTGAGGCAGAGAATTTAAAAGAGAAACAAATTACCCTTAATGAAATGGTGGCATCGAGCCCAAAAGGGTGCTGTGAAGGCTAGGAGTGTGAATAAACTCAACGTGAAATAGGGTGTATTGACAGTGTTTCCTTGGCAGTTACCAAACAGAATGGTCCTGATGCAGCCCCTGGGCCACCAAAACTGGAAGCTGCTGATTTCCAGAGCTGGCAGATAAAAAGGGAGAACCCTCATGTACCACATTTGTTCAGCAGAAAGCCACAAGCCTGTCACATACCTCTGGGGACCGAGCTTTGAACATGCATCACAAGCAGAGGACACTGCAAAGCACAGGCTGGTGATGAGGGCAAGCCTGCAACTGGTTTCTAAAGTCCTTCTATAGCCATTGATGTTGTTCCTCTGGCCATCTCCATGCCAGTGCAGTACCCTGGTCTCTAACACAAAGTTGTTCCAGCAAAGGAACCACTTTTGAGCCACTTGGAAGCTGTGTATGAATCCAGAACTGCAGTTCATCCAAGCTTCATCTCACTCTGTCGATAGGAAGCAATGTGGGAGAGGCAAAAATCACTGCAGAAATGTCTGCCACACTTTGTGCTTAAAAATAAGGGTGTTTGTGCTCTGGTGATCTCAATGGATGGATCATAGGATCACAGGGAAATTAAGTTGGAAGGGGGACCCCAAGTGGTCTCTAAACCAAGTTCCCAATCAAAGCTCTCAATTCTGGTATCAGCCCAAGTCCCTCAGGGCTTCACCCAGCTGAATCAGGAAAACTTCCAAGGATGGAAACTGCACCACCTCCCTTGGAAACCTCTTCTGATGCAGATGCTACACGGAGACTTTAAATAGCACCTTTATTGATGATTTCAAATATCATGCTACATGGGAAATTTTAAATAACATCTTTATTGATGATTTTGAATATCATAAGTAGAGTGATAATTACAGGAGGACATTTTTCCTGGTAGATCTTGAAAAGGTTTTTATAGGAAAATGAAGAATCAGAATTCCAAATTCAGGCCAGAATTTAGTAAATCCATACACAAGTCACCCAATCTTCCCATAAAAGGTAGTTTCTCACCAGTGGATTTTGTGAAAGAAATGTTGATGAAAGGCCTCTGCCAGTAGGGAATAATAGGAAATGTCTTACATATCTGCTCCAAGACTGATCACAAAACCAAACTCATCCCACTATATAAATAATAATGAAAGGTGGAACTGAAGTTTGAAATTAAGTAAAATAAAACAAAAATTATCAGAGGACAGAAAAAGACTGTTTGAATCAGCTGCTATGCTGGTGAATACCTGGGGAAAAGAATGCTCTAGGGAGGTGTGGAAAGCCCTTAGCTCCATATCTTTTGCTTTAAATATATCATATATACCAGAAATTTTTAGTTCAAAATCAACCAGATCAGCACAGCAAAGAAACTCCAGTTATATTTCTGGAGCTGTTGAAGAATCAACCCAAAAATTAGTTTTGGGACTTCCTGAGCTTTGCTTCTCTCATGGGTAGGTACTAAAAAACAATTTATGGGAGGTGTTGAAGATAGTCCATGAGGCATCCAAATGCAAAGCTGGGCTGGGGTTCATTCTCTTCTTCATTGGGTTCTTCGGCAGAAAGGTACCTTCCTCAGCTCCTCACAATCTAGTCCAGAAGAGAGTACAAAGGGAACTTGCTAACATGCAAACTGGCACAACACTGACCCCCAAACTAGCTGCTCCATCAGCGTTGCACAAGTCAGTGTAACAGCAGGAGACGGGGCGCGTCATGCCAATCCCGTCCACATCAGATGGGATGCAGATGGAGGAGCACATCTTGGTGACGGTTGAGACTCCCACAAAGGGATAAACTACAAGAAAGCAGGGAAGAAGGAACAGTTAGGAATGGGAGGAATCAAGGAGAAAATTCTTTGTTCCTGGATGAAATATTAATTACCTTCACCTCCAAAGTCTTAGTTACAGTTCATACACAATGGGATCATTTCCTCCCAGAACATGAGAAACAGTTCCCATTCGGTGGTTATAAGCTGAACAGCACATTGCATCTTCTGGGTCTTGTCTGGATCAGCTTTTTCCCACAAAATCCCATTAAACACTTTGTCTCTGCTTTGACTCTACCCCATACCTCCTTCCTCCATTACATGCAACCAGAGCCTTCCCAGATGAACCAAGCAAAAGAGAGAGCCTCCATCCTAGCAGTACATTTCTTTATTTGGGCAAGTTATGACTTGTAGGGTCATCACTGGGACTGCCGATGCTTTCCTGAAAGCTCCAGAGAACTCAAGGTCATTTATGGTTGCCTCTAGTTGACCAGAAGTTTACTTTCTGAACATACTGAGCCTGACTCACCTCTACCAGCCTCCCTACCCCACCCAACTTTCATATACAGTTCTGTCGTCAGGACAGCACTGTTTAATCCACACCCATTGTGCAAATCATGCAGACACCCTGGAGAGCCAGAACTCTCTAGCTCTGTACCTCAGATTCAAGTCAACACATTTCCTCTAACCATTCTCAATGTTGAACATTAGCTATGAGCTAAGTGTTCACTCCTCTGAAAATAGCAGGAGACTGCTCTTCACCCCATGAAATATCACATATAATTTTGGCATTATATAAATACCTTATAATAAAGGTATTATATACCTTTGGTATTATATAAATACCTTATAACAAAGGTATTTCTCCCCACACCAGAGGTCTGTGCTGGAGAAACACAGATTCATGTTAAAAATACATGGATAAAGAAGCCTTGCCCTTACCCTCCTCCAGGGAATACATGGTGGTCTTGCACATGGTTTCATTCTTACTGCAGTTCTGGATCTTCGTGCACTTCTCAATGGCTGTAGGTTCATGGCAGGAGTAGCACTGCAAGCTTTGGGCTATAAGGAGGAAAAACATGAGACTGGACTTACTGTAGGCCATAAGGTTCTGTCCGTGCCTAGAAAACTCTGTGGAAGATAGCTCTCCAAAATTATCACACATTGCACATCGGTAAAATATATTTGTTCCAAGGGGAATTAAAAATATATTAGTCTGGGCATTCAAACACAGCCTCAGATGTGGGTTCAGACCTCTCTGTAACAAGTCAGGAAAGACAGAACTACATGCAGGAGGACCCACAATACAGGAAAATCCTGTCTACGCTTGGCTGCTGAATGTTTTGGTCCTTCTGCTCTTGTTTTGTTATCGAGGGGTGGTGGGAAATTGTTTTTTTCCTTTTGCAGGTAGGTCTGAAGTAGTCCACAAAAGTGTTTAAGGGTAACTTTACTTATTTTTTGGTTCTGCACCCCAGAACATGCAGTATATATGTGCTGGAACATCCCAAGGTTAAATGAAAATAAATGAAGATGATAAAACAAACAAACAGATCAATATTATATTCACAAATATAGGGAGGAGAAGCAGTTTGACCCACCCGCTTCTCCCTTATTGTTGTGGGGTAATTGCATTGCCTAAGACAAGGCTGCCTGTTCTGCACAGTGGCTGGATGCCAGCAAGACAGGCTTAGTGAAACAGAACATCTCGGTGTTTGAATTCTTTGAAGATGTTGCCCCAGGTGCTAGCAGCCAGCTAAGACATGCAAAGAGCCAGGAGAAGCCCAACCCTTCAATTGTGCAATTTGCAAGATGTTTTTTCTTTTAACCATTATCACAATTAGCTAATAGGCCCTGCTTCACATGTTTATGACAAGCCACTAACTATCCTGCTTTCCAGCCAACCACATCCCCAAGTTGTTTTTATCTTTTATTCCCACAGGACAGTAAACACACTTGTAGCTGATTTACCCCAACTGTTCTTACTCTTCATCTACTTTTCTCCTTGTTATTACGTTAAGCAAAGCATCAGAAAGAGATCTGGACACACCAAGAAGCCAGACTTGAGCACGAATTGCAGCACTGAGAATTTCATCTGGTGCTGACCACTGTTACCTCTCTCCAAAAACTGGGAGCTCTTGGGTAGGAAATTGTCCCAGAGAGAAGAAACCATCTCCATCAAATTAACTGAGCCATGGGAGCAAGTTAAGCACGACCCTTCCCCTCTCCTGAGATTCTCCTTCTGTGAGAAGAATATGTTAAAAGTTGTTTTAAAAGATAACTCTGGGAGCAATAACAGAGTGCATGGGGAGACATTCTGGGCTTCTGTGCTCTACAAAGAGACCATAAAAAGGCACTTGGGTAACCAAGACCCCAAATCCAGTCCAAGGTTGCTCACCCTGCCTCATCTCTCACCGTTTCCTAGCTTCCCTTTATCACTTCCCTGTTGGGCTGCAATTGGCTTCTAGACATGCAGAATAACCACAGCTTGAGCCCCTCAGTGCTTAAAGTCATTGGAACTGGAAAGGTTTCACAGGGAAATACTAAGGAGCCCAGACCACTATGGTATAGTGTTCCCAGAGCACTCCAAGCTAAAGATGTCAGGCCAAAATAGTTGACTGGCATTTCCTATGACCCAGCTCTAGGGTTCCCAGGCAACACAAGCCATTTTTGGACAAGCTGTCCAGAGCACTTTGCTCTCTGCAGGTCTTGATGAGGAACCCAACACTTGATCTTGGTCCTCTCTTTCACTTGCCAGCCAGACACCTGAAAGCGTAGCAATGCCTTCAAGGCACAGCATTGCATTTTGCTACCAGTCCTGGCTGGAAAACCCTTCTCACCCCATCTGTGTGACAGTCCTGGTGAAAATACTTTAAACTCCATTAGAAAACTAGTTGGCTTATCTCAGCACACCTGAAATAGGCTGTTATAAGAGCAGGCTGAGGAAAGCAAGTCACTTTATGAAAATAGACACTACCTGCAGCTTCACCCTAATTAACAACCCAGAAAGAGCCCTTTTATAAGTAGCCGCAGTAATTGTCTTGCTTTTATTCAAAGCTCACTTTGTTATCCTACTTTGTTCACTGTGGACTGATGCTGTGTTTGCGTTAATTCTCTGTCTGACAGCTGTCAAATGCATCTTTACGGAGGAAGCTTTGTCATTATTCTCAGATTTCATGATACTCATCACCTGACAAGCCAAAGCCACAGAACTTGTGTTTATCTTTGAAAAATAAATAAATAAATTAAATTAAATACAGAGGATTAAATCAAAGGGATGTCAAATTAAAAGATCATTGTCCCGAACATGTGCAGACCTAGTACTTTCATTAACCTTATTCAGACTAGCAGGTTCAAACATAGGTGAATATTTTAAATAGTAGCTATATCTTTTTTTTGGAGGTTAAAAAAAAAAAAAAAAAAAAAAAAAAAAGTAGTACTTCAGTAGTCATGGTGAGCTGGCATCTCACAAAGCAGGGAAGAAACACCATGACTTGGGGTATAAAAGCTGGGTTTAATCAAGCTCTGGGATATCTGTCTGGCCTATTAGTGAAGAGTATATATTAGGGAAGGTAGCAGAACTGCAGTGATCCTTTTTTTTGATTTAAGAGCTTATAAACGTACACACAGACAGGGAGACATAAAGTAGCTTAAAAATGAAACCACAGGATGAGAATGAATGGGAACAAATTGCAAATTGCAAGCCTTCTTTAAAAGAGGAAAATATAAATTCTTAAACTATTTCAATGTAGATATAACATTCTTTTTGGTGAGCTGAAAGAAAAAGAGGACATAAATAAGCAAAAGATGTTGGAATTTCTTAGAGATTTTGCTAGCTTCACGTAGATATTGACAGATCTTCCATCCTTCACCTTTAACTGCCTTTCTAGGAAATGCCAAAATTACACAGATCCTTTTCATGTCCAGAAGAAAGCTCAGAGATTCTGCAGATGCATCCTGGTTTTCCTGCAGCTTTGCAGAGGATGAAATAGGAATTTTCTTTGTGAAAGAAAACTCTCCTTGCCAAATCCGCTATGAAGTTTCCAAGATTTGCCCATGTTTTCCTGCTAAATCAAAGCATCCATCCTGATGATGTCTATGTAAATGGGATGGGGAAGTGGGCAAAGAGCAATGTGGTGGCCCTGGACCACACAAAAGCCTCTGTTCCCGAACTCTTGACAAAGTCTCTTTGAGCAGGATGACAAAAAAAGTTTAGTGAGTTAATCCTAGACCAAATTTGTATCCAACCCCACTGCTTTCCTGTTTCATAAAGCATTTTCAGATGACCACTTCCCCTAAGGAGACCTGACAACAAAGTTCCTTTCTTTCCAATCTGTCCTCTGTTAATTAAGGACTTTCCTCTCTGAACTGCTGCCTATTGATAAGCAGACAAGAAACCCCAGAATGAATAAGATATAATGATGAAACATATAGATATATATATACCCTTCAGTAGAGACCAATGATGACTGATCTCTGCAGCAACAGCTGGGTTGAGCACATAAGGCACTCATTGATCTTGGTATAGCACAAGCAGCCCAAAGCTTTGGACTACCAGTGATCATGTCTTAATAGGACAGTCAGTGCATTACACACACACACACACACACACACACACAAAGAAAAAAAAAAAAAAAAAAAAGAAGACAGAGCTGCTGTGCCAGCCCTGGCTCCCCAGACAGCACCCGTTTTCTCCCCCAAAAAAAACTCAAAATCCTCCTTCTTTAACTATCCACTTGCCTTTCCTGGCAGAAACCACTCTACAGACCCAAAGATGGCAGAAGGAAAACATCTTTACATAAAAAGGAAATAAATATGTAAGAAAAAATCCTGGCTCATTATCCCAGCCAGGCATTGATAAAACCAGACCCTGCACTGGCTGGATCCAGAAATGTCCGGGTTATGTGAATATCCTGAGAGCAACCACAGCTCCTTACCCTGCATAGGACTTGCCTTGGCTATCCAGGAAATCTCCTGCTCTGAGCTTGGCATCAGCAATATAAAATCATTTTTTGAGCAAGAAGCTATTCTGGTGGCTGTATGAAAGGATGGGGATGATGCCAGGATGTTCTGTCCACCTTGCAGTCGCCTTCCACCATTAGAGGCTATGGCATCACTGCTCATGTGGGGCTGATGCGATAAGGGGATTTCCTACTGCGTCAGGAATGCAAACAGCTAATTGCCATACACCCTTCCATGCCTGGCTCCATGGAGCTGGTGATGGAGGAGAAGCAATCAAATTTCCCCAACTGGAAATGTAAGGATAAGGTTTGCTTGGCACCCCTGAAGAGGGAGGACTCGTGGGGCTTGTTCTCTACCTCCATGTCCCAAACAGATCCCAATATCAGGTTGATGTTGTCTGCCCAGCAAGGTGGCAGGTTGCCAGTGAGGACAGAAAGGAGGCAGGGAGGGTGGTAGGGATCACACTTCCCATGGTGACAAACCCCCAGATCCTCCCTCAAAGGAGCAAATTTCCCAAAATACATTACTTTTTCCAAAGTGGCCTGGCACAATTGTTCCTGGCTTCATGCAGACTGCACTGTGTTACTAAATGGAGCTGGAAAAATCAACCCTGCAGTACGTGGGTCACCAGCTTTTTGTCCCAGCCTGTTTTTCCCACTTCTGATGGCTGAAGTTTAATGAATTATGTGTGCAACATATAATTAGAGAGACCCGCTACACACGCTGCATTAAACAGGCTGGCTGACTTCAGGGTTAAATATCAAAAGAGGAGCATAAATTAAGATGGAAAAAGAAAAAAAAAAAAAAAAAAAAAAAAAGGAGAAAAAAAAAAAAGAAAGATGAGAGTCATATTGAGCAAGAACACATAAAAAGGGGAGACTGAAATTTGCATTAAAGAAATGACACGGTATAACCACCTTTCATTTCTAACACTTCCTACAGAGCCTGAGCTAACAGTCCCAATCAGACCATGATGGTCCTGAATACCTGACAGGATGGAAATATTCCCGAGACAGATTTTTGCTGAAAATTCCTCAAAATCAGAGGCATGGGCCTCAGTGGGAACAGAGCACACCGCATCCCTTCAGCCTTCACCACCCGCAGCAGTTTGGTTAAATCGGAGTGGGAACTTACCATACTCCATGCAAGTGATGGAAACAAGGAGAAGAGGCAGAAGCAGCTTCATCTTGCGCAGGCTCTCGTTGCCTGGTCACTAGGCTGCCACCAGTCTTCACCACTGGCTTTAATGGCACACCTCCTGGTGCCTTGCCATGTACCGAGTCCGACCCTAGATCCAATTCTACTGGAAAAACGAGTCTGATTGAGCTATAAATGTATCAAATGATCCACAAAGCAAGCCCCACCTCCCGCTATACCGTCATTTCTTTTCATGTTCCTTGGAGAAGAAAATGAGGGTTTACATGGTGGACAATAGCTGAGGTGCTTAAGCTGGATCCTTTGTGTCTAGGCATGATATGCAAACCTGGGGGTATTAAATAATTCCAACATCTCCACCTTGCCCTGCAGCTTGTTGATATTTCTTCTTTTTTTAATAATGTTTAGAGGAACCTGGGTGGTTTCCAAGTATCTTGAGAAAAAGCATCTGTAGCTGTGAGCAGCAAGGTGTTAAATCCCATGTGCTTTTTTCCTCGGTGCTTTTGCACTCAGCAGAAGCTAGACTGGGGTAAGAAGGGGAAAGCTGACTTCCAAACCCTTACTCGCTGGAAACAGCACAGTTGAGTTTGGGGTAGTGCAATACCTCCCCCCAGGCTGTGAGCAGGGATTCAGAGGGCTGTGGATATGAGCAAGCTGCCTTCATTCCTCCTCTCCCTGCCCTTCAGGGATATAAGTGGTGGGAGCAGACCTGCGAAGGCAACAAGACCAGGACATGAAAGTCTGGGCTGAGGAATTCCCTCAGGCTCACTATCCCAAGCCATTCAGGGAGCACAGTGTCTGGAGAAGCCACTCTGCCCTAAGCCAACGCTCTCCAAGCATGGTGGCAAGCCCTTGACTTCCTTCTTTGCCAGACACAATGTTGTTCTCATCCCCAAATCCTACTGCTCCAGGCATCAAACTGCCTTTTCTGTGCCAGCCCCATGTTAGTGAGTTCTATCTACTACTGCATGTGGTGGGCAAGTTGGACTGTGGGATTGCAAAATAAAAGTAGAGACTTTTGGGGTTATCCCAGATGTTCCCCACACACCCAACACACACTTTTAATAAGGAAAGATAGAAGGGAAAGCTGAAACAAAGATGTTCTTGGATATACTCCCATCATCTTTGTTATCTATCACATCATTGGTGGAACTTCACTCAGGGCTACTATCACTAGAGTTCTTGAAATGTGAAAAATAAATGGTCTTGAGGGTTTTTCTCTTCCCAAGTAAACAACTCAGCCCTCATCCATCCAAACCTAAAGCTCCATTGACAGTCTCATAATTTTAGCAAGCCTAGCCTCAGTTACAAGCAACAATTCTGGATGATCTATTCTTTTATGAGTTCAGACATATTGTTTTCACAGCAACTCCATAATAAAGTCATTATGCTGATTATAAAAGTCTAGTAGTTATTTCTTGCTCTAAATTATCCAGGGAAAGGTATTTCAGTATATTCTTGGTCTGACATTCATCATGTTCAGAGGAGAACTTTATAATCCTATTAAGGAAGGGGAAATACTCTGATCATATTTGCTTTATTCTTAAGAAAAAATAAATAAATAACAAACATGGAAAGGGGTGGGGTGTCTAGTTTCTGGTATTAAGTGGCCTTAGAAAATGTGCACAAAATGTGCGCATCTGAAATCTGATCTTCATTACATTCTACACTTTTGGATGGAAGAATCTCTACAATGCTGAAACCTTGCTTAAATCCTGTGCATTCCTTCAGTTTGGAGGGTTGTTCTAGGGGCTGACAACACACGTCACTTGTTTACGGTTTCAGTTGATCTCATCTGCATCTTTAGGCAGCACCTGAAATGTTTCTTCTTTTACACACACCTTATGCAATTGCTTTGCAGTGTTGGCAAGCAACCAAAGAAATAACAAGAAGTAATAGGAACATCCAAACAACATTTCATTGAACTCGTTTTCTTCTTTTGTTGGTATTCACAGCGTGGTGTGTTGGGGGGTTTCCGTTAGTTACAGAGAAGGAAAAGAACAAAAAGGACTTAAGCTATATAAATCTGCCTCAACAACTTACAAGATGAATTTGAGATGAAAAAAAAAAAAAAAAAAAAAAAAAGACATTTTCTACTGTGTGTGTTCAAAAGCAGGCAAGTACAAGAACTCCCTGCATTTTGGAGGCACTTATAATAAATAAAAGGAAAAGGTCAATTGAATTTTTGAATTTTTTCAATTTGAAGGACCTGTGCCAAGCCACTTTCCTGTCCTACCTGGTCAGGTGAAACTGTCTCCTGAAGAAGGCATCTTCATCTGGTAGAAGCAGTCCTTGACAGTTGCATCCATACAGGTAATATCCCATAACCTTACCACTGACTCCAAATGCAATATCCTTCAAATCCCCTAACCTCCCAGAAGACTTGCAGACATTCCCCAATTACCAGGCTGAAGAGGACTTGCCAAGAAGTCCTAAGAGATGCCCATCCACTTCTGTGGTAGAGCTTCAGGGAGGCCAGGCTGAATGTGTGCTTAGAGAGTGCAGGTACTGGTTTCAATTTAGTGCCTTCTTGACTGATCACTTAAAACCCTCCATTTTGTTGACTCTGTTCATCTCTATCTATATCTGCTAGGAATCCCACAGCTTTCCATAGAGGAAATACATATGAGCAAAAGCTATGATCGGATTCAAAGGTAGACATGGAGGGGTGCTGATATAACAGTGTTGCATGCCAGCACTAAGCTTGTGCTGTACACCTACAGGTACATTAAACCTGATAATACTCCTGCAAGATGAGTAAATATTATATCAAGATCAGATATAAGGAAGCTGAGATGAAGAGAGGTTAATTAGGCTTATGGATCAAGGTAGTAGCAACTCCAGAAATAGAGCCGTCATTGTATTCCGCATGCTTTCACCACTAGTTAATGCTTCTTTTTCATGAGTACTCTTCTGCTATTTATGTGCAGCCCTGATAAGAGGTGCACGAGTTACTGGAAGCAACAGGAGCGAGTGTTGTCCTTAAAACCAGGTGCTTAGAAGTTTATTCTTAGATCTAACAATGATTTACCAGATGACCTTGGAAAATTAATCTCAGTTTCTTCATCTTTTACATTAAGTTAGGGCACGTTGCAAGGTGAATCATAACCGTGATGTAAGCTATGTAATAGAAATCTAAAAAGGAGATTTGTAAAAGTTCATGATTTTCTTCTAGTAACTTCAAAATAACCTCAGTGATGAAGATTGGATGGGGCCTTGGCCAACCTGACCTAGTGGATCCCTACCTATGGCAGGGGGTTGGATCTAGATCATCTTTAAGATCCCTTCCAACCCAAGGCATTCTATGATTCTATGAAAGCCATTTAAAGAAGCCAGCAGTGAGGATTTGACTAATCAGTAAACCTGCTGGTGTGCAGAGGGATTAAGTTATATGAACTTCACCTCTCATGCATTAGCTCCCTCATCCATCTCTTGTGGACACGACTCTGCAGAGATGAGAGCCACATCACACCTAGAAAGAGAGGAATTAAACATCTATCTTTGCCCTCCTCCATTTCCTCCTGTGATGAGGAACGTCTTTAAAATTTAAAGGAAAAGCAAATAAATAAATAAATAAACAAAGAGTGCCAAGACTGAATCTGGCCTATCCCTATGAATAATGTATCAGGCTCTGCAGTTCTCTTGGAGCCATTTCCACTCAGGCATCACTCATTAGCTCATTAGTCACAGCAGCCTTATTCCTACTAATTGATTTTACTACAAATCCCTACAATGTATGGCAAAAATCCAACACGTCTCAGGCTAGCTTTAAAACCATTATATTGGCACAGCTTTGCAAGACGTTTCAGCCCTCCCTCAAGCCCATAAAGGTCAGGCAATTCCTGGAACTAAGTTGCTGGAATGTGCCCCTTGGGGAAAGGGCACTGGTCTCCTTGATATGACCAGCTGGAGGCTCAAAGCACCGTGCTGGACAGAGAGCTGTGGCTTTCTTTCCTGGTAGTAAGTCATTCCTCCATAGCCTGGAGCCACAGTTGAGTCCAGAAGTCTTGGTAGCTCTCTCCACACTGTTTTTCACCTTAATATTGGATTAGGGCACAGGGGCTGTTGGCTAGTGCAGGATCTGGGACTGGCAGATCACACAAGACCCTGGGTCTGAGGGGTTTCCTTAATGTTGCTGCTCTACCCAAATTTCTGCCAGACCTCACTAAATCAATATCCTCTGCCTTAGCAGCAGTGATGCTTTATGTAATCACCAGGATATGGGGAGGTAGGGAACAAGATGATTTATTTTTATAAGGAGTCACATTCCTTCTAATGATTCATCTGCTTTTTTTTTTTTTTTTTCCTTTCAACTCAATGCAGGGACTTCTTACCCTTAGGTAATTATTTAGACTAATCTATGCCTAGCACTTAATTCTTTCTGGGTAGGACCTTCATGTTTGTCATTTGCCTGCACAGTGACCTTCATACAGATATAGGGGTCCTATAGAGGATTTTCCAGGACTTAATAATTACCAAGGTGTGTTCTCCATCTCTATCCATAATGTGCATTGAAAAGATTGGTCATATCTTTATAGCTAATGTGAATTTGTATTCCTTCTGTAACAATTTTTTCTAGTTCCTGCCTTTGTGATTTGTTTTTAGTATATTTGTTTGTTTGTTTCATTTTTCATTTTTTGTTTTGTTTTGTTTGTTTTGCTTTTTTTTCCCCTTCTCAACAACCTTACTCCCTGACTTAGGGAGTAATCAAGATTATTTCCTCCAACCAGCTTCCAAGGCACTGTTAATGATTCAGGAATGTAAATCACTTGCTCAGCTTTTCTGTCACCCAGTTTAATTATCCCCTATGTAAGTCTTAATTCAGTGAACAAGAGATACTTTCCTATCTGAGTCACTTCTCATTGACCCAGAAGGGAATAAAAAGGACAATACATGTAAAACTGAAAACAGCCTGACTGAAAGGAAGCAGTTTTTTCTCCAGGCTCTTGGTTTCCTATAATGCTACAGTGCTTGGCTTTGAAGCTGGAATTTCTGCTCATCTTTGGCTGAAGCCTGGTAGGAAGGTCTCCCCGGGTTCAGTCTGCTCAAACCAGCAAAAGCCCTAGAGTCTTGGAGCTACCTGCACTGCCCAAGTGATAGAATTGGACCTTCTCCCACTAGATGCCATCTCCAGATGCCTGAGGGTTTCAGGAAAATGCTTTTGAATTAGAAGCTGCTGGCTCCTGGAGCTTTTCCCCCAGTGATGTGAGGGAAGGAGCCCTGTGGCTATGGAGATGTGATGTTTCCCAGCCAGGTGAGGAGTTCAGCATCTCTGATGTTCTTTGCAAATGAGCAAAGAAAGGTCTGAGAGAGGTTCATGGGCACCTGTCATCCACTTCTCTTCCATCTTCCTCTAAGCTAATCACCTCATAAAAAGATATCAAGTAGGTTAGGCATGGTTTCTCCTTTGTGAATTCATGTGAATTACTCCCCAAAACCTTCTTGCTCTACTTGTGCCCAGAAACAATTTCCAGGATTGGTTCCTCCATCACTTTCCCAGGAGCTGACTACCCTGCAGTTCCCCAGATGCGCCTTGATCTTCTTGATGAGAGGACTGATATTTGCTTCCTTCCAGCCATCTAGAACCTCTCCCATTCGCCATGATTTTTTAAAGATAATCACAAGTGGCCTTGCAACGTCACTGGCCAGCTCCTTCAGCACCCGTGGGTGCAACACATCGGGTCCCATGGACTTGTCTAAGTCCAGCTTGTTTAAATGTTCCCTAACGTGATCCTCCTCCATTGAAGGTAATGCTCTCCTGGTCTGGTTCAGGGAATGCTATTTCTTGAAGGCCAACCTTACCAGTAAAGATTGAATCACACAGAAAGTCTAGGTTGGAAGAGACCTACAAGATCACCGAGTCCAACCTCTGACCTAACACTAACAAATCATCCCCTAAACCATATCCCTAAGCTCTATGGCATTGGGTAGATGCCTTTTCTGTGCTCTTGTCACAAGGGTCCCCACCCCATTTAGCAGTGTTTACCCCAGCTTTCTTTTTGATGCTGATGCACCTGTAGAAGCCTCTCTTGCTGCCCTTCATAGCCCTCACCAGACTCGGCTGCAGGTGGGCTTACCATCTCCAGGCTCAGATGTCCCTGTAGTCCTCCCAGGTCACCTATCCCTGATTCCACCTCCGTATGCTTCCTTTCTGTCTCTGAGTTTAGTCAGGAGCTGTAAAGGCTGTTTGTCAGCCTTGCTCATCCTTGCAGACTTTGTGACACCTTTGATTAACTTCCTGCCCACAGGGGTGGACCGTTCCTGATCTTGGAGGAGGTGATCCTTGAAAATCAAACAAGTTTTCTGGATCCCTCTTCTCTCCAGGATGGTCTCTTTAGATTTTTTCCTAGCAGATCCATGAAAATGCCAGAGTCTTCTGTCCTGAAATCCTGGGCTGTGAGGCTGCTTTCTGCTTTATTCCATTCTCTCAGGATATTGAATTCTACCAGCTCATTGTCACTGCTCCCAGTGTCCTTATATCCCCACATTTTTTTACCCAGAAAGGTTGTGGAGTCTCCTCCTTGGAGATCTTCAAAACCCACCTTGACACGGGCCTGGGCACACTGCTGTAGGTAGCCCTGCTTGAGTGTGGGTTGGACCAGATGGACCCAGATGTGCCTTCCAAACTCAACCATTCTGTGAGTCTGTAATTCTTCAATTCATTGTTTCTAAGTATGATGTCCACTACAGTACCTCTACTAGTTGGTTCTTCAATCGCCCCCAATCATTGCTGTGTTGTTCCTCCAGCAAACTTTATTGTGGTAAAGACCCCACATGAGGACAAGGACTTGCAAAATCGGGCCTTGTTCCTGTTGTCTGAAGAAGGCCAAATCTACTTCTTCCTGCTCTGTATCAGACATCCACTACAATATCACTTTGTTGATCTACTTGCTAATCCCATAAGCTCCAAGCTGACTCATCACCCATCCCTAGGCAGAGCTCCACGCATTTCAGCTTTTCTCACATGCAGGGCTACTCCTCTTCCTCACCTTCACAGCCTGTCCTTCCTAAACAGCCTGTGCCCATCCTTGGTAGAAAGCTGTTATGTGAGCTATCCTGCCACATTGCTGTGATGCCATGTTTTCATGTGTTTTGGGCAGGGGCTTGACCACAGGTGATATAAGAATTTATGAAAACTGGGGTTGTTCAGCCTGAAGATGAGAGGGCTCAGGGAGTCCAACAACATCCACAAAACAGGGTCAAAGAGAAGGCTGTGCTAGGCTGTCCTTCAGGATGCCCAGGGACAAAACAAGCAGCACTAGCCTCAAACTGCAGGAAGGGATATATTTCTCTGTGTTGAGCGTTCAAAACTTGGAACAAGTGCCCAGAAAAAAGGCTGTGGTGTCTCCATATTTGGGATGCAGCCAAGAGCATGCTGAGCCAATGCACTTCTTCCTCCTCTCCAGGCTCCAGATAAGCTTCTTGCTGCATGATATACCTTAGAAGAAAGGGTTTGTGGTCCTCGTACATTAACAGACCCACCCCAGGACAACCTACCAAGACCTAAAAAACAGATCTAGGGCCTGCTACTGCCACCTTCTGACAAGAGAATGAAATGCCAATGACTGATTCTTGCTCATTTTCCCTTCAAAACGAAGGTATTAGGATATTTTATTAGGATATTTTATTTTATAAATTATTAGGATAATTTTTGTAGGTTTTTTTATTATTATTATTATTATTATTATTATTATTTTCACAGTTTCCAAAACAGTTTTTATCCTATTCAGTTTGTTCCAACCAGCTTTAGGATGAGTTACATACACATGAAAATGAAAAAGAGAGAAAAAAAAATCAGTCTACCTAAGCTGTTTTGAACCATGAGTTGAACTCCAATTTGCAATTGATGAGTAGCATTTTTTTTTTTTTTTTTTTGTCATCTTTATTCTAATAGTTTTAGCCATGATACTAAGTGGGTGCCTCCCCTAGGAACAGGAGGTTTGGCTGGCCCACGCTCAACAAGGGGCCCTCATGCAAAGCCCAGACTCTCCTGCAGGAATGGGTGACATTTTGGCAATGAGAAGACAACCAAGGAGCCAGAAGCACCCAGTGCTCAAGGACAACAATGTGACATTGCTCTTGGTGATGTGGGCACAAAAAGAACCTGTGTGAATCACACACAACACACACAGTTGTTATTTGTGTTAATTGGCATGGAAAAGGAGAGCAAGGCACGCTGCTCACACCTCTTCCCCCTGGGTTTGATGATGCATGTGTTATATTTTAGATGTGCTAGATTGATTCTTGCTATATAAAGGACAAGTGTTATTAACTTAATGGCAGCTCAGATGGCCAAGTGTCTCCGTGTCACAGGAGGGGCCAGGCCACCAAGCCATAAGGCCATTGTACATTGCTTTAAATCTCTTTTTTTACTTGGGATATGATAAACAGGAAGATTAGAGCATATTCCCACAGCAATGTACCTCCTATCTCTCCAGCCTCATTCCATCTCAGCTACTCTTCAGGCTGTGGGCTCAGCATTGCATCCTGGGGATGCTGGCTTCCCCATTGCTCCCCATAGCCTTGCATGCAGACCTCAATACCCACAAACTGGGGAAAAAAAGAAACAAGGGAAAGAAAGGGGAGATTTTCAGTACTGGCAGGGATGTAGGGCTCTTGATTCAGTTGGGTTCTTTCTTCCTTTATTATTCAAACCTCAAATTTTGGCTTGCAAGCTATTTACCTATATGTTTATCTCAACATCTTTACATTAAACTAGAAAATGAACCTCTTTTATGGAGACTCCCCTCCAGCTCCAGAGCTCTTCCTTCCTCCAAAACCTGCGTGTGCCATGGCTATAGCAGAGGCATGAGTTACTGATCCTGAGGGACAGAAAAAGGTAGGGATGGAAGGGCAGGAATGCTGCTGCTACAAGCCTGTCCTCTAGCGCAGGGTGTCTCATACCCTGAGATGATCAACACGTCCTTGGAATGCCAGTGAGAAACGTCTGCAGAGCCAACCGAAACTGAAACAGCGACCCATGTTGTTTTGTTTCCAGAAATACTTTCGGGCATTGGTATCACTACATCTCTTAATGAGGTTCACTGGGAAATACAGACCTTAATGAAGGAAACACCTCTGGTACCTCTGGGTCAAAACACTGATGGTGTCCCCTCTCAGATCTGGCGAAAGCACCATTTTACCTGAATTTTCTGAACACTGAAACATGAGACAGCACATCCTGGGCCTGCCTGGAGACGGATAGGTCCAGATGTGGAGGAGCAGGAGCAGGGACATGGGAGACAATGTGAGCAGAAATGACTGGAATGCCTGGCACAAGGCAGGTGTAGCCTCCTGGGACAGACTTCTTCTGTCCCCACTTGCTATGCAGTGCTGTCCCCTCCCAAAAGCACTCATAGGCTGCAAAATATAAATTGAAAAGAGAGGGAGCAGTGGAGAACACCCTTTCCTAGGAAGGACAAAGCCCAGGTTGGGGTTATCCAGAGAAAAGGAAAGATATTTTTATTTGTTTCAATCAGCTTACGGCTGTTCCTAAGAAACTCCTGAGAGCCCACTGTTGTTATTCTGCATTTACCATATTTTCCCCAGGGAACATCATCTCCTTCTCCCATGAGACTGAGCTATTTGGAGCCCCCAAGGTAACAAAGCTTTAAACAAAAATTACTACACATCTTGGCAAGGCAGCAAGAATGCTCTCCGGTTCAGGAGAGCAGGGGTGAGTCTCCAAAGCAGCTCCCACACCACTGCAGCCCCGAGAAGCTCAGGAAGAGGAGCAGCTGCCCACAGACACCCACACAGGGGCCATTATGTGCCCAAAATAGCCATCCTCTCCAGCAAGAGTGCAGGACAAATCCTATCTCCATTCCTACGAGGGTCATGGCCATTCAATGATATTTATGAACACAGCTATTGAAGGCAAAGACAATCCCTGTTCTTCATCCATCAACAGGAAAAGACTCCAATGGCCTTGAGATGACAAGTACAGATTTATCCTTCCCTATAGTCTATAGGCTTAGCTTCACATCTGTGCTTTTTGACCAGCCTGCAATGCCCAGTGCTGGGCTTTGAATCCAACCCGAGCTGTTTCTTTCAAGAAAGCAAAAGAAAAAGCAAAGCAAGAGGTAATATCTGTAATAAATATCTGTAACACAGAACCATCCAGAAAAAAAAAAAAATTGTTCCAAGTGTACCTTTTTTATTAATTCCATATAGTTTTATTAGAGTATAACAAACATTAAGTAACATACACTACACATACACTTATGTTAATATATTGAAAGAAATCAATATTTCTTTATTCTGCTTATTCTGTTGCAATAAAGGTAATACACAATTACAAAGCTCACACATATGTATTAGTAAAATCAACATTTCAATGTAACCATTCCAGTGAAATGAGATCATTCAACAAAGCTGAAATAAAATGTGTCAATATTTTTTTTTCTGCAACATTTTATTGGCCTTATTATAATTTCATGAACTGTTTCGGTTTTGATGAAGTAGTAGGTTTGGGGCTGGAAAAGTGTTCCCTTGGAAAATGTTGGACCTGGGAAGCCTTTTATGCTTTTCATTTCTCAATTTACACTAAGAGCTGGACAAATTAATACATTCAATCAACTTCGGATGCTTCCGATTCTCTGCTTTGCATGCAATTATCTGGTTAAAGGTAGCTCACCCTTGGGTCTTGACTCAGTTTTATTTGTGTTAAGGGTTTCTCCTTGACCTGTGAGATCTTGGCTTCAAAGCATCTCTCCCAGGTCTACCACAAGCCAGTAGATGGCAGGACTGACACAGGGCTTCGTTTCCCTGTACACCACGAAGACTCCTAGCAAAAAGCAGACTTGGGTGTGTCCACCTCAGTTTCAGTTCAATACCCTCAGACAGCAGCTTTCCAGGGGGGGAATTAACTCCTCCAGGAGTTACAAAGGAGGATTCAGACACATCTCCATCCAAACAGCCAAGACTCACAGCACCTCACTGCTGAGGACGTCAATAAAAGAGCCCAGCTTCAAGGTGCAAATCATTGGGCTCACAGGAACCTTCTGATGGAGCCCTAAAGCTCCAAGCATTCCAATGTGCACATCAGCCTCCATGGCTGATGAGCATTGGGCACCTCTGTCTCACAGCCTCCATGGACCAGAACTACCAGGCTTCTTTCAGGAGTCATGGGCCAACAGCCACCTTCATTACAAAGGTCTCCAGGACTAAAGTCACCTGTAGTAGCACATAACTTGAGTAAATCAACACCAAGCAAGGACATTCTTTGAGTACCACAATAAAGTAGCTGGCCCTATTTGTTCTGGCTGTTCATTCAAGGAAGTCACCTCAAGTGTGTTTGCCAAACAGGGAAGGTCTGCTCTTTTGCTGAAAAAAAAAAAAAAAAAAAAAAAAAAAAAAGAAATCTCAAAAAACATTGGAAGAACGTTTTTTGCTTTTTAAGTCCTTTTGGCAAACAGCAAGCCCAGTTGAACCTGAGCAGAGGACCGGTGCTGCAGTGAGCTTTGAGCATTTGCAGACAGTACATGAAAAATGGGAGCCCTTGTGACGTTAACATAGTGGTAGATGGCAGCAGCTGCTGTTGAAATACAGCCATTTCCAGGACGGAAGCACAGAAACCATTTTCTCATTAGCGTGCTCCAAAGTGGGCAGGTTTTGACCTAAGCTGTTCACATTTTTCAGCAAAAACTGTTCCAGGATATTTTATGCTTGTACAGAGTGAAGCTGCCTCCCCTCAAAACCTCCTCTCTTGTCAGGAAAAGTGAAGATCTGAGTTCTCTGCTGAGATTTCAATCTCTAATTCCCCAGCCCAAGTAAACACATTCAGACCACTTAAGGCCAGTCCCATCATGGCCCTCCAGCTCCAAATCAGGCATTTGGTTTAACAGCCTCCAGTTTTAATGCTCTGTAAATGCTGCACTCTTACTATTTATTTCATTTGTATTATTAATGTTTTTAATTACCACGGCTGCACAGTTTCAGGCCTTTCACTCCTGGGCTTTACGACAGCTGTGGTTCTCACATGATTTCAGGTGCTGGGGATTTGGGGGCAAAAAATATCTAGTGGGACCAGGAAATGTGAGAACCGTTCATAAAATGTCTGGGATTAAAATACTGAATTACATCTCCTGCATTTGACAGGCTGCCATACCCTCTCCGTCTCTCAAATACACGTATATCTTTCAGAGAGATCTTTGCCAGCTGTGTTTGAAAGGAAAAACTGCAAATATATTTTCTTCCATACATGAAGTGTACAAGAATATACTGCACAAGGAGGGAAAGACAAGAGTGAAAAGGGAGGGGAAAAAAGGAAGAAAACAAAACTTCTCCATATGCAATCTGCTCATCATCTATAGGCTCAAGAACACGTGTGAACCAACCTTCATTGTGAACCTGGCAATGCCACAAATGCAACTTTGTATAGGGCAAGGAGCCTGCTGACCACACTTTTGCTAGCCCTTGCTCACTTGCATAACGAAGTCCCTGGCACAAGAAAACTCTGAAATACCAAGATAGGAAGGAATGGGCCATTGGAAGGAGTAACCAGGTCTCCCAACCCTTCTTATAGCTTTATCCCATGGGATTGTCTAGTGTGGCGTCCTCAGAATAGCCTTGTAAAGGCGTGGACATGCACCAGGATACAGCTATGCTGATGGCTTTTAAAACGAGTTCTTTGCTTGCTGTAGAGCTGTTGCAAGGATAATTAGGTCCAGAGCCAAGTTTATCAGGTAGCTAGAAAAAAGAGCTACAAACCTGTTGCTAGAAAGGTAGAACATTGTGGGTGCTGCCTTGTCCTCACCTGATGGCATCCCCATCCCTCTGATCCACAGTAATCCCACAGGAACTACACCATCTACTCACACCAAGCAGCAAGGAACAAATTTACCCTGAAAATGAGGTTTCTAACCCTCTCAGGAAGAAGGCTTAGGCACAGAGAAGCTAGGGAATAGTAACTACCTGACTTTTGCTGGCTTCTTCCCTGGCTTGCCCTGTGCTACCTAATGTGCATAGCGGAGGGCCAGACTCTGGGTCACAGTGAACACTGAGCCCTGTGGTCCCAGCAGAATTAAACCCTGCTGACCCTGGCAGATGACAAAGGATGAGATAACCAGAGGAAGGCACATCTCAAGCCCAATGAGATAATGGAGCATGATGCATTCTTACCAGACTCATCACCTAATTGCGGGTCATGTCACGATGACCAGTAACTCCCGTTCTAAACGCCATCATTAGCATCGACGTCACTTTAATTAAAAGATGGGGAGAAGGAAGAGGGAAGAACATGATAATGCATTTGTTGCAAGATGTCTGTACAACTGCACACATATTTCATTGAAAAGAAGCTGCTCATTAGTGATTAAGTGGGGACAGAGGTATGATTCTCAAGGTCAGGCTGGATGGGGCCTTGGCCAACCTGATCTAGTGGGTGGGATCCCTGCCTGCAGCAGGGGGTTGGAGTTAGGTGATCTTTAAGGTCCCCTCCAAACCAAGCCATTCCATGATTCCATAATTGAACAGCACGTGCTGCCTGGGAGCTTGATTTTTGACATGAAACAGGACAAACATACAAAGGAGAGGAGGGCAAGGCTGAAAAGTGCCAACGCTACACCCAACTTTTGCTGCTAGAAAAGAAAAAAAAAGCCCAGTGCACCTCTGATCGACCTGTGGAAGTGACAGCAAGTTTTTACCTAAGTTTATGCTCAATTTTGGCTTTTTTGGAGTTTAGCAGGTAGGAAAAGAGGATAATAAACCGGCACAATGCAGAGGCAGCAGGAGGACACATCTCCCACCAGAGAGCTGAAAGCTTCCAGAAGCAATGCTGTTGAGAGACCTGGGAAGATCCTGGGATCTGGAGGACAGCAGGAATGGCAGGTTTGGCAATGAAGTCACCTTCCGTAGTCCTTACACACACCATCAGCCCGTCCACGGATTGCAGGTTGAAATTAAATATCTGACCTCTTTGCCTCAGACTTCACCAGATTTTGCAAACCAACCTGTTGCCCTGGATCATTTCGGTGTTGCAGTTTTATCCATTATCACCATCCCAAGTCTGTAAGCTGGGAGATCGAGGCACCAAGTCTCTGTAATAGGCAGACTAATTTGTACAGGTCCTGTTCCCAGTGTTAGGAGCAACGGGGTTGACTCAGACCCACGGCCGGCACTTGTCACTAAAATGCACCTGGAAAAGGCGATGCTCAAGAGATGTGGAAAGAGCTGCCCATGGGGTATTTTATCAGGGCCCACGGAAAGGTGAGGGACAGGGAAGAGGCGAGCTTGCTGCTCAGAGATGAACTGCTGAGATGGAGCACTCAGAAGCCACTTGACAGGGTAAGAGGCCCTCATGCCGTGCAAAACATTTGTATTTTCTGTACCAGTGTTCCTAATCTCTCTGGTGGCACCAAGGAAAAACACACAGCACACGTCCCAGCTCAGGTAACAACAGGAGCATGTTTATTCAGGTCTGGCACTTACAGAGCTCAGAGGGACAAGGTACACGTCATTTGTTTTCCAGAAAAAGGCAGCCCAGGGTTGGAAGAAATTTATAAAAAGAGACTCCAGCTGCAGGGGCCAGGAATGTGTCTCCCTTGGGGTCATGCATTCCCCATGCCTGGGCCACCCTCATGTTGGGGCACGCTGGTGCCAGGCATCTCCATGGAGGCAGGACCATCTGAACGCTTGACAGAGTGGTGTCTGGGGGCAATCGTTTCTTGGTGAGTCCCAACCTTGATTTAAGCAACCTTAGAAACTGGGGGAAACAGGTAAAAAAAGCAGAAACCCTTCCGAAACAATCCACCGGGAGGTGCAAGAGTGCAGCAGGGTAGGTCCAAAGGAGAAGGAGGAGAACGGTTGGGCCCAACTGCCCAGGTCTCTGATGCTGGAAGAGCATAAAGTCTGGGAAACGACCACCACGGAGGCCTGCTGAGTAGAGGATCTCCTTGTGGGCAGCGATAGAGAAGATATTGGCTAATGAGACCCGCGGCAGCCCATGGAAGACGGGGCACCACGTTGCAGAGGTGGGCTCGCCGGGGGAGCCCGCACCGTCTCCAGGGCACCGGCTCTTCCTCGGCCAGCCCCATCACTCACGAGCCCTGAGGATGTAGAAGAAGCTGACCAGGATGCCCAAGGCCAGGACGGTGTAGCTGGCTTTCACACTGCTGGAGCCGCTGATGTTGCAGAGGAAGGAGTCGCAGCAGTAAACGGAGGCAGCTGCTATGCCAACGTTAATCCCGGCGCTGGGACAAATGGGAGAGCATCCTTTGGAGATGGACTGGCCGGACTTGCTGCCTGAATTTCAGTGGGAATGGGGAGGAGAAGAAAAACAGAAAGCAGACAGGTTTAAAACCTTTCAGCTTTTTGATCTGCTCTGCCAAGGAAACAACAGCACCAAAAAAGCTGGAGTGTCACGGGCAGCACAGAGAGGATGTAGCACTTCTCGGCAACCTCAGCCAGCCCACACACTTCAAGAAACACCCCTGCCTACTTTCCACACCGCCCCTAGAGACCGTACAACACCCCAGGGACAGCCCTTCCAGGCTGCTGGCCAAAATTTGTCTGCCACAGCTCTGGTGGAAAATGTCAAAAATCCCACTCAAGCTTGACCCTGGGGCTCCTCAAGTGAAATGGGGAGAGCCGGAGAGGGACTCGTGAGCGAACACTGTGTTATGAGCTCAGCTGCGAGAGAGGCGCAGCTCGCATTTAGCAGCGAGCTCAAGAAATAGGAAGCCATTAGCACTGCGTGCTAAGATGACAGGTTTATAAAAGCTCCTGGCCTCCATTTGTGCGCGCACAAGCCGCCCACGTTATGGGCTCTGCAATTCGGGCATGCAACACTCTTCTCGCCTGCGTGTTGGAAGGAGAGGCTGAGGGAGAGCAAGGCAAGCCAGGATGGGATGCGGGCTCTGCAATGCCACCAGGAGACCTGCCAGAGCAGGCTGCTTCTCTGGGAGATCCCCCAGAGCTTTCTTGGTGCTTTTTTCCTTCTGTGAAAAGCAGGCATTTAGGGAGGGAATCTGCAAGTTCCTGTCAATCCTACCAAGCCTACAGAGAGCAAAAATCACAGGCAGGACCCAGGGACAAACAACCTAAACACAAGCTAGCACAGAGCAAAAGAAGGAAGAGTAACCCTGGAGCTTTCCTGCAGAGGAAGCCTGCAACACCCTCGACCCTTTCACCAGCAACCTCCTCTCTCCACCCCTAAATTCCTCTCGGACTCCTGGCATCAGTGCAGATACGTGGGCTTTAATGTGACTTGATTTGGCAGCATGTCTCTCGCAAAATGCCTTTAGGGTCGTCCGACACAGTTGCCACACAGAACTTTCTCCTTTCTCCAGCCAGAGGAAGAAAAACCTTCGCACACTTCCCCACGTGATCTCAGGGAGCTGCTAGGAAGAGCAGAAGAACCGTCCCCACTCACCAATTCCCACTCCGACGTACGTCGTCACACAGTAGTTTTCATTCTCCCCGCACTTGACAGGCTTCAGGCAGGCCCAGTTGGAGGATGCATCCGAGCAGGAAAAGCAGATGAGCGTGTGGGCTGCAAGGGAAAGGCACAACTCAGTTAGGGGCTGGTGGGGAGACATCACTGCTCACAGGTCCCCACCTCCAACATGCAGCATTCACCACATCCAGTCACAGCCCACGCTTGCTGTTCAGGCTGTGTTGATCTGTGATAGCCTTTTTTCCCCAAAAATTTGTCCAAGGGTTCAAGCATATGGGATACAGTTTAAGGTTTCAGTTGGGTTAACTGCCAGCTAAAGCCTCAATGCAACTGCGGGTCAGCCTGGTGCTTTATGGCATGTTCTTGTTTGCATCAAGAGCTGGTCCAAATAGCGGCTGCCAACATGAAGGCAGGTTCAGGCTTGCAAGTTGGAACCTGAAATTTGGGCTTATTCACCTCTGCTACCCTGGACACCAGTGGGAACTGCTCCAGGTGTGACTACAGGTTCGAGTTTTTTGTGGCCTGCCTCTGGAAGCAGGGCACAATGCTTAGGCTATGCTTGCGTTAACACACATGGTGGATACGATTTCCCAGCCAAAGCAAGCCCAGCATTGCAGCAAGACCTGCAAGAACTTGCAGTGCCCCATTATCCTGAGAGTCACAGCACTATGAAGGCAGCGTATGCAGCCAACCTTTCTAATTTGGAGCAGAGGAAGAGCAGAGAAGCATGACTTCCTACAGGGCAGGTTCCCAAACGTGGTCAACCCTGCACCAGCAGGATGGATTGCACCAACTAGTTCCCATCCCACATACAAGAAAGGGGAAAGATTGAGAAATGGCATTCGGTGGAGGGAAATGGTGGCCGAAACTGCCTGGACTAGTGACTCAGCATGGACTTGTGTATTTTGCAGTGGACAGATGATCTTCTCTGTATTTTACATATTAAGAACTTCACATCCATTCTGCAACTGTTGACCTACATATGCAGACAGATCGGGGACATTCCCAATGCTTGACGGGCTCTGATTTTGGAGCCCTCAGACTGCAAACCTTTCCTGCCTTTCTCTTCCATGTTTATAGGATCCAAAATGGAGGGGAGACAATTTCAGGACAGGAAGTGCAAGGTTGTCTCATTCCTGCTCCTACCCCTTCCAACCCCAGGACAAACAGATTTTCCTAAGGAGTTGATGCTGGAGAAGCCCTGATAGAGCTTGCTAAGGCTTGGCAGTCCCTGCTGTGGTGTATTTTGAAAAACAAGTTGGATAAATATTAATAAAAGCTATCCTGCTCCACCACGGGCCTGCCTGACCTCTTGAGGTCCTTCTCAATCCTGTTTCTCTCAGAAAAATATAAAAAAGCCCTTTGCAGGAAAATTGGAAAAAAATAACAATTGTGCTCAGAAGAATGACTTTTGAGCAGCCACGGCCAAGGCAGGGGATGAAAACAAAAACATAATAGCATATCTCATGAAAACAGATTAAAGCTGGTTAGCGGGAGGTCCTGAATGTCACACCAGAGCAGCCGGATGACTCTGGAGACAAAGCCAACACCACAACCCCCTAGCAAGAATTTCCTGGGCTGTCTCATACAGCCTTCCATGACCATCAGTCTGCCAACCATCCTTGCAACAAAGCAGAGTTACCTGAGCATGCCAGCATGGCAGCCACAACCTACACAGCGCAGCTAGGATTACAGGGCCACCAGTTGAGTCAAAGGCCTCAGGTGAGATTCGTCAGTGGACATTGCCCCTAGGAAAGGGGAGGAGGACGGAGCCAACCACTGCATCTGCAGGCTGTTGTTGTCCCTTGTTGAAACCTCAAAGTGTTTCCATGTGTGGTATTTTTTGATCTTGTTGGCCAAATCTCAGCTGCAAACTCAGGCTGGGACCTTGAAGAGAAGCCTGGCTCCCTCCCTTTCCCCTCTTCCCCATGTCTTCGTTCTCATGTCTCAGGTGACCTGTCCCAAACCCTTCTTCTTGCAACCACCCTGGTGGCAAACTGAGGCCTAAGGAAGCAAAGTGATTCAGCCCATCTCAGGGGAATCATCTGCAAGCAGGAATGAAGTGGATTATAGGCTTCCCGTGGACATTATGGCAGCACATGTGTCCCCGTATATATTTGCTCAACATACGGAATGCACAAGTTGAGCAGTGCAGTGCTATACATTAAGCCTTAAAGATTTCAGATGCGAACACATCTGAAATATTTGTATATGCAAATAAAAACGCCTCTAGGCATGAAACTTTCTACTGCTAAATCTATATTCTTAACACTCTGTCCTGCCCACACCTTGTCCTTCTTCACACCTATTTACTTCTTGTCTTAATGTAGACTAAATCTTTCCAGTATGGGTGAGTCCTTCGGTGTAGTTTAGGAGAGGAAACATTCATTTTTAACTCCTGCTGCTTTCTGCTTAAGCAAAACAGATAACTAAAGGACCCACTGCAGAGTGAAGAGAGCAAGCAGGCTGCGTGCTTTAGACAAAAGGCACAAGAGGGGAGCAGAATTATTTTACTCGGCTGGAGACAGAGCTAAGAGTTGGAGCTCAAGGCTGTTAAAAAAAAAAAAAAAAAAAAAAAAAGCCTAAGTCTGAACAATGCATAAGAAAAGCCTCGTTTTCACCAACTAGAAAAGGCAGTTTTCCTGAATGTGAAGAATTTATGTGTTTATTTGTTTGCTGTTCAGCTCTTTGGAGGAACAAAGGGCTTCCAAGAGCAGATCATTTGGGGTAATTCCTCAGATAAGAGGCTGAATCCATTCTTGCAAAGAGCAATGCAGGAAAAAGGAAAAAAAAAAAAAAAAAAGCCTCTAAGAGCTTGCTCCAAAGCTCAGCAGCCCCAGTGAAAAATGCTGTTGCTTCAGCAGCAATTCCGTTCGGTCTCTATGTCAAATGTTCTTTCCTTTACACTGCTCTTAGACAAGATCCTTATATACCATATGCCGGATCTTCAGGGCACTTTGAACAGTGGGCACAGCTTTTCTGCCAAAAAAAAACAAACAACTCCCTGGATATGCTGGAAGTGCTAGGGGAAAAGGCAACCTGGTTAAGAAACCCTTTTGCCTGGCTGAGAACTTGCTCTTAAGCTGAAAGGTGTTTTTTGGGGGAGGGGGAGAGCATTAACCCACTTCCTGCCTGGGCCTGGATTGCCCATCTGCCCGGCTGGAACTGTGCACATGCCAGCTGGACTCTGATGGAGACCCAAATCTTGAATTGCTTCATGGACCCCATGGAGGGGGGGGGGCACAAGAAGGGCAGAAAACAACTAGTTTCTTCTTATTGGTGTCCTCGGGAGGCAGGAAGGGTCTGTGTTTCCTGAGCACAGTCTCAGACGACCAAGAACTCTCCTCTTTGCTCTTTGTTTGGCTTCTCCAAGCAGTGACATATGGAAACAATACAGGGTTTTGCATAGCCCCATAGAGTTTGGAAAGGCAGAAATGGAGTCATGGGGATTACGGACCTGTGACTTGTCCAACTTGCAGTTTAACACCCAGCAACAGGAAGCACATTCTCCCCCAGCTTCAGTGGCAGCCCCAGGAGTCCTCCACTGGGGGTCACCTCCCCACATGCTGGTAACCCCAGGCTGCTCCTAAGGATGCTGGGGTACGGCAGGAGCCAGGATCACAAGTGGTTCTACCCAGACTTTGCTCCATCTGCCATGGTCGGGGCTGGGCTCCATCTCCCCTCCACCCTCCTTCCCCTCGGCAGCATCTCTGCCCATTTCAGCGCCCGTTATCCCGGCTCGCTGCACCGAAAGGGGGAGCGGAGCCATCCCTGGTCTTTGTTCGAGCTGCAACTGGGAAAAGCTCCAAAATACAGATGTACACAGCTGGAGACACACACCCATATATACATGCACGGAAGCCTTGAAGTTCCTGCTGCAAGGGGGACAACTCCCGAGACGCAGGTCTTGGGAAGACCCCCACCACCCCAAACCTCCGCCAACCCCCAGCATGGCTCAGTCCTATCCCCCTAACCCTTCTGCAACCCTCACCCTCCCCTCCCGCATTCCTCCAACTTCCAAAGCACCCCCTGCAAGACGCAGCATCTTCCCCCGAGCCACCCCCCCTCCCAATAATTCCCCCCCAAAACCGGGGGCTGGGCAAAAAAACAAACAAACAAAAAAAACACCTGGAGGACCTTGGGAAGAGCTGGTAGCAGCCCCCACCTCTTACCTCTCTCCACGCACAGCACCGCGGCCAACGCGGCGAGCAGAAGCGCCTTCATGGTGCGGCGGTGAGGCCGGCGAGCTGCGCAAGGCGATGGGCTGCGCGCAAGGCTGGCGGCAGGGCTGGGCGAAGGGGGCGGGGAAAGGACACCCGCTCCGCCCAGCGGGCCGCCCCTGCGCCCCACGCCGCCTGCCCCCGCCTCATTCTCGGCCGCGCTAGGTTTCGTTTCCCCGATGCGGAGTACCGGAGCCGGGAAAGTGTATCCCCCCTCTCCCTCCCCACCGCGGGTGCGGCTTTGGACGCCTACCTACGCCCCGCTGGGTGACCGAAAGCGGTGAGGGAGGAGAGGCAGTTGTCCCTTGGTCTTGCAGTTCCCTGCTTTCCCTTCAAGGATTTTTCCACCCCACTTTCCGGTCACCTCTGTTTCCGTGGGGGAAGAGCCGGCAGCAGGAGGACCCTCCTGCATGCAGGGCCTCACTCGTGAACAACCTGCTTCGTGAGCAACCCCTCTGCATCCACAACTCTCTGCATGCAGGAAGACCCACTGCATTGGCCTCAAGTTGCGCCAGGGGAGGCTTACGTTGGAAATTAAGAGACATTTGTCCTCAGAAAGAGTAGTCAGGCATTGGAATGGGTTGCCTAGGAAGGTGGTGGAGTCACCGTCCCTAGGGGTGTTTAAGGAAAGGTTGGACATGGTGTTTAGGGACGTGGTTTAGTGGGTGACATTGGTAGTAGGTGATGGTTGGACCAGATGATCTTGGAGGTCTTTTCCAACCTTAATGATGCCATGATTTATGCCCCCGTACACGCACAGATCTCCTGTGTGCACACACCTAACACATCCCAAACTGCCTCTTGTGCATACTTAACTGTGTGCATGGAAATCCTTGTGCTCAGTACTCCCTTCATACATGGAACCCTACATACACAAACCTGTACATACGCAAGACCCCTGCGTGCATAATGCCTCCTCTTCACTTATAGACCTGCTGCATGCACAGCCCTCTGCATGTAAGACCCAGGCAAGTAGGTAACCAACTTCCTGACCTGTTTACTGGAGCCCAAACATGATTAGACACAGAGGGTTGGAAAGTTTGAAGGTGCAGAGTCCAGTAGCAGGAGTGTTCTGGGATGACCTGGCATGCTTGCCAGGATGGGTCTTCAAAGCATAGGGTGGTCTCCCAGAAAGGTTGGCAGGACCAACCCAGATTCAGCTGGGCAAATTCAGAATTTTTCAGAAATTATTCAGAAATAGCAAAGTCTTTCAGAAAACGGGCACTGGGGGAGGGAGCTTCTGAAGTTGGCTGCTGAGGGAGCCTGGGAATGCAAGTTTGACAAACTCTGTATACCACTGATGGGTTTAATTCTGCAGAATCAGCATTCCCTGGCAAATGCATCTGTTGAAAGAAATTCCAGCTCCCATGTTTTCAGAGTGCATTCAGAAACCTCTACTTAGAAACCAAATCCATGCCTGCAAGCTCCCACTTCCCCCATCTCTCTTAAGACTCATTTTAAATTCTCATTGCCAGTTATTCTAGCAGGAACTGACTGAGAGTGGTGCGTTTCTGTGGTCTAATACCTTCCACTGAAATAGGCAGCTGGGACTGTTTCATTCTCTGGTTTGCAACTCAAATGTTAAAAATCTGGGAAGTTTCAGCTTTGCGGTACCCTGAGCAACTGTAATTCAGCCTGTCTGTACACCATCATTCAGATAAACTCAAAAGATGTCTGTGTCACAGAGTGCCCAACAACCGAGTTCAACCTCTGTCTGTAAGTCCATCTGGTTTTTGTAGCCAACAAGTGAGCAGCTTCGTGGCATTTCAGCTTTGGGGTGCAGCATCAAATGTTTAATTTCTGGGTATCAGGAAGGCATTGCATGCTTTTTTCAGCTCTCCTGTTCCTTTGGTGTCTTGTAGGCTCCCCCCATCCCCAGCAGACATAGACGAAGTCCTACAGCTTTCTAGTTTCCTTCCCTCACCCACCCCAAATCTAACATTAGCAGTTCCACTGCGTCATGGATAGGACCCTGTCTACTGCTGGGAAGGAAGAGAGAGGACCTCAGAGTGACAGGACACAACTCATCACGGGATCTGTAGTCATCCTGGTAATACTGAAATGGCTGGGCAGGAGCAGAAATAATTACAGGATACTTACAAGTGGAGTAGGTGGGAGAGTGCCTAGGGACCAGTTTGCTGTGGTAGATGGTATGGGAGATGTAACCAGGTAAGGAAGCCCTTTTGAAAGCTCACTGGTCTAAGCTCACACCTCCCACCTCCTTACCAAGGCTATCCTCTAAGAGAGCAGTCTGCAAACTCAACACAGGGCCTGTCTGATGGCAGGCCTTTCTGTTCTGGAGCAAAATACAGCAATGAAAGATCCAGCCTTGCAGGCTTGGGACTTGTTGGATGGCTTTGCTGAACAGCTGTGTTCAGGCTGTGAAAGCAAAGTAGAAAAATAATCCTTCAGAAGAAGAGGGAGGTGATAAGAAAGGCAGCAGGAATGTGGCCTGTGCGAGGGAAAGGTGGGTGCAGGTAAAAAGATATGGTCAAGGTAAAAGGAAACAGGGAGGCGGCTGGAACTGAAAACAAAGTGGTGCTAGAATAAATATTACATGGCTTACTTGTGTGCTGGAGACAAATGGCTAGTTCTAAAATAAGGAAATTAAGATAATGGCAGCTCCCTTCACGGGTCAGGAGAGTAGGTTAGCAGGGATCACTGCAGCAATTAAAACAGGAATTACTAGGTCTGCAAGGCTTCACTGCTGAACTGATGTTTCGGGAGTTTGAGTGTGAAATGTGAGTCTGCTAAAAGCTTGCTAAGCATCCGCAAAGACAGGCAGCATGCAGAAAGCTTCCTTCACCACCACTTTTCTGTTTCAGGGCTTGGGAGCCCTGGTCAGGGCTGTGCACAAGGGGCTCTGCAAGGCACCTACACTCCAATGGAGTTTGCAAATGAGGTGTTTCCCCAGCTTAGTGGAGCAGAAGGGGCTTCACAGAGCAAATCCGCTAAAGCTACTTTGCATAGATGCCACAGGAAAGGCACAAGGTCCTTTCTTTTCACTAGTTACATCATTCTCTGTAGATTAGGAGAAGTGCTCAGACTTCTGGGCTGCCAGAGAGGATAGGGGCTGCTCTGTGGAAGAGTCCTGTCCCACTTGCCAAAGGTGTTAAACATTGATATAGATTTAGTAGAGCTGGGAGGACACAATCTGTTCTCTAGCCTTGTGCTTAGGTCCCTTGCCTGGGAGAGCAGGAGACCAGGATCTTCATCCCCACTGCAAGGTGTATTTCCCCCCCTACAGACAAGCCTGTTTGCCCGGAGCAGTCTGCTGCGAGGCAGTCATGGCATAAAGGCCCTCTCTGCTCTAGGTACTGCCACAGCAGATCATGCTGGAGCCGTGATGCACTGTCCCCGGGGCTTCCCCTCACACCATCCTGCTCCGCCTGGTTGGGCTGATTTCATATCCCAACCCCATCATCCCACCCCTGGATGTTTCTCCTCCTGAAGCTCTTTTTGGCTGCTTCAGAACAGAGCTGCCCAGCAGATCATCAGGCACATTCATCCAAGGGAGCTCCAGACACATTTTTTTTTTTTTTTTTCCTTTGGAGCTTCTTTGGGTCTCCTTGCTCTCTATAGTGCCAAAAGAGCTCACTGTCCTCTGTCACCTTGACACCTCAACACCTTTGTTGTCCTTGTCACCTTGCCACTCTTTCCTGTAGCCTGTGGGGACACAGCTGAGACAGCTGTCAGCTGCTGAGGTTCCTGAAACAGTGTGTGTATAATCAGGTAGATTTGGGGCTGCAGTATCTGCTAGAATAGGACCTTCATCTGCTCACTCCAAGCACAACCTGCAGTCACAGTCAGGCTGTCAGATGTATGAACTTTTGTTTCTGGTTGATACCAATATTTTGTATTTTCTTTCTTTCCCAGAGCTGTTAAGGTGAAGGTGGTCCACTGGCTGCTGCATGCTGAATTGGTATCCGAGAAGTCACTCAATTTAGGTCTGTATGACTCACCCCTTGTCTTGCTTGTTTATTTTAGGCTTTTGACAGGAAAAGAACTGCGAAGCTTAATGCGGGGGTCAGGACTCAGGCAAAAAGTTGAGCTCTGGTTGCTACTGTGATTTCTCCAGTTTGGTGGGAGTCTGCTGGAGGATATGTCCCTGCCTGGAGTGACCAGAGTCCTCCAAAGAAAGGTTGCTCGAGAATTATGCCCTCCAGCATTATAAACTGACTTTCCTGCCCAAGCCTAAGCCTTTTGTCCTTGCCTGGACTATGTGATAGGGGTGCATTTCTCCAGCCGTATTCTGAATGGACCATGGACCTTTGCCGTCAGTATTTTAACTCCTCATCTCCTAGATGGTCATTGAACTTGAGTTGTGGCCTTGTCTCCGGTGCTATCTGCTGGGTGTCCCTTAGACCTATGCAGCAGGTATACCCATCTCCAGTCCTATCTCCATCCCCTGGGTGAAATTTGGACCCATGTGTATCCTTGTTTCCATTCCTGGCTTCTTTTGACCCATCAGTGCGGTTCTGCAGCCCCCTGCAAAGGTTCTTGTGTAGGGAGACCTCTTCTCTCCAAGCCAAGACCTAAATGCCTGGTTGTTCTGGGGAGGGAAGAGGCATTCCAGACCCGTCGCATCCCATCCACCAAAAATGTGCCTCTTTAAACAAGTAATTTGCCAGGCTTCAGGAGGCTGCATGAACCACACTGAAGCTGTAGACAAGGTGCTGGACTTGTGAAGTTTTGCAGTAGAAATCCTAAGTTTGGTACAAATGAAATACACATGGATATGATGTGTCCATGTGTGAAAGCACCTAGAAGAAATGATAGTGCAAGGGTTAAGTGGAAAGGCATGTGTTTTCTTCTCTAGGCATTCAGTGTCTGATTTCATTCAAATGAAGACCAAGGAACTGGCCTTACATATAAGAAAGGAGAACAGGGTGTGAGCAATAAACATCCAGATAAAGAAAACAAAGGAACTGGGAAATTCAGGATTTTTGCCTAAAAGAGGCAAAACAAAAGGGAATGTGAGCCCAAATAGCATCCTTCCCTCTAAAGGCCAACAAAGTCAAATCCAAAATCAGTTTGTTGTGCTCTGCCAAGAACCTCAGAGGCATGATGAGCACTTCATAGCTGTCATCTCTTGTCTAAGTGTGGCATAGAGGTAACACTGGCCAGATCACCAAGGCACACACATGCTGGTGCTTGTGAGAAAGCGATCAACTTAAATCTCTAGGAATAAGTGTGAGACAGCAAAATCAACTTTCTTAGAGATTTTGTATGATATATATATTTTTTTCTCTCATGGAAGATGTTGCGCTGAGTTTTATTACACTAATTTCCGGTAGACGACAGCAAGGAGTTTCTTGTTCCCGGGAGCAGAGTCTGCAGATTTTCTAATTGCTGATTACATCTGGTGCTGGAGCAGGCCCTGGAGCCAGGGACAGGTCCCAGATGAGCTGTTGTGAGCACCAGGCACAGAGCCAGTGCCTGCTTCCTGGCCCTGCTGCACCAGGGCTCAACCCCCAGCCATGCATGATGAACCCCATCATGCATGATGAGAGTGCTTTGCATGGCGTTTAGGGGTTTGCTTGGATGAAATAAGGAGAAAACCCTAAGTCATTCACGTTGTGCAGAGCTCTCTCCACTCGTTGGCTCAGCACATCTAGAGCTTGTACTGCTGACTGAGATCCTGGGAAGCCTGGAGGTGTTCTGGGGGCTGAACACCTTTTAGAGTGAGGTTCCTACATGATATCGGTGGAAGAGCATCTTTGTGACATGTTTGATGTTAGGCATTGGTGTATAAAAGTCAAGCCTGAACAGCACAATTATGCTCTAATGAAGGAAAGGTGGCCAGCACCCTCAACATCTCCATGGCAATGACAGAAGGGAGATGGAGGGGGCCAGGAAAGCAAATGAGTGCATTCTCTATTCCCAGTTCATTCTCTTCCCCTGTCTTCCCCACTAATGAGATGTTGAGGACAACATTTTCTATCATGCTTTGATGCACCCGGATAATGATGCTAAAGCTGCTGATGCTGGAGGCAGTTCTCCCAGCAATCGACTCCAGCTCTTCATCATCCTTTCAATGTGAAGAACTTTTCTGATCCTATCTACAAGGTCCTTTTGTGGCCATGTGAACCAATCCTAAAGCAAAAATGGGAAGAAAGCAGCAGTCTAGGTGGAAGGATCAAATCTCATCACACTCCAGTTTATGCTTCCCAGTGTGAAGTATGCGACTTTTCAATGGACTGCAGAGTTCCAACAGGGCCTTTTTCTTTTTCTGTCCCAGTTCCTCCCCCCCAGTTTGACATTTGTTAAACCTTTGATCTCTTATAGCACCCATTGCTACTTTTTTTTTTTTTTTTTTTTGCTAATCTGCTGCAAGTGATACTTCCCTGTGATATATTTGTGCAGATAACGGGTCCACACTAACTGCAGAGCTTTGTGCTTGTCCTTACAAACTGCATCCTCTTTCTCAGACCGTCGCTTACATTTACCAGAGCGGCCCAGAATTTTACAACTTACAGATTTTACCAGTTTGTTGCCTGCAAGCTTGGTCATTTTATTCTCTAATCCATCATTCGAACTGGTAATTAGGATATTGCACTATACCAGAGGTATGGCAAGCTGCAGAGAACCCTGTTTGATATATCCTTCTGCTTTGACAGCAAAGCCATTGACAGTTATTTGCTTGTGACGTTAGCTAGACTGCATTTTCTTAGCTTGCTTATGAGATTGCCATGTGACACAGTGCCAAAAGCTTTATTAACACTGAGGTATGTGACAGGTACCACTTTTACCCTAACTACAGATTTTGCCACCTTGCCACAGGTGGGAATAACACCCATCTGTCACAAGGCTCTTGCTGTTTGTTCCCATCTCCTTGATAGCCCCTGCAGCATTATAAATGGTTTGATGATTTATTTCAGATTTTTTTTTTTTTTTCCCAAGACTGGGGCCTGTGCTGACTGCTTTGTGTTTGCCCAGAGTTTCCCCCACCCCCTTTAAGACAACAGGTGATATGTTTGGCAGTATCCAATCTTCTGAAATCCCCAGAGTTCCACATTGTGAAGACACAAGAACTGATGAAACAGGCTGGGTTCGGTTGCTGTGATGCCAAAGATTAATTTTCCCACTGCCTCTATGCCTGGTCACCACTTAGCCTGGCTAATATCCCTTACTGCTGTGCATATTCATACTGAAAAAGCCACCTTTCCTTTGCTCAGACCTGAGGCCTGCTTCCTTTTAATGTTCTAGGTTTTGATGTGTTCGCTAGCTCAGCTGTGTTGATCGTAGGAACACGAGCAGCAGCAAAACGTCTCTGTGTTAGATGTGGTTGGTGTCTCCACCTGCCTTGCCTGCACTGTGCACGTACTGCAGGCTGCAAGTGAAAACATCTCTGACTCTGGGCGTGGAACTCAAAGATACTGGGATTGCAGAGCAGATCCTGTGCTAAAGGAGCACCTCGAAGCATCGTCTAGATGTCTGCTCCCGGCAAGTGCAGCTAATCCTGGAGATCACCAACAACATGATCCTGGAGATTACCTCAAGCTCCAGCTTCATCTAAAAAGGTAATGTGACCTTGGAAGAAGAGGGGATTTGTCAGTTTGTGCCTAAACTCCCGGGCCATGGGAGTCTTTATCTTCTACCTGCACCTTCCTGCAGCCCAGGAAAAGCAGGTAGCAACGTGTAGAGGAGCTGTGACCTTAGCCAGACAACATCCCCCTTTGCTCACCTCCAACCAAGGACAGCTTTTAAGTGCCCCCTTTCCCTCTTTGTTTCTCTCAAAGAGTTTCAGTGATTTCCCACTCAGAGCATCAGCTTTAACACAGCCCCTTCATAAATCCTACCCATGTGCTCACTGGTTTTGACTTTGGTTCCTCATTCACAGCTGTGGGCTTTCAGTCCAGGAGCTGGATGGATGCTGGTGTGCCTGGTAGAGCAGTTGGTAAATCCATTAAACACATGGAAAACCTAACAGCATTTCACCTGCAGAGGTTTGATCAGCATAATCCTGTTATGATCAGGTGCTCTGGCATCCAGAAATTTCAGGAAAGAAAAGGGTTCCCTCTAAATTTATAGACACAGAGTCCTTGTAACTCGTCTGACCTTTTTATTCTGCTGGAGGTAACACCCATTTGGGTGCTGTCAGCAGGAAGCACTGAAGCTGGTGTGGTGAAGGGGAGGGGAAGGCAGTTGAGGCCTGCAAGGGGACACATAGTGATAAAAGCAGAAATCTGCTGGCAGGAGAAAGTCCCCGTAAGCAGAACCAAGCAGTTCTGTTCTAAAGAGTGTCTTATTGCCGGGGTCCCAGCACAGAAGTGGAAGACCACAAAGGAGACTCCTCTATAGCAGCTGCTGGGCTTTGAGAAGACCACCCTGCCCTCCAGGCCCTGCAGCGCTGCTGCTGTGGCAGATACCTGGCTGAGGTTTGCTCTCCCTCCTACCCATCCTGATGCCCTGCACACCGCCAGCCCCAGGGGACTGCTCAGCCCTTGACTCTTCCCTCTCTGCCAGCTGACCTCACCCACGAGCTCTTTGATTTTTCACGTGCAGTGAAACTGGTTGAGGTATAAATTGCTCCGTCTGCTTCCCTTTTCCTGCGCCAACTTGCCTGGCGGAAAAGGCAGTAATGGCTCTGGCCCCGAGCCCAACTTTCCTGGAGTTTTTTGCAAGCACCCAATATATTGCAGGGCCTATGGGAAGAAGTAACTTTCCTCTGCTTGGGGTTTTATTGATGCACGTGTTTGTGGCATCGGGATGCAGTGTGGCCACCACAGCCCATACCACTGCTGCCAGCCTCTTCCCTTAGCAGCTGGGCATCTCCTCCTTCCTTCCTCTCCATTTAAAAGTCTTTCCCTTCCCATTTCTCCCTCGTAGCTTTCCTTTCATTTTGTCGTTGACTTCACCAAAAGAAACTTAACAGTAAATTTTGTTTGGCCCACTCGACATCTGTTTTTCATCCATGGGCTGGGCTCACCAGTATGCATATCAATGGGTGCCAGAGGTTTTTTGTCCCTGCCCAGGAATTAGTGTCAACTCCTTCATTTGCTTCATTTTTCTAAATATCTACAGCATGAGCCAGGCACCAGGCTCCAGAGTTCACAGTAAAAACTTGTACAGTACAAACTTGTACAGTACAGAGGTTGATGGGGCACTTTTGGCTGATCATCATGGGAAAACAGTTGCTTCGTAATCCTGACAGCGTAAAACATCTCAAAAACGTGCATCCTTCCAAAAATGTGCAACCAAAACATGGCAGACTTTCAAGATGATGCTTTAGACAAACCCAAGGTCTCATTTAGCTACAAAGTACATCTCATCAAAAAAAAAAAAAAAAAAAAAAAAAAGGAAAGAAAGAAAAAACAACAACAACAAACCCCACTAACCACAAAACAAAGGCCTTGAATTGTTTGGATGAGTTCTAGTTTCCCCTAAAACGCAGCTGAGCCACTGACACTGCCAACTCTTCTCCTTTTTATTTTTTTTTATTTTATTTTTTTCCAGAGAAGCAGCAGGGGCTATGACCAGGAAGCTCTGGGCTGTTTATGATACTATTTGGCTGCCTGCCCTTCTTCTTCTCTGTAGACACCCCCAGGCCTCCCCTACAGAGCGTTTCTGTCTCCCCTCAGCTGCAGCTCTTACTGGGAGAGGAGGGAGCAGAGAGCCTGGAGTGCAAAACCGAACAAAGCCCAGCACAATCAAATGTTTCTGTGCCAGGAACATGGTTTTGTAGAAACCATCGCATGATCTCTACATGACTGGGGTTTGGCAACAGCTCTCGAGTTGGTTTGGCCCTGCAAAAAAAAAAAAAAAAAAGAGGGAAATAGATATATGGGGACATCTCCTTTTCCAGATGTACCCCATGCATGCCACCCCTCTTCCCACCTCCCTCCGTCTCCCCACTACCAGACGTTGCGTTTCCTCTCTCAGCCACATTTGTTCCTCTCTGCCTTTTCCCCAAACTCTGCTGACGAGTCAGAGCTGGGAGACGAAGAATGCTCATTTCAAAATGTGATGTGCTTACAAGAGCAAAGAACCACGAAAGCCAAAAATCGTTGCCCACTGAGGCTGGAGGAATGTCCAAAATACCGCCAGAAATAAGTTTTACCCCTCTGTATTTGTTTACGAGCTGCTTGAGCAACGTGAGATAACCAATCTACTGTGACCAGAAGAAGATGCTGAACATCCCCTCAGTGCTGGCCTAACTATCGAGCTATTACCCATGTTTCAGGCAGGGTGGATTGTTATTCCATGCGGTGCTCAGAAACTCGAAGTGACAAAAAATATGTCTTCAAGGACCTCTTCAGAGCAGTAACGATGTGAAGCCTGAACATGTCAGAAGGACTGTCTTTTATGTGTTTCCTTGGGTGACTTGAATGTCTGGGGACACTTAAGATTCAAGTAAGCTTAGGAAATCAATGAGAGTTCAGCACCTACCTTATTTAGACTCTCAAAAATCCCAAGGGAAGCTCGTCTGCAAAGCACAACTCTTGAGAGCAGTAATTATCCCAGAGCTACACACTTTTATTTCAGACAACAAGGCCATCATGGGGAGCTTTTCCTAACCCATCACAGTCCACATAGAAAGATGTAAGTGATACTGGCCAGGACACCCAGGGACATCACTCCGTAGCTGCTTCGCTTGCTGCTGACTCCATTCACATTGCATAATGGCTTCTCACAGCAAGAAACCCTTTGAGAGGCTTGGTTTTGTTGCTGACTTGCTGCTGGACACGTTGGGGAGCACATCTTAGAGATGACATACTTAGGCTTGTTGGGCTCTAATGAAGGGGGAAAAAGAAAGAAAGTCAAATGTAAGAATAGTTCTCACATTTCTAAGTGTAAGATGTTCTAAATCTGCACTGGTGAATAAAAAAAGAAAGGCCAGGGACCAGTGCCCAAGGCAAATATGTCTTCAGTTCTGGACTAGCAGCAGTCTGGCTATGTCCACACTGCTGCAACGTGATGCTGGTCCTCCTGGGGCTCCATGGTGCATCTGTCCCAGGTGAAATTAGCTTATGTGGGTGGCTTTCAGTTCAAGCTGCCCAAAGCAATGTTCAGGCTGGATCGCTGCCCACTAGGGTGGTTATCCTGCAGCGGAGAACTTTGTAGATGTATTTTATGAGAACAAATAGAGGTGCTTGAAGGTGCAGAACCTCGAGGGCAAACCTGAAGGGTTGTGCATCGCACAGGGAGTCAGCTGGGGATTAGTTTTCTCCAAATATTTTTGAAAACAACCCTGGGAGTGAATATTGCCATGGCAAGAGCTAGCTGGAGTGGTCACAGCAAAGCTGGGGGAGAAAACCATGAAGGAGTGCATACAGTCCTGGGCTGGAGTTCACTCCCTGGTGTTGGTATCATCAGAATTGCCCTAACTCTGAGTAATAATATGAAGTATTTAGTGATGCTGCAGTGATTGCAGTAAGGAACAACAGGGTCAGTGTCTCCTAACAGCTGGTGTCTGGGGTAATTTTTTGCATATGTGAATTCCTGGGACTCCTGTTCTACAGCCCAAGCAAAAGCATTGCTCAGAAACTCACTTGTTCCAACGTTGTCACGGATAGTCACACAATATTTGTCTTCCTTTGCACACATGGAAATGGTCAAACAGTTCTTGTTGGACTCCTGCTCTTGGCACACATAGCACATAAACGGATAAGCTGGAGGGACAAGAAAAAAAAATAATAATAAAAAGGAGCAAATTTCATGGCTTAGGAACTACAATGCCTGCAAACCAAATATCTACATTTTTCTCGTTATAGCCTGATGAATGCTTGTGTGTGAATGACCAGTGACTTACTTTATCCCTTGACCCGTGGCAGCAATGTTAAATCCCTCTCTGTCTCATATGCCTCAGACTGTGATGTGTTATCGATCTGTTTGCAATCTCTGGCAGCAGTAGATGTGAGTGGAATTCAAGGATTTGGGGTCTATTATGATGGAGATTATTGCTGAGCAATAGTTTCTCTGTCCTGTAAGTTCTTCCCCGTGAATTGCTCAGTCGCTTCTCCTGTGCAAGGTGTACACAAGGCTCACCAAGAACATGAGGATGCCTGAGGCCCAGAGCATTTTGAGGAGGTGGGCAATGCAGGAGGTGGGAAAAGCATCTTGCTTCTCCTTTATCTGGCTGGGGCAGTGAGTACAGTCACAGATGTTTTCGTGAGGTCCAACACCACCAGCTGAGCTGGCCTAACCCCAGTCCTAGGAAGTCTGGGCAGACTAGGCAGATACTCTGCTGAACTTCTGCATGCTGCTGTAAGGTGGAGAATAAATGGGAAGTCTTAACCAAAAGTGGGATTTAACTGGTAAATGCAGATTTGGTGGTATACTTCATATGTCTGGAATACAGATACAGAAGATGCCTGCAAGGGCAGGCAATGATGAGCTGTCCTGTCTTTCAAGGGTGTTCATCCTTGCCCTGAGATGCAGAAGGTGGTGGGATAGACCTCTGAAAAGCCTCTGGAAAGTGATGATACAAAGGAAGAAGAGCAGAAACAGGAATGTGTAGGAGAGAGGATTAGTTTCTTTAAAAACAGAGGTATTTCTGGAAAGGGAATCAACGCAGAATGCTTGCCAAGTTCCTGGTAAGTCTGGGGAGATTGTCAGTACAGAAAGGGCAGAAAGCAACGTTCCTGTGCGTGCAGTTTTGCCTGATAAGAAGTTGGCTGCAAGAAAGTGGAAGGGCAGCGTAGGTCAGAGAGGACATTAAATGAGAAGTCTGAGGGAAGGGAAGGGAAGGGAAGGGAAGGGAAGGGAAGGGAAGGG
>CM021766.1:149158676-149229259 GCA_011076525.1 Nettapus auritus
AGATAAGGGAAGGGAAGGGAAGGGAAGGGAAGGGAAGGGAAGGGAAGGGAAGGGAAGGGAAGGGAAGGGAAGGGAAGGGAAGGGAAGGGAAGGGAAGGATTGGACTGATGCTGAGAGAGCTATAATATTGTGTAGCTTTTTTTTTTTTTTTTTTTTTTCTTCATCATTAAACCAGTCAAATCTTCATATACAGGGTAAAACATGCTAGAATAGCATAAATTTTGGTTAAAAATGTAATGATGTTTTACCCAAATTGTTGACATATTCTTTCATAGTATGCTTATGACCAAGCTCAGGAAACACAATCCAGTGAAAATGCAACAGAAAGGGGGCAAAGCCAGACATTAAAACACACTCACAGCACAGTTCACAGTGATTACTGGTCAAAGCAATTTGAACAACGCAGCTCATAAAGTTCTCCATGAGCTCTGCTGTGGGCTCAGTACTATACAATATCATCCCTAGTAACACTAGGGAAGCAATAGAGGGATTGACTCATATTTTTAGTTGATGCCAAGGAGAAATTAGCTGAAAAAGTACTGTAAGGAGAGTTCTAGGTGATTTTGACACACTGATGTAACAAAATGGTAAATAAATAAAGAAAGGGTGCAGTTCAAAAAAAAAGAGAAATATATTGCACTAAAATAAAAACTGGCCACATAACACAGGATGAGGAACAACAGGTTAGGGTACAATTAAGAATTGCAGTGTAAACAGCGGGAGCCAACAGTGTCACACTACAGAAATGAAAACAAATGTCACTCAACGGGACACAGGCAGCAATGTCATGTGCAAGATATGCAAAGTGCCCTTTCCACTCTGGCAAGACCTCGTCTGAAACACCGATGTCCTAATCTGTATGCAACACTTCAAAAATATGCGAAGCACTTGGAGAGGGACCAGAGGAGAGGGAGAAGTGGTCAGAGATCTTGAAAACACAATCTTGTGGAAAAGGTTGGAAGCATTTCGTTTGTTTAGTCAAAGTGAGATAATGCTGAGGAAAGACACAGTGACCTTCATCTAGCAAGCAAAAAGAAACTGCAAAAGTTGTAAACGGCCTATGTTGAAAACACAGGAGAACTATACAAAAAGAGAGGGGCTTTAGATATTTAGATTAACTCTCTAAAGGGAAAAGTGTCTGAGCAGTTCCAGGCTGTTCAATATTTTGTTGGAAATTTTCAAGGCCACATCAGACAAACATATGATTGGACCAGCAAAAAGGATCATGACCTTTTAAGACTTCTTCTGGACATATTTCTATACCAGAGAGTTCATGGAAGCAAATGACAACAGATCATGTTTGTGGGCTGTGACATCAAGAGCTTTGATCAAAAGTTGGCACAGAAATGGAACGGAGTCCCAGATACGTGAGAAGAATCAGATAATTGTTCTGTCCAAGACTGACTTTGTCTCTGTACTAGATTAGAAAGTTGTGATCTTTTTATCTTGAATGTGAAAGACTTGAATTAGAACAACCAGCTGTCTCTGATCAAGACTGGGCTACAGAAAGGTGCTGTACAAAAGGCTGTCCTAATGTCCATTTGCAACATAATGCCAATATAAAATATCATCAGCCCACCAGAGCCACCATGAAATGTGTCCTGGTCTCTGTTAGCCTTCCATATCGTCCTACGTAATACCCACCCGAAAACTGTCCAAAAAAACGTGGGAGTAAGAGGTTGATACATCAGAGAGCAAGAATTAATTAAATGTCTTTCCCAACCCCTGATAGATGTTTATCATGGTTTCTGGGAAACCATCAGGTGTGGGGGAAATACTGGCAAAATGATCGTGCAAGTGGCATGTAACAATGCACGTGTGTCAGTCCCAGAAGGAGGACACACATCTAGAATAACTCAGACTTCGCTTCGGAAGGAGGGTGCCTTTAACATGACATATGCATGCAGAAGTTCTTTCACCTCTGACTCTGATTTCACCTATAAAAATTCTCAGTGTTGCGTTTCCTAGGGAGCAAGACACATGACACGCCACGTGGCTCAAAACAATTAAAGAACCAGCTGTAAGGAGAAGTCTGTAAAACATGTAAAAGCGATATGGGTAAAAAATATGTCTTGTTATGACTTCTGGCACTTTCAACTTACATCGTTGGGAAAGATCCCACAGACCACTGCATATATATAACAGCATCTGGTGCAACACAGTTAGAGCTTTATCACTTCGTACCACCTGCTGGAAGGAAGAATTAACTTTATCAGGATGTTATTCCTACAGCAAATGGAGAGCTCATTGTTAATCAAGGTATAGATGGAAGTTGGCAGCTGCATGGCTACGGTGTTGCAATACTGCAAAGCTGCTGATGATCCCCCCAAAATTCCTGCCACATAGAAAATGTACGCCATCTTCTCTATAAGCCTTATTTTAATTAGCAACAGCATTAGAGGCTCACCTTGCTCCACACACAGGACAGCAGCCAGCAAGGTGACAAGAGCTGTCTTCATCTCCACCAGATGCTCTCAGCCAGGCTGGGAAGGTGTTCGGAGGGCAGGTTATATACCTTTGGAACAGCAGCAGTTTTACAGGTTCCAGATGTCTCGCGGGTGGACATGAAATCAACCCAAGGGTGTGTAATGTGCATGTGGGAGTTCTCCATGCTGGAGCCTATGGAACGGGATAGCACCTTGGGGAAAAGTCCCTTTAGCTCCTTGTTTATTGCTCTTCTAGTCTTATGAGTAATGGGAAATGAGGGAAATATGGAGTTCTCCTCTCCTCTGGCTTCCTTCACTTCCTCCTATCTTTACTCTCAACGGAAGCAGGAGCTGCACTGATGAAACAGCGGAGCCTGCAGGCATGGGGAAATAGTCCTCATAGTGCGTTTTTGTAATCCACTTAGACAATCCATGCACGATGCACCAGGGCTCATACCGCTTTCTTTAATTATTCCACAGAACCAGAAGGCCAGATTCTCAACTAGCCTACACTGATTTAGCTCCAGTAACATCAGTTTTACACTAAATGAAATTAGCTGATGGTTATTTACACAGAATTTTTTCCTCAAATTTTCATGTCAGTCTTCATATCTTTATCATTTTTCTGTTACCTGCAGTTAATCCCCATGCTCACTCCTCTTTTGGTTGTACGTCTTGAATATCTTTCAAAATCCCATAAATGTTTTATTTAATGATGTTTTGCTTCTATTTTGGGGATCTTTTAGAGGATCTGCTTTTCTCCACAACCAGCAGTTTCTGGATATCAGACCTCTGCTGATAATACCACAAATTGGCATCCTGGAATTGCCAGTCTACTCAGAAAAAGCCATCTCTCACAATATCTTTTTCAATCTCTCCTCTTAAATCAGTCGATTTCCCTCTATTCCTCTGTGTTGCCTGCCGCTGAATTTCTTAAGATCTGTTTCTGACATTCTGGAAAATAAACCCTAATAGGAGCTGCATCTTGTAAGAGCTCGTGCTGCCATCTCAATATTCCTCGAAGGTGAGATTAGTCCTGCACAGCAGGTAGCAGAGTACACAAAAGAAAATGTTGCCAAAACCGCCTTTTTCTGGCAATTATGGAATAACCTAGCAGGTAGTTCTCTAGGAGCAGACATTAGTAGGGTATTTGCTTGGTCTTTGCAGCACAAGGGGTTGTTTCCTTTTTATCTAATATGATTCACTTAAACACTGGATGATTTCCTTATCCTCATGAGTTTCTGACTTTTCAGGCCTTCCTAGAACTCCTCCAGGAATGACATCATCAGGTGGTGAATTCCAGACTTGTTCAAGGCTGATGTCAAAACAGACATCCCTGCTCTTGGTTTGGGAGATTTGTGAGGTCATCAGGGGTCATGCTGGTGATGATCAGATTGAACCTTCTGCTTTGCTGAGGTCAATTAGGTTTACTGTCCAAATCTGTTAGAAAGAAGGTTGCTCTTCCTAATTAGCGGGTGTCTCCTCCTGCTGGTATTTTGCAATTTGGTAAAAGGAAGCAACCATTTTTCCTTTGTTTTGGTCCTATTAATTTCCCCATAGACTTCTGTACTGTGTATTCCGGCTCCCCTTTCTCTGTAACTGAAAGACTGATCCAGCTATTGCCATATCCCCCGTCACACTGACCTTGCCAACACCCACTTGTTTCTACACAAACCTTCATGCAATAGGATTTTGTCTCAGTCCATTCATCAAGTCAGCAGCTTATTAGTCAGCAAGTGTGGCTAAGCACTGCCAACAAGAGAAATTTGAGTAGGAAACCAGCTCTTCTATGTCAAACAGTTATGTGGGAGCAGTCCTGAAGATATTAAAATCTTGGTTATTACTTAGGCCTACTGTAATACTGGAGCATGCTCTCTTTACAGCATCTAGAGAGGGCTAATTTGCAACCCAGTGACTAAGTTGCAGTGATTCTTTCTTTCTCAAGAGGACAGATTATGAAACGTCAAGCAGTCAGAGGCAATAATTAAGCAGCCAAAGTGGGGAGGCGTCTCCTACTGACCATCATCACAGACCTCAGCCTATAAGAAGGTCTGGAGCAGGCCAACCAGGGACACCAAGGAAGAAGTAAGACTGAGGAAGACCAAAATTACTATGGGGGCTGAGTCACCTCTGTTGAGTGATCTCATCGATACCCATTTGGGAAAACTAAAAAGGACCTCAAAATTGAGCCATGAGTTGGCCACATGACAATAGAGCCACAGCTAATTGTGAAAAGGAGTTGCTTTGCCACTTTCCATGGCTTACAGAAGCATTTTAGACCCAGCGAAGACCTTGCTCTGATCTTACATATCCATCTTCTCTCTTGCTTTGTCACTGGTGTGCTGGGTGTTGATCTGATCTGGACAAACAAGCAAAAAGAAAGGGAAGAAAACTGATATTGTGAGGGAAAACAAGGCCAAAGCATTCAAGGAGAGCAGAAGGCTGCACAGAACCTTCCGTATCAATGGTGATAAAGCCCTGAGTTAGGGAAAACAAGGACCAAGGTCACATTACCTCCCACAGGTGCCTAATTTAGACAGGGCAAGGCCTTCTTGGCTGATTCAGGTCCTGGCATGGTGACTCAGAGCACCAAAAACTGAACTCTTATATAATCCAGGTAGAGAGAGCCAGCTGCCTCCCAGGAGCAATCCCAACTATCTGAGAGAGACACCCTTCTTCCCAGGAGCCCTCCAGGCACCCCAGATGTCTCTGCAGGGCACCTTGATGTTTTCATGGGAGGAGTATGCAACCATGGGAGCCAACAAATAAGAAAACTGGGGTGGAGAGACCTGGAATTAGGCACCTGTATCTGCACGCCAGATGTCACATCAGGATTTCTACGGGAGGCTGGCAGAGCAGAGCCTCTTCTTACACAACACCCATTGCCAAGGAGGGTTCCCGGTGGAAGCTTTCATGGTTTGAGGACCTCCTGTGCCTCAGGACAATTCAGATAAGACAGATAAGGAACCTTTTATGTAACCAGAGATGTTGGTCAATCTCGGTGAGTTGCGTTGTTGGGCAGGAGGGAACGTAAAACCTGTGGGGTCAGGTGCGAGGGAGACAGGCCGCGGCCCACAGATGGAGCTGCTCCCTTCAGGACAAGCATCCTGGCTTATCAGTGCTGTTCATAACTCCTCCATCCAATGGCTATAAGCAAACCATGAAACCCTGCATGGCAGAAGCAGGCTCTTACAAATGTGTTCATCCCTTTTTTCCACATGTTCTTCCTTCACGTCCCAGCTTCCCTCGCATCACAAAACAGAGGCTCCTGCCAAGCCCAGGTAGCACAGGACATGACCTTATTTTAAACCTGGGTGCCAAGAGCAGCTTTGTACTCACAAGCTCAGCAGGAAAAGACCTGTCCTGCAGTCTCCAGTACTGCCCCAGCTCGATCTTGACCTGTACCAACCAGCGCTGTCACTAAGAAATCCTAAGCCTGTGGATAGCAAAGACTGGAGGCTACTTCAAACAGTTCGGTCTTCACCACCATATGATGTGGGTGTGTGGCACAGGATGACCATCCAAGGGCACAGAACATCTCCTGTGCGTTCAGGATGTTCAGATATGTGTGCCACAGAAATATCTCTAAATTTGGCAGGAGGGGAAGAAAGGTGAAGGGGGAAGATGGGACTGAAGATTGGAGCCAGCTCAGCTGACGGATGGCAGCACAACATAAACCCTAGGGACAACCAAGAGTCTCATGACTAAAAATGAAGTAAACTTGGTCAAGCTTTCAGTTGCAATGAGGAGAAAAAAAGAAGGAAGTGAGTCTATAGCAAGAAAATAGAGGTTGGAAGCAAAGCCCAGGCCAAGACTGGAAGAAGAAGATGAGGAGGAGGGCTATGAAAGAAAACAGCCAGGGAGTGCATAGCCAGGCACTGGACATGGAGGGGAGGGCAAGAAGGGACTGGAGTAAATTGGGGTAAGGGATGGCTGTGAGACCACATTTACTTTACAAACCTGTTACAAAGACCTGGGAGTTGTGAGCCTTGCTCCTCTGCTCTTGGCACATCCCCACAGCTCTCCCTGTGCGGTGAGCCTATGGAGCCAGAACCAGCTGGGTGAGCTGCACCCAGCTAATTACCCTGGGAGATCTTCGTCAAAGTAACCCTAATGAAGAGCTTCTCCAGCTCAGGAGAAAGCATTTCAGCCTCACACGACTCGCTTTGGAAGGGTTTAAGTGAGCAGACCTCTCAGTCACAGCTAAGATTATCTACAAGGAAGGTCAGCACAAAGGAATGTGTTCCTTCAAACTTTAACCCAGGTAGAAAACTTGACTAGCAAATGTAAGAGATTTGTTTTCAGAGTTCATATTTTGTTACAGATGAAGCTGAAATTTCAACACTCCAGCAGACACATAGTAGAAAATGCCTGTTTTTTCTGAGTTTCCTTTAAACACCATGCAGGATACTTTTCTTCCCTTTCAAGATAATCCATAATGCTTATAAAGCAACTTTCACTGGAAGATCTTAAATCACTTTAAAGAAAATTTAATGCTCAAGATCCCTTCGTGTTGGTCCCTCCTTTTCCCCTCTCTTTGCCTGCTGGAGAGCTCAGCAGCCATTTCCTCTCCGCTAGCTGACCCAGAAGGGAAATTGAATGCAAGTCAAATAGAATACAGTTTACTCTGAAATGGAGTCACAAAATGACACTTCTGCCAATACAGAAGAAAAAATAAAAAAAGAAAGCCTTAGGAGAGGCTTCCTGAAGTGAATGCAAAGCAATTGCAATATATTTCAGCATTATTTCAATTCAGTCTGCAGACTAACGCCTCCACTTTTGTTGATGCTAACACGGACGCATCCAGCCGCTATGTCCAATGTACCATACCACACACTCACACAATAGTCTAAAATAACACTTTATTGTGCCCAGCTTCTGCTTAACAACTATAATATCAAAGGCTTCCTCAGCAAAATGATGCAGGGCAGAAAACGGTATAGAGGGAAAAATGGCACAGAAGAATGGGAACGCCAAAATGAAGGGGAAAAAATCGAGTTATGAAGTTTTGTAGTAGGAGAGGTGGTGCCTATATGGTACCCCCGTCCCTTTCTCTTCCAAACACCATTTTGAGGTAGGGCCATACTCTTGTGCTTGCTCATCAGAGCACAGAAAGAGCAAAAATATTTGCCGATGGGCTGTGACATGCCAGGTAGGAGAAACAGGGCAGGGCAGCACTGACCCTTAAAGAAACTTCTGTACAGACAAGATCTGGAGCCCCAGTAATGCAAGGCCAGGCAGCTCCTTTCCCCCCAGCTCCTTTAAAACCCCAGCCGGAGGATGCAGGCAAGGCTGGCCAAGACGCCCACAGCTATCATGGTGTAACTGGTTTTTATGCTGCTGGCCCCGCTGATGTTGCACAGGGAAGTCTCGCAGCAGCTGGTGGCAACGCCGGCAATGCCAATATTCACGTCAATAGATGGGCAAAATGCAGAGCATTTCTTGGTGATGTGCTGTTTGCGGTCATTGCCTAAAGTGGGAGAGAGAGAAAACAAGAATTCAGATTTTTTTATCTTCTTTTTTTTCTTTTTTTTTCTTTCCTTTTTTTTTTTTTTTTTTTTTTTTTTAATGATACACTGTCTGCACAATATCCAGGGAGTATATTGTTCTGTACTTAATGCCATTGGTTTTCCATTGGGCTTTGGCATCATGATTTGTTTATATGTGACCTATGGAGACCATCCTTAGACCTTAAGACTCCTATGTCATTCTCAGGGCCAGCTGAATGCAACCTGAAGCAGGGATTTGGAGATCTAATGCCTTTGTACAGAGCAAGATTGTGAGACTTCATCGTCACCGTATCTTGGCTTTGCTCCTTCCACAGCACCTGGTCCTTTCCAGTTCCACCACCTCTTAAATATATATGTGAGCCTGCAGATTAGACAAGGGGTTTGTGCAGAGAAATCTTTTCCATTGTTTCCCTCTCCTGGGTGTACTTAATAATACATGTGATATTGTTGTGATATATTGCGACAGAGATGTGCTATGCTGAGTTCCCACTTGCCGCAAGATTTCCTCTCTGCATGCCATGATCCTTAATTCCTCTGCCACACCTTATGGTGGGAGGACACCCTGCAGTCAGCCTAACCTCATCCCCGTTTGTCATCAGAACCCTAGGAAAAGCTGCACACTTACCAAGTCCTGTGGTGGAATATGTCGTGAGGCAGTACTTCTCATGGTCAGAGCATGTGGTTGTACTCAGGCACTGTAAGTTGGACGATGCATCTTTGCATGTGAAGCACATCAGGGAGAAAGCTGCAAGAGATGCACACGGCACCCATGGGTCACCTCTAGGAACAATCCCAGAAGCACAAAACAGGAACACAAAAGAGATGGTGCTGGCCCAGACTGAGGGTCTGGCAAACCCAGCGGAAGCAGGCAGCCCAGGAAAGCATAAAAACAGGGCAAAAATGTATGAAACATCCCCCCAGAAACTCTCCTGGACCCAAATTACTTTAAGCTCGGATTCCTGACACTGATGTGGCTTGCTTTTTTAGCAGCCCTCCAGGGATCTCCCTTCTGGATACTTACTTGAGTCTTGCATCCATTTAAAATGTTGGCATCCCCAAGGGTATTTTTGGAAAAAGCTCCCCAGTCTAACACTGCTTCCAGCATGAAGCCCTTCTGAGCCCTTTCTAACCTGGCTCCTTCCAGCCCCGTTGGGTGGCCAATAGCTCTTGCATGGAAAGAGACCTGCCGAGTCCTGTCCGCTCCCTTTCACATCCTCTTCAAGTTATCTGGAGAGCCCTGGCCTACACATACTTTCTCAGAACAGGCAAACCAACAGTGAATTCTTCCTGAAATCTTTGGAATGCAAAAAAGAAAAGAGATCTGAGAATAACCCCTGTGGCCATACAGAGTGTGACTTTTTTGCTGCTTGCCTCCTCAGCATATCTCAATGAGGAACAAGCAATGCTGCTCTGCACTTCGCTGTTTGGTGGGAAGACGGATGCTTGCATTTGACTGGTTCAGTTTTGGAGCTCTCCTGTGCTAGGAGGCAGTCCTGGACCCGTAGACAACAGGGCTCAGCGAACCAGCCCCCCAGCTGCAGCACAGCCATCTGTGGGTGAAGACTGTAGCACCACAAAATTTGTACATCTGTACCACTGCATCTGCAAAGTGCTGTGCTAATCCGCAGGAATGAAAACTGTTTGCACACAAGGAGGCTCAAGCAGCCATTCATAGCAAAGAGATCCTTGGGGAAGGTTTCTTTGCATGATAAGAGGAATTTCCTGCTCATCTGTTTATCTGCAGCAAACACTCCTGCAGTAATGTCACCCAACGGGGATTAGTCTCATTCTTCACATTCCCAGACTATCCCTATCTGTGGCCAGTTAATATCCATCTTATTCTTGTACCAGCACTGGCCCTTAGCTTTGTTTCCCCTCCTCTTCATCTCTCTTGACCTTCTTCTTCCTTGCCCATACCTCTTTGCCCTTGCTGGTGCTTTTGCCAGCAATGTCCCAACCACATTTCTGCCCGTGTTCGACCCTAGACAAGTCCATCTGACCCAAAGAGGATCCCCAGTGCACAGGGTGCTGCCAGCCAGGACCTGACCCCGTCTCAGGCCATGAATCAAAGTGACTGGTGAGTGCGCTGCTTTTCACAGGAAACCAAAATAAAATAAAACAAACAAACAAAGCCTTTTAAGGAAATAGTCATCCTCTGTGTACACAGCTTCCTCTCCGACCACAGCTAGCAGCCCCTTTGCTCCTTCCATGGCCACCTAGCATTGACCTTCGCTGTCCTCATGTGTTCTCTAGCCCTCACAAATCATTCAGTATTGTCCTGATTCTGCCGGCAACATTTTTCAGTCCAGGACCCTCCTTTAGACCACCTGCATGCAAACTTCTGATTCCTCATTCTCTTCTCTTGTGCAAACCCCACACAAGCACTCCACCCCACAAGGAACCACCCATTCCTCCTGGGATAACTTTATACTACAGCAGAGTCCCCAGACTGGGTTTTCCAGACATGTAATTCATTTTATTCATTAATTAATGCAGCTTCTTTAATCAAGCCCATTCAAAGAGAAACTTCCTGAATCTACTCAGGAAATAGTGGCGCATGCTGGATGCCCAAGCCCTGTTTCATCCCAACCTCCCAAAGCTGGTAATTTGGGAGTCTAGATGCCATGGGAGGAGGGAAGGCACATGCAAGATGATTTTTCCAACCTTTCTCTGTGCTCAGGTTTCTCTCATGCTCAGCATTTACTACTGAGCACATGGCTGCCTTTGAAGGTCTCCTGCCTGTGCTCGGGAAGACGAATGCTCTAAACGAATAGGAACATTCCTCAAGGAAGATTTTCATGTGAATAATTCGAGCCACCCAGATAAACAGCTTACATATGTAAATCGTTAGCAAGTGCAAGCGCTGGCAGATGCAGGATTTGCACCGTTAAAATCGGTGAGGTTCAGGATTAATTGGAACAGCTACCAGCCTTCTGGCTACGTCGCACAGCAAAGTAGTGCTGCCTATGTGTTAATTTTCCCCGACTCCTTTAGTAAGTTCTCTGCCTCATTATGTGATCGTTTTAAAAAATGTGATTACAGTTGATAAGCTGCAGGAAAGGATCCGTTTATCACCCTCGAGTTTCTCAACCCCATTGAGCACAATGATTTAGCACACACCAGGTTTAAAGCCTCTGAAGTCCCAGGGTAAGAACATTTACAGCTTCAAATTAACTATGAGCCTCAGTGCTCTGCTAGGTGGGGACCAGAATGGCTGTTAATTTGCAGGTGAAGTCCTACAACGGAGCCAGAGAAAGATTCAGTTTGCAATAAGGCAAAAGCCACCTGACCTGAGGGAACCAAATATTTCCCTTGAAATAGTCAGAGGGATGTTCAGATAAAGGGAAAAAGTTATCAGAGTGAGAATGGGACTCTGCGTCTCAGTTCCAGGTCTGGGATTAATGTTGGTGATGTTACAGCTCAAAGCAAGGAGCTGCAAGAAAGGGATGGGAGCCAGAGCTGCATTTCCTTATGGCACGACCATCTCCACCATTTCAGGCAATTAAGGCTTGTAATTGCCTCCAATAAACAAGCAAGAAAAATAAGAATAATAATAATAATTCTTTACTTCATGTCACATTTGCAGCCTTATTGCAGGTGTTAACACTTCCATATCCACAGCTGCATAAAGCAAAATCAACTCCCCTTCTCATGGAGCTGCAGCACGTCTCAAGGCTTCCTGCATGGAGCTGCTGCAAGGGCTGAGCTGGGCCAAGTGAGGTGGGTCCCTCATCCCCCACTTCAGCCCCTCAGCATCCTTCCAACATCTCCTGGTGGGGATACGTCCCCTGGCTGGAAGAGTCATCTGCTGAATGAAACGGGTCAGCTGCTTCTTATTCTGAGAAATGCAACATCCTCTAGAGAGAAACGAGGCTTGGCATTGCCATCCGTGCTGCAAAAATCCCCTCGTCTCCCTTGCAAAGTCAAAGGCATGCCCCAGCTCCGGGGTCTTGCAAGCACAAAGCAAATCCCTGGCGACTCACCCCTCTCCGCGCACAAGGCTACGGCGAGCACGACGAGAAGAGAAGGCTTCATCCTCTGCAGGTCTTGCAGCCTCCAGAGCGAGCAGGAAACACACAGGGCACTTTTTATACCTCTGCAGTGTTTGCTTTGATGCCGGGATAATAACTATGGGGTTGCAGTGTCAGATGATGAATGATTGAGAGGGACGTGTCAGTGCTTGTGTGGGGAAATACGTTGGAAATCTAAACGAGCATGTATCTCCCCCCCCTTCCCCTCCTCCCCCCCCTTCCTTTCTGAGTTGTTTCACAATGTGGCTTGCTCATCTGGTGCTAAATACGAAACAGTTTCTAATTCTGGGTAAGTGGAGGAAAAGCAAAACACAAAAACAAAACGGTGCCCACGTGAGAAGAGGAATGTTTGCCTCTCCAGGCTCGCTTGGGTCTCAGAGCCGGCTAAGGATCCTGTCCTCGCTCACTGTTTTCATGCGTATGGAAATGGCTTGAATTTGAAATGGAAATTGGGATCGAAAACGTCTTCAGAATGTCTCCCAGGATTGTCAATGCAGCTAGATCACAAGAGCAATCTCGTTCCCCTGCATTTCATAGGGGACCAGAGATAATTTTCTGTGGGCCTTTTTAATACTGCAGTTCAAAATCCTAAATGTTTCTGTTCAGAAATTGGATATTTTATATGAGGGAAAATGTTGCCTTATTGGAAAATAAATTCCACTGGGCAATGAAAATGACCACCTAAATTAAAAAAAAAAAAAAAAAATAAGAATATCACCCACACACCCACTCCCATCACATCGAACAAGCTGTGAATTTTCTCACAAATTGCAAAAAAATAAATGTCAAGGAGAAGAACACAAAACAGCAAAAGCATGGGGAATGAGGGGCTGCCTGATCAAGCTTCTCAACTCATTAAGTCTTCAGGAAAAAAAAAAAAAAAATACAGCCAGCCAAAATTATTTGAAATGCCAAATAAGAATACTCCACTGGGTTTCCATACAGTACTCTTTATTCCTCCTTTTTTATCATGTTCTCCCTGTTCAAACTCAGAATGTTTCTCATTTTATTCTGATTTCCATTGCTTTTTCCTCCCACCGTTGCCTCTCTGCCATCTGATCGTGGGGATGGAGGCACGGTCCCAAAAAAGGACCCGTCTGGATCCCTGTCACAATGCAGCCGGAGCAACCTGCGTGCCCCCAAGCTTCTGCCAGGGACTCTGCCCCTTGCTGCTCTCCATCTGTTGTACTTCCCCTTTTTTCTTAGCCTCAAAACCGCTCAGATTTCCATCTCCCACTAAATATTTGAGCTTTCGGTATGACCCGCCTGTAGTCATTATTTCATTGAAAAAGAATGCCTTAGCTCTTCAGGTGATGTAAGTCTTTCCAACCCCTGCAAGTTGGAAATACAAATATTGCTAGTATGGAAACGTGTATGACTAAGGTGAGGAAATTTCTGCTTTCTCAATAGGTAGAGCATGAAACTTAGTTGAAGCAGAGGTGGCAATTAACAAGGAAAGCTCAAAGGAGGGGTGTTGTTTGACATTGTAACGCTAGTGCCTTTGTAATGTACCAACAGGAGGAAAACAGAAGCTTGCACCCTCCATACGGGGGACTGCAGCCCTCGCCTCCCTGGGAAATAGTTTATTTGCTCCAGTCCAAAACAGACATCATCAGTCTTTATTGGTAAATCAACTTTTTATTACAGACTATTCGAGGTAACAGCAGAAAAGGGGGCTCCAGTCACCAGGCGATGCCGTTCTGCAGCCTGTACATTGCACTGCAGAGGCAGCCCACATTCAGATTTATTTCAGCCAACAGCATCCATTAACAGGTACAGAAATAGCAGCTCAGCCAGGCACTTTTTTTTTTTTTCCCTCCCTTGTAGTCTCATCCAAGCAAAAACTAAAATATCTCTTGTCTCCTGCAAGCTGCTGAGATTTTGAGATGAAGAGGCTGTGTATTTTTTAAAGGAATTATTGCAGGGTTTTTCTGTCAGCTGGGATTTGCCATTAGATGGTCATGCACTCTTCCAACTGGTCCCATGTGTCCCTCTGATGTTAATGCTATCTTCATCCCTCATCAGTACCAGGTGAGACAGATTGAAAAGAATCCAGGGGGACAGAAAGGACACAGATCATTAGGTGACAGGCGAAAGAGAAGAAAATATTGCAGTTTACAAGTATCTGAAAGTTATGAAAAGAGGAACAAAGGATATAACTGAGAGTGAGGGAGGTGAGTGTTTGCTTGCCTTGTTCTAAACCTCATTGAAATTGTCATGTGAGAAGGAAGGAAGAACAGTTTGTTTTGGTGAAAATGCGTATTTTTCATGAAAAAAAAAAAAAAAAAAAAAAAAAGTTGAAATTTAAAACTAACCATGATGCTTAATTCAAATGTTGTTTGTGGATTTTTCCAGTTGGCCTAAAGCTTTAAAAACAATTTCAGAAATTGCTGTGGTTAGCATATGGGGAAAGAAAAGATGGTAAACGTGATAAAAAAGAGTGCGGATGCCAAGTTTCCATTGGACTCTCTGAACAGAAATGCCACAACACTGCCATTCTTCAGCGAGCCCATATATACCATATATTTAACCAAATGCCAGGACACCCTCCTTGCCCAGAAACCACATCTTTGCAGAATGACTAACCACCACCCCATCCATCTTTGCAGCCTGCAGCCAGCTCTATGGCTCCAAGAGAGGATCCAAGAGTGCACGTCGTTTGATTGTCTTATGTAGCTCTGCTCCTCCGAGAGTTCCCTGGGGATCTCCACCTAATCTCCCCCATCCCCAAGCCTGGAAATGCAGCAGTGGCAGAGCAGAGCTCCCCATCTGATTGGGCACCACCACCTCTGCCCATTCCCCATTCCCCATAGGAAAATCAGGAGCAATCTCTTGGCAGCAGCTCCTCCAGGCAGGTCGCCTCCCAGTGAGGACAACTCCAGAAGCACCGTCCTCATCTCGGACATCCCCAGCACCGTGGGGTGGGGCTTTTGCTCATTTTAAAAGATGAAATCACCCACCTTGCAGAGATCCCATGAGAAGCTGTTGGCACGGCCACTAGTGCAACCTACCGCCCCCCGCTCCCGCGTGTCTGTAGTTACAAAACTCCTCTCTGCTGCTGCAAGCGCCACCTTGCAATAGGGACAGCGCAAATGGCTTTGACCTTTCCAGATTGACACCTTCATTCATCAGCTCTGAGTCATCAGGCATAACGTGAGGTGTTATGGAGTGGCTTTCTTGAGCTGCTGGATGTGACCAAGTCAATGGAGAAAGGCAGCCAAGGGAGGATCCCAGATGCTAAAAAAATAAAAGGAATTTGACGTGAAGTAGAGATTCAAAACACAGCCCTTTCTCTGGAAGACCGGTTTTCTCAAGCTGAGCTTAGTGTGGATATATCAGACAGGCTGTAGAATAACATAAATCTTTATTTTGGCTGACAATCGTCACACACATGATATCAAAAGAGCTTTCTCGGGGAAAATTAGTACAAAACAACAAATCACATAGGGGAAAAATAGGAACTATACTGCCATGCCATTTTGTGGGTCGGATCTGAAACAAGATCTTAGAAAAAAGGCAATAGCACAGACCCTGCTGGAGACACTTGTCAGAAGGTGTTGGTTTCTTGGTTTGGCAAGACCGTGCAGGTCCTTGGGTTGTCATGTCTTCTCCTACCTGCAACCCTCATCACAAACCTGCCCTGATGACACAGACCAAGCTGGCCACAATTCCCAGGAGCATCACAGCGTAGCTGATTTTCACGCTGTTGGCCCCGCTGAAATTGCACAGGGAGGTACCGCAGCACTTGGTGGAAATGGCTGCCACACCAAAGTTCATGTTAGTCTCAGGACAGTCTGCAGAACACTTCTTGGTGATGCGGTGTCCTGTGTCCTTGCCTGGATGGGGAACAGACGAGAAAGGACAGCCGTAATTTAAGATTCCTCTGCAAGTCCTGACCAGAGGACAATGGGAGGAGGTATATTGCTCTACGCTTAATTTGCAATGCAGCAATAAAAGAGATCAGTGGGTTTGTTGAGTGCTGGGTGAATATCCACTCAACCTGGCTCAAACAGAGGACGCTAGAAAGTCCTTGCTAGAAACCCATACCATGCTTCATGTAGCACAGCAAAAATCACTCCCAATGCATATTCAATTCCTAAAATCACTTTTCTTATGGCTAACCCCTTTCTGTCCTCCGTTACAAAGTGTGGGTGTGAGCTCCCAGAGCAAGCCACAAGGTCTGCTCATGAAAATCTGTTTGCTCCAGCCAGCCCTGCCACGAGGGGGTGAGGAACAAAGCCCACGTGGTGGCTCACAAGGTGCTACTGGGGGATACACACACGTTACATGACATTAGCCTTAACACTTAGTGACCAACTTTTTCCAACCAGACCAACCACTGCCCTGAAGAAATTATTGCCCATCAGTGTCCTTGGAGACAAAAATAATAATAATAATTAATAATAAAAAATAAAAAAAAAGCCTTGATGTGCTATTACTACTCACCGAACCCAGAAGAGCTGTATGTGGTTATACAGTATTTCTCATGATCTTCACACTTGTAGGTTTTAAGACAGTTCCAGTTAGAGTGCTCATTATCACATGTGTAGCAAAACAGCGAGGAAGCTGGAAAAAAGCAGGCATGACAAGTGTTAGTGGTTTCCAGCTATGCCCTCCTGGGAAGAAAGTGTCAAAAGCCCTGTCCCTTCTTGGAAAATGCAAGGTAAAAAGTATGTTACAGATGAGTTTGAAAGTGAAATAGGAAGTTGGTTTGCTTTGGTTAATGAAGCTGAAAAGACAGACAGAACAAAACAAGTTTTCTTTCTTTGCTTGAAATTTTTGGTGATTAAATCTGAAAACACATTTTTCAGCCTGAGCAGTGCTCTCGCATGACTTTTCTCCCAGACCGAGCTCCATCTCTCCCGGGTCCACTTTGGTCTGGTTGACATCCAGCCTGCAGAAGCAGAACTTGCAACCTGGTATAGTTTGGTCTAGTACAGTTTTGGCAAGGGGAGGATGAGCTGGCACCATTCTCAGGTGAGAGCCAAGTTTTTAGTGTTTTCAGAGTGCATCTGCAAAGCTCTGTACAAATATGAATTAATTAAAGCCTATGACACCCCTGTGAAGTAAATTACTGAGCACACAGTCACGTTAAAGGGAGTTCCCTGGGAGAGGTTGCTCTGAACAATGGAGAGATTATTTCTGCCATCGCCTGGAACAACATGTCCTTGGTGATATTATTAGCAGGTCTCAGCCAGGGCTATTACAACGCCAGAAGGAGGTAGGATATCTGTTTCAGAACAAAAACTGCAGTAAATTGAGTCGAATTTTCAGGCTGGCCAGCTGGCCAAGCTAGAAGCATGGGCACGTGCCATCACGTTCCCTGGAGGCTGATTGACAATTGGTGGAAATGGTTTCCCTCCTGTTTGGAGTTTGTTGAAATGCTCCTTACTTTCCTTATGTTTGTTGAAATGTTCCTGGCCAGGGGGGCAGAGGAGCTGAGCAGCCCTCGGGAGAGACTGCTCCATTACCACCACCGGTCCTGGACAAAAGTGACTGAAGGGCAACCCGGGGAGGGTTCTCATTTAGACCAAAAATCCCCTGGTTCATATTCTTTTGGTTTTCTTAGCCCAGGAAGGTTCTTATTTCAACACAGAGCAGCTCCTTCCAATTGAACTTGAACCTGCTTTTTAATCTCCTCCTGGACGTTCTCCAAAGCACAGCTGCTCAGCTGATTCCAGTATTTGAACCTGGCCTTGACATTTGCTCAGACAACTCCAGAAGTAGCTTTAGAAGAAAATGAGAACCCATTTTAAGCCCCAAATACCCCAGGACAAAGAAGAAAAAGGCCACCTCTCTGCTGCAGGGAGCTCAGGTGCCCTGGGTATGGCTCTAGAGCCACCTCTGGACCTCAACAAAAAACTGACCATCTTTTTCTGCTAGAAACCTACCCAGATGTTCTTTTCTAGTGCCAGGTATTGCGAGTGTGGGTGTTCTCTGTAACAACAGACAAAACAAGCCATGTTGCAGCCTGCTTTTAACCTCCCTTTAACAGACTCGTCAGCACTCACTGCTTCTCCATGCGTGGACAAGTTAAACCTCTCACTGCTCCCTCTGGAGACCTCCAACCTGGGCTGTGTGCCACTGCCCTTTTGCATACCATGCCAGAGCAATCCTTGCTGCCTAGCTAATACGTGATTGCATTTTATAGCCCCTCTGGTTGTCCCTAATTTGTTCCCCTGACAAATCTCACATCGCCATTCAAACCACTTCCTGCTGCAGATAGAGCCAAGACCCCAGCACATGTGCAAAATCAGCTGAAATGCATTCATGCCCTTTTGCACTGACTGATGCAAGAAAAAACCCTCCCAGTCAGGAAACCACTTAAACCTTCATCGCTGTTTTGAAGCCTTGCCTACTATATCTGGCCTCCACCCTCCATTAGCTCTAATTTTGCAAATGCAGCCAGAAGCAGCTTTAACAGTGAAAAAAAAAAAAAAAAAAAAAAAAAAAAAAAAAAAAAAGCCTTGCAGGACTCTCCGTGGGATTACAGACACGCACAGAGCCACTGTTTCTCATCTGGATATTTCTAGGCAATTTTCTACTAGTATCTGCATCTCCTTTCAAAAGAGGCCAAGCACGACGCACTGTGGATCCCATTACAAACACACTCACTCCGAGACATTTAAAAAAGCTCATCAAACCTATGAACAAAGAGCTCTTTAGGCTTTCAAGTATCTGCCAGCAGCCTGGTTTCTTAATTGCAATGCCATTGTGGGAACTAAAGTAAAATGCTGGCAGAAGATGCGGTCTCGACACCAGCCCTGTTATCTTTATCAACAACTCCAGCAGTTTCATTCAGGAACAAAAGCAAAACCGAAGGCAAAACCATGAGCCCAGCTCTATTCCTCGACTGTTAGCGTTTTTCGGTTCATGTGTCTGTCTTCAGATGCTCAGAACACGGTACTCCAGGGTGTGAGAAAGCAGAGTGGTGAATTCATCTTCTTTGGGTTATGAGCTGCTTGGTAGAGCTCAAGCAGAGGCTAAAACCCAACTGCACTAAATATTGTTTGAAGCAAGCCATACCAAAGAAAAACTGCACTACTAAGGCTTCAGTAATTGCAGCAAAAGCAGTCAAACCTTCTTGTTCCTGCGTTATCTCTACCTTATCTTCAGGTGTTTTCATCCTGGCTTCCCCAGCCTCTGTAGCATCTTACCTCGCTCGGCACACAGGACTGCCGCCAGCAGGGCAATGAGAAAAGCCTTCATGGTCGGTGCTCCGTCAGAGCCTGCACGGTGCGGGACAGAGCACCATCAGAAGGTTTTATACTCGGACTGTGTTTCCTTTGCCTTCCTCTGATTACAGCAATTTGAGGTTTTGGGGAGTGACGGCCCATAACATGGAATCAGCGCTGGGTGTGTTTGTGCGTAGGATCTAGCCCATCACACATAGCAATTTCTTCTCCCTCCCCTTCAAGATCCAATCTGTTATTCTAAGACCTACTTCTGCTGACAACGTCTGCCTGGCTAATTGGGGGAACAATTTATGACTCAAGCGCGGGAGTCCCTTCTAACTCGGCAGGGCTGAACCACGAAACTTGGAGCAAGGCAGAGGCAGCTGTGCCAGTCCGGTGTGGCTCATTGTTTCCAAAACAGCAGGCATCGCCTGGCACCCTCCATGCTTTCTCTCCACCATGATATAACAGCTTCATATCTCTAATACTGCAAAGTGGGAGAGGAGTCAAATAATAATTATTATTATTATTATATTATTTTGGATATTACAATCCAAAAAGAATTCTATGATTCTATGAGGAAAAAAAAAAAAAAAAAAGGATTTCCAGCTGATTGCCCACAGTCATTCAGAATTAAGTCACTTGTACTAAGTGCTTTAAGCAGACAATCATTGAATTGTAGCATTCCTGCTCTGCTTGTTCCTGGAGACCGTCACAGGGGCTCCCAAGGGCCCAGGCAGGGATGGGGTGCAAAGCTTTTTTTTGCTTTGCTTCTCTGTCCTCCAAAAGCAACCGAGGTTTCCAGGTGACAATGTTTGTTGCTACCTGTGGGCCAGCTCTGAACTCTGACAGGTTTTTCCAGACCCTGGTGACCTTTCCAGCCCGTCTGGGCTCCCTCCTTCTGCTCCCACCACCACCACGTCACCGTCTCTTGCCAAACTGCTCAGCATGCGGCAGAGGCAGCAAGTGCATGGGAACAGCCACGGGAGTTAAACTGGGAATGGAAGGAAGTGAAAATGGTAAAGAAATGAAATATTTCCTGGTCAAGAAGAGATCCCAGCAGGCCAGAACCCTTCATTTTTAGAGAGAGAAAAGGCCAAGTTCATAAACAAGATTTGCAAAGTCATTAAATACATGGAAACAGAATGAAGGACCTCCAATTGCTCCTTCTTTTCCCCAAAATTGCTCCCGAATTTGGATTAGATCCCCAATTGCTGATCCATGGTCTCTTCCTCCAGTCCCCTATCTCCAGGATCCTGGGCAGGTGGCTCCTTGCCCAACCCCTGTGACTGGTCGTTTGCCTCCACTCTTTCTTCTTTTGCCCCATTCTTCATTACAGCATCTTCAGCCCAGAACGACTTCTGTCTCTGCTTTTTGCCCGTACCAGGGTGGAGGGGGTAAGCATTCAGTTTTCAGAGTCCTTCACTCTGACCTCTAGATTTGCCCTGACGTTGAGCATGAATCTTTAATCATACTCATTTTTAACAAGGTTGTGATGGACCTACATGGCAGCTAATGTAGCAATTATACTTAGGAAATAATCTGCTAAAAAGCCATACTCTGAAAAAGATGTTGTGCTAATACATCCACAAATGACACCAGGAAGGAAATATGATCTGCTAGAGTGCGAAGGGAAAGAATAAATATTTGACAAGTTTGTTTAACTTTTATTGGTCAGCAGGTGAAATAGAAAGCAAAACTGCTTTCCCTTCCACCCACTTTGAAAATCCAGAAAAGAAACTGAATTATTGCTCTGAATTCAGCTCATTGTGGAGCCAACCGAGCAGAAAAATGCTGCTCCTCAGCAGGAAGAAGAGAGCAATGCATGAACACAGCCCACAACAAGAAAGGAGAAAGGCTTTGAAATTAAAACAAATAAATGAGCAGTAAATAAATGACACTGTTAAAGCAAAGTGCAGCTGAATGGAAAATCTACAAGTGAGAAATGGGCTGTAGGAAGTGGAAATGTGAGAAAGCATTTAAATAGATTAGGGAGAAGGAAGGTTAATAATAATAAACAAGATTAATATTTCACCCAGAACTGGAAAGAGAGAAGGAAAGAGCTGAGAATTATTGGTACAAAGCAAAATAAATCAAAGCAAACAGACAAAGCTTGAGCAGGGAAATAATTAAAGACAGGCATGGGAAAGGTAAGAAAATGGGATGGGAGGGAAGGATCGGTCCTTCACCATGTCCCCAATGATGGCATTACTTATCACGGTGCAAAGTGCACATGTTGTTGCGTGCAGATGCTGTTTAGGTATTAAACATAGCCCGTCAAGGTCTGAGGAGCATTTTCTAGAGGTCCACAAATCCTAGTTTAACCAGCTGCTGGAGTCAGACTGCCAGGCCTCCTGTTGGACCTGGATGGAGAAGGCATCTAGGGCATCATGGCCCCTATCCCTATCCCCCTGAAGGAGGAAATTACAAAAGCTTTTGTCCAGTCCTGTCTACCAGGGTCTGGCCAGGTCCCAAAAGACACTTTTCTTGCATGCTGTTGCTATTGCAGTCACGCCCAGGGCCACTGCCAGGGCTCGGGGATGAGTGTCCCATGTAGCACAGAGCAGCCCAGTTTTTCAACTAAGGGAGAAGAAGGCTGGAAAAAAAAAAAGCCAGGGAGAAGAAAACTGGGGCAGTGGGGAGTGCAGGTGGTGGCAGGAGACTTCAGAGAAGGTGGGAAGATGGAGAAAGTGTGAAAAATACTTACCCAGGGACATGAAAAAAGAGAGGAGGGCAGCGAGGCAAAGCTTCCTGCAGGAGGGTGGGTGTAGACCTGGTGGGGTCAAGGAGGGTGTTAAAGAGTTAACAGAGCATGGGAATCTGAAGGAAGAAACTTTAACTCCCTTTCCATTTGGCAGCGGTCAGTATGTCTGTTTGTGCCAGACCTTGGGAGCACATTGTGCAAGGCTTGTCCGCTTTTGTGTAACCAGGGTGAGACAAAGAGGGTTTTCAGCCCGTGATGGAGCAGCTATGTGGAACAAGCTGCCAAGCCCGGGGACTTTTTAATGTCAGCTCCCCCTTCTTCCTTCTGGAGGATGGCCCCAATTGTGGACAGCAGGGAGGAAATTCTCCCTTTCAGCTCAGGGATGTAAAAACTGCAGCCTCGGTGGGGGAAAGGAGAGACCATGGGACAAGAAGGGAAGGAACTGGTCATGAGTCGTGCTCCTGGTGTGCCTGAGTCACTCAGATGGAGTACAGGAGGCAAGAGAGACAGATCAGCCCCAGATAGCACCAGGCTGGTCTGGTTGTGTCCTCTCCTTCCTCCCTGGGAGGCCAGGGAGTGCTTCATCTGGACAATGGGGTTGGTAAAGAGGAGAAGACCATGGGAGCCAGAAACCCCAGGAAAAAGGAAGACCTGCATGTGAGATTGTGCCTTTTCTCTCTGTTTCAGGCCTCCTGTGCTCTTCTTCCCTTCCCTGAAGCACAGCTAGGCCTCGATCTGACATGGTAGGCTCAAAACAAGACAGAGCTCCTCAAGGTAGCCTCGTGGCTGATGATGGAGGCTTCCAAACCTCCTCTAGGAAGCACAGGGCTGGCCAAATCCAGCACATCTGGCTGAAACACAAGGAGATACAGGTAGACTTCCATCTCAGCATGACAGCTGTGACCATCACAGAGGCCTTGCCTCACAAGGGGTGAGGAACGTGAGCCCTTCAGGGCCACAGCTCCAACCAAGAAGCTACCAAATCCATCTTCTCACATCCCCTTAACCTCCAAGGTCCTAAGAGATAATTCAGCCCCATCAGCTTGGAGGCTCCTGGGGAGACACCAAACAACATATCATCGGATGAAGCACCCTGATTTACATCCCCATCGATGTCCTGGCTCAAGGGTCAGATCCAGACCAGCTCACCAAACAGGGCACAAGCCCAGCCCCAAGGCCATCCATGCCATCGGGTTGGACCATCAGCATGGCTTGGGCACACCCCAACCAGCTTTGTCACATGTCCTGACATGGGATTGCTCCTGGTCACCGCCCTGTTTGCACAGGGAAGAGGTTATGGGTATGAATCATCCTCCTTGGATCCAGGGTGAAGGTTCATTAATCTGTGGTTGGGTCTCTGCAGCCAGGAGGGGGGGGATATTAGAGACCTGCAGGGCCTGAAGGAGAAAGGATGGTGAAGGAGGGCTGGGAGGAAGACGAGGTGAAAGAGAAAATCCCGTTACCCTCTTAGGATACCCCCTAAGGAGTTAATGCCAGTCCTCTCCAAGGAGGACACCCACATTTGGGGTGAAATAACCCCCCACAGGTTACTGAAGTTGTCGTTGTACCAGGGATCTGTTGATAATTCCCAAATCTGTCATTGCCTTTCCTCTGAAAGTGGGATATGTCCCAGGACCAGCCCTGCTGATTCTCCTTCACGTGAACTGTCAAGGCGCTGGCACCAAAACGGGGCCATTCCCCGCCGCGTGTTCATGCTGGTCCCAAAAAGCAGGGCTTTGGTGTTTCTTTGGAAGTTCTGGGATGTGATAAACATCTGAACCATGCCAGTACAAACGCTAAGGAAAAGCCAACCAAAAGCTTTGCCACAGATCATTTTGGCCATCCTCTGAAGGAAGACAATACATGATATCACAGCTGTTTTTCTGGTTCCTGTGTCTTTTTGTCTTTTTATTTATTTATTTATTTATTTTTAATTAATTTTCCAACTGAAATTCCAGGTGCTGGAGACACGTGGTGGTGTAGAGAGCAGATGTCTGGAGCTGCCAGGCCAGGGATATGTGAGAGAAACTCATCTGTGACACAGCTGGGGGAGCAGCTGGCCTTGAGAGAGCCTCCGCAGCCGTCCACAGGGACACCCAGAAAGTCTTAGCGTATTTATCCATTTTGCTTCTGTAAGAAATATAATTTCCCTTATCTACCCATTATAAAGGCTCCCAGCATGCCACACACCCCCTCCTTCCCCAGAAGGCAAGGAAAGAGTCACGGTTTTCAAAATTGCTTTTTTTTTTTTTTTTTTTTTTTTTCCTTTTAATTTGCTTTAGGTTCTTGACTCATCCAATGCTTTTGAGTGATGGGTATTACAGGGCTGGAAATATCCTGTGCTGTGCAACCCGATAGCTAAAATTTCCAAGGCTAGGTGAGAGCCGAGAGTGAAATGAGAAAACCTCCTTTCTCTCTGGCGGAGAAAAAGCTGTGATGAGCTCCGTAGACAACCTCACTTCTGTTCATTGCTTTTAGGAGCTCTGGGTCTGAATTTTTGCAGGCTGAGAGTGGAAAAACTCATCACACGTGTGGGAAGATCAGGATGCTCCGTTTTCTCCCCTGACCCGCTCCTGCTGACCCAGCCAAGAAGGACACCAAAACCTCAGCTGCATGGTGAGAACCAGGCACTTTGGTTACGTCTAGAAACTCGTCACACCTTGGGTAACAGCCAGACTGAAACCTCCACGACCGCAATCAGCAAAGGTAGCCAAGGACGTCACAGAGAGCTGGGCTGACCCCGGAGGAGGAGGAGAGCCCACGGCAGGTGGAGGAGCTGTGGATGATGGAAACATCATGGCTGAAACCACCCCAGCCTGATGGGTGTGTTCGGCAGGGAAGGGGAACAAACACAGGATATCTGGGAACGCAATCGTGTTCCTTACGGGGCGAGCAAAAAGGGTATTTTCCCAAGAGGGCTAGCCAAAAAACTCAAAGTTCTGTGTGTGCGCGTTTCAATATTGTTATTGTTGGGGAAAAATAAAGGTGTGGTTTTGCTGGGGGATGTTTGCGCTGGTGGTCACGCAGAAGGAAAAGCATCAGTCTGCCCCAAGAGCACTCCTGGGTGCAGCAGATGCTTGGAGCCTCCCCGGTTTTTGACTCATCTCCCCCCATCCCTGCTGCTCCAGGCTATGGCGAGCTCCCTTGCCCTGATTGCTCCCATCTGTTGGCAACAACCTCCGGCAAGCCCAGTTTGCCAGCCACACAGCATGAAGGCTTGAAAACCTCGCGGATACCCGCCTGGGAAGGGCATGGGAACCAAAAGCCACCCACACGGAGCCAGGGAGCAATACCAGGGTGGAAAAGCCACCCTGGGTTTGCAGACAGCCTTCTGCTTGCTAAGGAAAGGGCATAGCTGGAACAACTCGCCCCCACTTTGATTGCATGCACTGAGTTTTGGGGTTTGACCCATTCCCAGCTTGAGTAATGCCCAAAATCTCTGGCATGGGAGAGCTGGTGCTTTTTGCTCCTCACACACAGCTACTAAGGGAAGCTGCTGCAGGAGCAGGGTGAGGGGAAGGAATCAGGATCTCCGGTCTGGGGAAAAGAGGCCCCACGAAGCTTTCCTTCCTCTGAAAGCACGGGACAGAGCAGTGCCCTCCCATTTCTGAGCTGTAAACATGGCACTTGGCGCCTGGCCCCGCTTCTGCTCACTGCTGCTCTCTCCTGCCTCCCTGCATGGAGGAAATCACCACTTTTTTTCCCTATAAAAAGGGGTTTGGGACGAAGGAAAAGCCAACAGAAGTGGCTTAGAACTGGAGACCCATTTGGCAGACAAAAACCTCACCACTCATCCTCCGGGCATGGCTTTCACAGCGGAGATGCGGGGTCCTGGCTGGCCCCCTGAAGACCTCCAAAGACAAAAAAAAAGAGCTGCAAACCTGCTTCTAGGCCAGCAAATACATTAAGGACAGGGCACAGGCTCACAAAATTGCCCATCAGTGCACCCCAGAGGCCAAGTTTTCATCTCCCAGACGCTTTGCAGGAGACAGCCCAATCCCAATGGACCATTTGGGTATGGTCACCAAAGGTCTGGGGATGGAAAGGGGTCAGCCATCTGGGCACAGACATGCCATACCCCATGGCCTCAAGCCTGGAGTCCAGCCCCATCCTCTGCTGTTTACCAGCCTGGATGAAGCCGGGCTCCCTCCCTGTAGTGTTTAGCCTCATGAACTTGATTTCACCCCATTGATTCTTCATATCCCTGCGTGGTGACAATGAGTATTTTGGGAAGTGAAATTTGGTCGAACCCAGCAGTTCTCCTGCCTGTGGGGCACAGCCACCTCCACCAACACCCAGCCCAAAAAACTTTGCACCACGCTGAGCATGGGGAAAGGAGACACAGAGCGACCTGGGGAGGTTTTTAAGTTGTGGAGAGGGGACAAGGCACCACCCTCCCTTCTCCCCACTGCCACCATCCAGCTGGGAGCTGGGCGAGGAGGAGATGAGCCTGTCTCCCAGTTTTTTTCAGGATGTCTCCAGGTCTCTTCTTTGCTCTCCCACGTGCTGTAGCATTTGCTCAGCATCCTTCTGTCCCATGCCAGTGCTAGGAAGGAGGGCAGCATGCCCGCCAAGGAGAGAGGCAGCTCAGCAGCAGCATGAGGCCCTCCTGCTGCCCTTAGAGGCTTTCTGAGGCTTTCTGAGGACACGGGGCTCTTCATCTCATTCTGGCACCGGACTCATCCCTGGGGACCCAGCCCTGGCCCTGGGGGTTCCTCTTTGCAATGCCAGGATCCTCGTGCAATGAGGCCAAGGGGTCCTGGATGCTTCCAGATGAGCTCAAGCAGATGCCTCTGACCACGAGACTTGCGTCCCTGCTGACACCAGATCAGGCTTTGGCCAAGCAGCCGACATGCTGAGCAGCGTCCACTCCCTCTCCCTCACCTTCATGCCTACATGGATCCATTGTAAAACCTTCACATGTGATGGACAGCGGGGGAGAGAGGTCCTTCTGTGCTCTGTGCATGCCCAGCCCCTATTAGAGCTGCTCACAAAAGCTCCTCGGCACCACAATGAGTCAAAGAACAGCATTTCTGGAGGAGGGAGAGACGTGGGAGCAGCCCCGGCTTTGCCACGACAGGTTTCTGCATTGCATTGCAGGGAGGATGAGTGTTTGCACCAGGTCCAGCAGCATGGCACTGCAGGAGCTGGGGGGAGGCAGGAGCATCGGTGGCACCAGGTGGGCACGGTGACCCTCCCTGGCCCTGGATAAGGACATCCCTGGACCAGCTGTGAGGGAACATCACCAAAATAGAGTGCTGAGAGTCAAAGAGCCTCCCAGGTCAAGGGGAGAAGCCCTGTATTGTTATCTCCATCAGCAACACATGAATCAGAAACACCAAACAGCTTCCTGAGGTCAGATGTGGGCTTGAAGCCTCACCTGGACCATCCTCTCCCCTAAAACCTTCATGGATCTCTTCCCCTCTCTGGTTCCATGCAGTTGATGAAGGCAACAGGCAGTGGGTTAAAGAGGGGTTTAAAACCCCATGGGTGAGGAGGAGGAGAAAAGGGAAATTTCCATTATTTTCTTGGTTGCAAGTGCCAGTCTTGTCTTTTGGCTGAGACCATTTGTAAGAGGAATGGAAGGAGTCAGTGGGGTTTAGCTTTAGAGGGGAGGGAATTTGTTAAAGGAGTCACTGCAAAGGAAAATCAGCCATCCATAACGGGACAGAAAGGTGCAGACCCATCCAGTTTGATCCCCTCTACCCTCCCCAGGCCAGGGGACCTTGCAGGTGCCAAGAAAATAAAGTTCCCTTCATGCTGCCCAGGCCAACATCAGCCCAGCAATCCTGGGGACTCCCCGAAACACCGCAGGGAGGGGTGGAGATTTACACCCCACTTCCAAGCAGCCCACAGCAGCAGGCTGCGAAACCTTTCAGAACCTCGTAGCAGCTTTGGGTTTCAGGTGCTGGAGCCCCCTTTCCATCACAGCCACCCCGGGAGAAGATAACGATACGGAGATGAAGACTCCTGCGCCGCCGAACCGAGACACGTCCCGACGGCGTGGGAGCAGGCAGACGCTGGAGGCTTGCCAGGGCTACTCATACAGCCGTCCTTCCCTGGGAGGCTTCCAGCAGAGCCCTCGCATCCCTTGCACCGCTGCTGTTTTTTTTTTTTTTTCATCCTTTGCAAATCGCTCCGGCAGCTCCAGCTCTTCGCATTCGGTAGCCAGTCCGGCGCCGCTCAGAGGCACCAGCTCCCTCTCGTGGGCTCAGCCCGGCTCTCAGAGCTGGAAACCATCCAAAAATTCCCAGGAAAGTGGTTTTCTTTGTTTTTATTCCCCCCTCAAGTCTGAATTTTCATTAAAGACAACTAGAAGTTTTGTCGGAATGGGCCAACTTCCATCGAGCTTCCTTTTGATACTTACACGGTGTTTTATTTTTCCCGGTAGTTTTGCTGCCCTTTTATTTTGTTACTGATTGAAAGCAGCTGATCTGGAGAATCACCCTCAAGTGCCCGGCTCTCTGTTAATGGGGCAGGCATGGGCTGAGGGACCCAGCACCGAGATACATCAATGAAGGCTGTGGCGTGAGTTCCCAAAGGTTCCTTCACTTCATAATGGTTGAAATCAAGATTTATGAAGTCACAAATGAAGGAAGAAAAGGAAATAGCATTGCAAAAGGCTTTCTTGATCTGTGCAACAAACAAAAATGTGGCTTGGCCCCATCCAGTTCTTGGGAAATGCTCTTGTTCCAGATTCTGACTTTTGTTTGGAAAACTGGTTTCCCTAAAAAGCTAGAATTACCCCCAAAATGTGAATGTACCAGTGGAGCACCTACCCCTGCCCCCATTGGGGAGGTAGAATGAATTTAGGGAGAGGTTTGTCCATCCCACAACATGCCCTGGTGCCTTCTGGGGACCTGGTACCTGCTCCCGCTCTCTCCTCCCCATGTTGCTTGACCCAGCGGGTCCCACCAGCATCCTGGTGATGCTCACCACCCCACAAAGTAAATGAGGTCCTCACCCCACATCCAGAGCCCTGCAAAGGGTTAGGCAACAGGTCAGTCCCTCTTCAGAAAGGTGGCTTGGGGTTTTCCTGCCTGCTGCAACACTCATCTCGGTGGCTTGGGAGGTGGTGGGAAAACAGGGGCGGCTGCCGGCCATGGGGAGGCTTGGCTGCCCTCATCTTTGCAAGGCTTGATGGTTCCTATTGGCTTCTAGCACTCCTCCAGCCTTGCCCACACATGCACAGCTTGGCACAGAGATAAATTTATCACGTGGGTTTGGCTGCTGGAGACTTCAAGCTGGCAGCGCTGATGCTGGAGGAGGAGGGGGACAATAGCACGCTGCCGGTCTGGCCATCCTACAGCCCAGACCCAAAGAGTCTATGTCACAGCTGCCCCTTACACCCATCTGACTAGCTCCTTAGGTATTTAAACTGCTACTAATTACCCGCAATCAGGCATTTATGACGTCACTTGTAATTGTGTATTGCTTCATGTCCCTGCTGCATGCGTGTGCCATCCCCAACCATGGGAAGGACTGGGTGTTTGCTTCATGGTGCATCTAAGTGCTGAGCTTGGGCACTTCATTCTCCAGGGACCTTTCCCCAAAACCTTGCACCGGGCTCTGCTAGACCTTTGGGGGATGACAGCCCCATGTCTGGCTGGTTGGCTGTCTCAATTTGTAGCATCTCTCACCCACAGGCTGGAGTTGTCCTGTTTGCACCGTGCATTGGCACAGCGAGGGGCACAAGAAAATGCTGAAATCCCAGGGAAATAGCAATAAACCACAGAGGGCTAGGGAAACAAACTACATTAATAAGGTCCTCTATCCCAGTGTGTTCTTCCTCTCCTGTCCATGCCTTGTGCTGGGACACGAGGGGATGTGTGCAGCAGTGCTCATCCTAGTTTAAGTGCCCATTCTAATTTAAGTTCTTGGGATCCACCAGGTAATTTTCTGGACAGCCTCATCCTCGTGCTAATGATCGCCATCTCACTGTGGTCCCCACCAGCTCTAATCGTGGTCAGAATTAGTGGTTGGAAATTGCACCCGTGTCTTATTTCTCCCCATCACAGAGGAGGAATTGCCACCAGGGTGGTTTTGCTCCGTGGGAGGAGGGAAGGTTTTGGGTGCCCTGGAGCTGCAGTGTCCTTTGCTCCCCACCCATGACCAGGACGATTTATGTCCCCTTACATTCACCATAGGATGCAAGAAAGCTTTTCTGCAGCAGACAGAACAAACCAAGCAAAAACAGCCAGTTTTGCTTTAAAACAGAAAATAAATAAATAAATAAACAACAACAAAAAGAACCAACCAACTGTGTTTTCCTGCAGGCTGCGGGGGACTCTGTCTCCGCTTCTGCAGGACGTGTAAATCCAAAGCAATGAAATATTAATTATTAGAGTCTGTCCAACTGGGATTCCTCAGTGCTTTCAGAGAGCTGAATAATTCTGGCACACAGAGAAAAGAAAACACACACACACAAAGTCCTTTTTTTTTTTTTTCAATGTGAAAATATTTTGTGTGGAGTAAATTAGAGCTTTTGAGAACTCAGACTGAGGGGCGGGAGCGGGCTCTGAGTGCTTTGGGGAGAAAAATGCAAATTCCTACACAGGCATGAAAAAAAAATCACGGTTTAATGAAGAGGTAAAGGGAGGTGCATCGCCAGCACAGCTTCTTCGGCGCGGAGATCTGCCCTCGCAGCGCGGAGTAGCTGTGAGAAGGAGGGGGTAAAAGAAAGCAGAAGTCGATTAATAAAAGAGGGCACGCATCTCTGAAGGCTCCCGTTATGCGGCACATCAGGAGGAGGCATTCATCCGGAGCAGCCGCGGGCACCAACCCAAGGGAGCCGCACTCAGCAAGGCTCAAAGCCCCTTTTGTGCCCCTTGTTTACCAGGGCTGGGCTGGAAATGCCAAACAGCACCGAGCGTCATCCTTTGGCTCAGCAATGCTTGCAGATTTGCAGGCTCAGGGGGTGGTTGGAAACCAAGCCCCAGGCTGAAGCCGTGCCCTGTTTTCCCCAGGGGACTTGGTACGTGGGTTCAGCATCCAAACCACAAGCCCGGCTCTGAGAAGTGCTCCTCTGCCCTCTCGGCCCATCCGAGTTTATGTATTTACATTTTCTTACAAAAAGTGCTGCATGGGAGGAGGGAAAAGCATTCAGCAGCACCTCTGGCAATGAGGAATCCCTAAGGTCCCAATGTCACCATCCATTTTTCAGTTTCCTTTCACCCTCCATTACCTGCACCCTCTGGAAACATCTACATGAAACGCTTGGCCTCTCAAAAATCTGTATTCTTCTCTTATAAACCCTTCCGCTGTTCCTCACCAGCTCGACCCAAATACTTCTCATTACCCTGCAGTTGCTTGGGGGGATGTCTGAGGGATGGGTGAATGAATGACTTGGAGGAGGACACGTTGCCAAGAGGAGGGTCCTGGTGGGTCAGGTCACTTGGCTCAAAGAGCAGCAAGAAGCGAGCAAGGCAGTATGAAAAAAAGGATGACCAAGGGCAGCTGCTGGAAGGGGAGATGGGGACGAAGACTGTAGAGAATATGTGGTGATAAGCATAATTCTGATAAAATCACAGCACCATGGGCAGAGCCAACAGTGTGTTTGGTGTGTCCAGGTGCTAATGCGGTGTTGGCACCAGGATTGTCACTGTCACTACCTGGGGGCAAGGAGGGCTGTATGGAGAAGGAGAGGGGTGCAAGGAGGGAAAGCTGTGGCTGAAACCCTTCACAAGGTCAGGATTTTACACTCAGGACAGGTTTTACCCTTTCCCAGCAGCGAGTTTGCACAATTTGCCTTGAGTTGGCACAGAGGGGTCATCATTTTTGGTCTCCCCTTTGCCCCAGGGCTGGGAAGCTGCCGCCTGCTCTGTATCTTCCAGCTGTGCCCGAGGCAAGGTGAGGCTGCAGGAGAAGTCCCCTGGAGATGCTCAGCACAGGCAGGAGCAGCATCGCCCTCTCCTGCAGGGGGACACAGCTCGGCTGCTTCTCCACCGAGCTGCTGGGGCAACAGAGCTCAGGCACAAGAAGCAAGCGAGGACCTACAGGTTGAGAGGCAACACAGGGCAGGAGATGGTGACCATAATGCTTTATCTACTCTGCAGAGTGCTTGGTGGCCGTACCCTCCTGGGGGAATCCATCTATGCTCTTCAGGCCATCAGGAGCCCCTTTCTCCCCACCGCCAGTGAAGAAGGACACTGACACAGGACCCCCAGCATCTCAAGGACGAGCTAGCCTGGGCCCCGGGCAGGCGCTCAGGTTGCACAAGAAGGTCTGGCAGCAGTACGAGGTGTAGGTGGCCAGACCCAGGCTGAAGTTGTGGTATGGGCAGCTCCCAGAGCACTTCTTGGTGATCCTCTTCCACAGAGACAAAAAGCCTGGCCCAAAGGAGAAAGGAGAGAGTGGTGTTAGCGATGAGGGTTTCCCAAGTTATCCTCAAGATCATAGAGGATGAGGCCAGTGAGACCCATCCCCATCCCACCCAACACAGCTGGGACCAGCTACACAAGGCATTCAATGTGTCTGCTGGGCATTCAGCATTAACCTCACAGCATACATGAAACTATATTCTTGCCTGGGCTGAAAATGCATTTCCAGGCTTCTCTGGGAGAATGAAATGGTTTTATTCCCTTCTGCATCTCTCTAGACCTCCTCATCCATCTTGGTTACCTGCTTCATTTCATCTCCCTGTCTAACTAAAGTCTGAATTTCTTTATTCATCCCCCTGAAGACTGCTTGTTTTATGTCTCAGTGTCCCCTGCTGCTTCCAAGCGGGCATAAAATAAAGACAAAGATCCCAGCATGTGTTGGGGAGGAGGATTTCAAACCCTGTAAATTTCAGCACAGCTAGGTTGGGCTCGCCAGGTCTCCACCTCCCACATGCACTTCCCTGTGACTCCTCATCCCATCCATCCACAAAGGGCAACCATAAAAACCCAGGCAAAACCCCACATCCCATTCTTGCATCCCTGTGAGAGGATGCCCTGTCAGCACATACCGATCCCTACGGAGGCAACATTTGTCACACAGTACTCATCCTTGTCCGAGCACTTCTGGGCCTTCAGACAGCTCCAGTTGCTTTGCTCCCACTCGCAGGTGTAGCAGTACAGGGCACCTGCTGCAGGAGGAGACACGGGATATGGAAGATTAAGACAAAATGCCACTACTCCCAGCAGCAAAGATATCACCTTCTTTACATTGACTCTCGAATGCACAAGGGCCAGGGCACCAGGTTTGATATGATGCAAGGAGCAGGAAGGCCAGGATCTGCTGTAGGAGTCTACAGGGATGTCCTAAGGCTTGGGTTCACCCTTTCCAGCTGCTGCAGACCCTATAAGTTACGCTGCTGACTAATGGGGCAGTTACTACTGGCAGTTGTTAGTCCCATTAACTGGGACCTCCTTGGCCTGAAGAAGTCAATCTGCCACACCTGCATCTCTGAGTGGGACTTAAATGCCCCCTAACCTGGGTTAAAACACTGATGAGAAGACTGGCATTTAACTCTTAGCTGTGTGAATTCACCCCTCAGGCCCGTGCAGTCCAACATTTCATTTTTACTGCCTACGTCTTCTAACCTGAGTTAAGGTGCTCTTGTTTTGGGTGCTGGAGACAATCTCTGTCTCTTGGGCCTTGTTAATGCTAGGAAATTTGTCAAGATCACTATTCTGGAAAGTGAACCATGTTAAATGGCAGAAAAGTATTCTTAGGCCACAATGAGACAGAAATAACTATTCCAAGACATTATTTTTCCGCACCAGATAATGTGGCAAATCTCCAAGAGCTGGCAAAGCTAATTCCTCTCTAGAAAATGACAATGACATTAATTCTCTTTGGTTGCTTAAGTGACTTGTCTGGAGAGGCTGTAGGACCATGCACTTTCAGAGGGCTCAGATTTCATTTGCAATCTCTTTGTGAAATAAACAATATAATCTATAATGCAAATAATATGCAAATATTCCTCTCCACTCAATATCCCAGCGTAAGGCTGTTGACCCCATAGAAAAACTTCTCCCCATCTTGACACCAAAGCCTCTGAAATCACCACTGTAGGGTTTCTGAGGTGGGAAAACATAAGGGGCACAAGGGCAGATGCTGTAGGTCTGTCCCTGTCCCTGTGCTGCTGCTAGAAACGGTGTCACCACTTGCAGGAGCCAGGAGCTGTAGATGTGTTTTGTGATAGTGGGCTGCAGCACTTCTTCATCAAGATTTAGAAATAACCACAGTCTTACATCATCTGAACAAATAAACCCACAGGAAAATCTTTTAACAAAGACATAAATGTGGCAACTGCTTCTTCTTTTTTTTTTTTTTTTAGAAGTCCAGTAGTACATGAGTTCATAAGGAAATTTCCCCTTCATATGAGAAACCCTTGGCACAGCCAGGCTGAGAAACCCAAAGAGAAGCACCAAGTCCTTCGTCAGGCTCTAAGGCAACCCCTTCCATGACTTCCTTCCCTGGCTACAAGGCCTCCTTGGCCTTCCAACACGCAATTATTCTTTGTCTAGTAGGAGCCATAGTGCCTTACCTTGCTCTGCACATAGGATCAAAGCCAGCACAACAAGGAGTAAGGCCTTCATCGTTTCCCAGTCGTGTCCGCAGCCCAGGAAAAGCACCCGCATCTGAGGACAGGATATATATCTTCCCTGCGTTTGGACTGAGTGATTATGAAGACAGCAATTTTGAAAGAATGGGCAGGGATCATCTGTTATTTGACAGGATAGGAATGCATGTGGGTTGTTTTCTCACCTCGGCGTTGCCTTCAGGCTGGTCAGATGGGGCCAGGGATGAGTGAAAGCACTAAGGCAATTCATTCCATTTATTGCTTTTAATACTTTAATGTCTCCATGGTCAGGCTAGCAGTGCTACTGATGTCTGAGTGGGGTTTTTTGTACTGTTTAGTTCCGATCTGATCATCAGGTCTGTGGCCAGATAATTCAGTGAAGGCATCTACTCAAAGCAAAATGGCAGTAAGTTGCACAAATTGATGGCTTCATCGGGGTGGATGACTGCCAAGAGTCTTTCCAGGGTCAGATGTGGAGAACTCCCAGTACCTACGGTCAGGGCAGACCTACCTGTGTCTCCATGGTTGGCAATATAAACAGAAATTTTTTATAATTTCCCATTGCCTATAAAAGCTGCTGGTTAGCAGCAAAGTCCTACAAAGTCCTAAATGCTCCATATCCTAGTTTTGAGAGCAGCTGCGGCAAGGGAGCAACATCTCTGGGGATCACACACAGGAGCCAGCATGTCAGAGGGTGGTTTCCAGCTTTGATACATCTGAGCAAAGGGTAAAAACATGTTCTACATGGAACATCCGATCCAAAGTCCTGCTGGATAACAGTCAAACATAAGGCTTCCAGCCTTTACCATTTCTCTGCATGTTTACCTATTTGGGTGGAGCTGGAGATGGTAATTTCAGCCCTCCTGGGGCCTCTGTTTGACCGCCTGTCCCACTTCTGCTTCCAAGGAACAAGCCATCAGGAGGTTTGGTGCAGCAAATCAGCAGATATCTCTGTGAGTCACTGCACGCCCAAGCACCAAAGAGCAGAGAGGACAAAGCAGGAGCGGCCCCTCTGAATAAATCTGAATAAAACTGCCTGGGCACTCAACTCTCTGCTCTCCCCTTCTCCACCCTGCAACTGTTGGTCTGCAGGAAAGGGATAACAGGTATCCAGCTGTATCTGAGTAACCTGGGGTTTATGAGATGGGGCTACAGAAGGAGAAGAGGCAGAGAACATGCAAAATAAATAAATAAATAAATAAAAGGAGCTTAGATGGACTAGGGGAGGGCAAAAACACCTGGGGATGAGCTTTTCAGGTCCTGGGCAGGAGAACATATGAGTGAGCATCCCCGAAGCAGAGGTCATGTGCATCTTGCACATTCAGGGCAGCTGATAGGACTAATCATTGCTCATCACGGTGAAGGCATGACCAGAGGAAGTTCAGAAGGACACCAAAACCCGTGGTATCTTCCACTTTAATGAAAAAAAAAAAAAAAAAAAAAAATAGTGGGGTGGGGGTGGGGGAGGTGTTTAGGGGAGGGTAATTTTCAGATACTGTTGAGGTTTCTGCCACTGGCTTTAAGCCACTGGAGTTATCAGTACTGCTGATATAGAGCAGGATTAACAGGATGGTGAAGTCAGCCCTGATAACCCCACGAAGCATTCCCCATTCCTTTCCAACGGACATTCATCTCCTGGGCGTGGGGAGGATCAGCCACATCGCTTGCCCAACAGATGAAGCTCTGCCAGACTCAGAGGCTGCATGCCACCGCGGATGCCAGAGGAGGTGTGTCAGTCTTCCCAGGTGTCACAAGGCAACAACCAAAGAGCTAGACCCATTCCAGAGAGCAAGGATTGCCCAGAGTGATTCACAGCGTGGTGTCCTCCTGCAGGGATGACTGTCAGGATCTGGAAATCAGCCTGGGCATCCAAGGCTGAGCATCCTGCAGCAGCAGGAGCACCCTGGCAAAGGTCTGCATGGACAAAGAAGAAGCTTGCTCTCTTGCTCTAAGCAGATTTGACTGTGTTTTTTTTTTTTTGTTGTTTGTTTGTTTGTTTGTTTTGAGGAAGAAGGGAAAAATAATTTTGTTATTCTTTAATATGATTTACAAGGTGCATTATTGAATTATTATTATTATTTTAGGAAAGAAATGGTTCTGATTTAGTTTATCCCTTCACTCCCAAAGAATGACGTAAACATTTCTCTGATGCAGAGCTGGAGCAGAGTCACCTGGGGAAGGCTTTCAAATATCTTCTTTGCTGACAGCAGGAAGAGGGGCTGCAAGGCCATGGGAAGTGTTCTACAGTGGTCCACCAGCAAGAGTGGTTTCAAGGACAAGTGTCTTGATGGTCAAGGGAGCGCAGTGGGCCACTTGGCATTCAGGAGGTTGCCCGTGGCCCCCTGAGCCAGATATTTGGGAAATTACCAACCTGGCCTCAAATATTTCTGATGCATATCTGAGAGGTGTGGGGGTGCCAGTACATGGCTGGCATTTCCTTGAAGGCACACAGGCAACTGAGGTTGGCATTGGCACCTGCGGTGGCCAACACATGGAGGCATCATGGCTGTGGCATGGAAGGCAGAGCTGGGCTGGATTCGGGCAGAGAGCTGGAAAAAAAGTTGTCCTTGTGTCCACCACTACAGGGCAGAAATGAGGAGATAGACCTGAGTTAAAGGCTTCCAAGAACCATCTCCAGCATGGACCCAAGAGGTGGGTGTAAGAGGGCCTCTTGTCAATAGCCCTTGTGCCATCTCCCCTCTTGTTTCCAGACACCGCATGGGTGGTGGTAGATGGCCCATGTTAAAACCCTGCCATGAAATGTGCTAACAATTATATGATTAAATAATTAAACGGTATGGATGACAGCATCCCAGGCCGGGGAATGTTTCCAAGCACTGTTTGTTTCCCTTGCTTAGATTCAGCTTTGGAGATCAGACATTTTCAGGCACGTGGTAGGCCTCTGATTTTGTTCTTGGCTGTGCTATGTTACACCACCCCAGCTTTATTTTGCTGCCCTCTCCAATGTTCTGGCTTTTGAGTCTTCCTAGATGGAGAAGTCAACAATGGGAAGCCAGGCAGTGAGCTGCTCATCCCCCATCTCCCAGGAGCCCCATACTGGGGTCTTCTCACACCAGGCCTGCAGACAAGTGTCCATGTTTGGAACCACAGCAGTGAGGTGGAACAGAAACATCATGGCTTGGTCTCATAAAAAGCTCTTCACAGAACCATGGGATACCCCAGAGGAGCCAAGTGGATCAAGTCCAGCTCTTGGCTACACAGAGGATTTCCTTGAATTTGTCCTGAAGTCTTTAACCTTCTAGTCATGAAGCCTGGTCACAGCACTAGCTCTGCCAGGCCCTCATCACCACTTAACTGGCACCTCAGGAGGTTCCCAAACATCTCCACCTCTCCAAGCATCATCCCAGATTGTGCTCATTGCTACTTCCCACCCATTGCTAATTCCCACCCATTTGCCAACACCCCCAGGAGCCAAGCATTGTGGGATGAAGGAGGTTCTCGGCACCAGGTATGACGGTGCCACCAAGGATTTTTCAGATGTAGATAAAAACCTATCAAAGAGACACTGCCAAGGCGGTGCCATTTGTTGCTTTCGGTATGGAGGACAATGTCTTGAAGCACACATTGCCCTGGGAGAAGAGACATCAGCTGTGTGTGTTTAGCATCTCTTGGGTGAGGGAAAACTCCACATATTCCTTCCTACCCTTGAGTCCTCCTCCCTGTAGATTTACTCACACTTGGTCCTGCACAGCTCTTTCCTCAACCCTTTCTGGTTGTGACCACCCGAAAGCCACCAAGGTGGGCTGTTACCATCCCCCTGACACACAGCTTTCCCCACCCCAGACTTCCCAGATGCTTCAGTGCTTAACTCTCAGGCAAGCCAAGGTGTTCTTGGAGCTAAACACCCCCATGGGTTTTCTGCATACCAACATGGCCTTAAACCCTTTGTGGCACAAATTCCTGAAGGTTTCTGACCCCTCAGCCTGTGGCTGCTCTGCCCCCATGTCCCATGTGCTCCCCATTCCTGGGTGCTGTGCATGGAGCTGGGTGCTCACCATGGGGGTCCCACCATGACCCAAAGACACTCAGGTTCTGCCACATAAAATGGGCAGCCTGGGGCCAGGTTACACTGAGGTGGTGAAATCCTTCTGAGAACCTACCCTTAGGCTCCCCTTCTTTGAGTAAGGGCAGGAAAACGGTGCCCCAGGGGCATCCCAGATTTCCATTTCACATATTACTTAATTTTATGGTGTCTTTGGGACTCTTGTACTGACCAAATCCCAGCTGGGTCTGGGCTAAGTTAAATATGGAATAATACCTGTACCTGGAGGCTGTAACAGGGGAATCCAGCTGTGGCCTCCAGGTGTCACAAGCTCCAGAGGAGGTCACCACCCTTCCAGCTGCCCTGAGGCTAGAACCATGCTGCCAAATAGCTGACATGGAAGCATTCAGCATCAAAACAAGCTGAGTTTCAAGGACTGTCCCACATTTGTCCATGCTGTTTAATTGTTAGAATGGACTTTGGCACAGATTTGGCCTGATTAAGACCATTTCTGGCAGTTTCTGGGCAGGGTGCAGGTTTTATCACAGGTCAAATAAAATTTCCAATGGGTATTTTGGACTCAGCCACCTTATTTTGGACGGAGAGAGCCTGGCTGTACAAATGGATACCAGCTGACCCCATGGCCAGGAACAGACACAGGACATTATATTTGCTAATATGCCTTCCCCATGGCGTCCTGACCCTTGTCAGGACCAGAATGTAGACAACATGCTAGTAAAACACCCCTGTAAATTCATTATTTTCCAGACGCCTTTCTGTGAGCCCTCAGAAATTTCTGCCTGGCTGAAGCAGTAGGAGACACACTCTGATTTGGGGCTGTGCCGAACAGGATCGTATCCTCCTCCTACTCACCTCCATTTGTTTAGCTCTCCGTGTAATTGCACGAACAAGCAGGCAGCCCATGCTGCTTGCAAAACCCTGCCGTGAGTCAGCAATCAACAGAAATTTCCAAGATGGGTGTTATTTATTCTCTTTTATTTTATGGTGGCTGCAGAGCCCTGATGCATGAGAAGCTATAAAAGATTAATGAAAGGATCTCTTTGCCATCAAGCTCACGGTAGGTACAGGCTGGCCTGCCCGTGTCTGAACATCAGATGTTCAGAAGATGTTCTGGGAGCAGATGAATTAAACAGCTAGAGGTAACAGGGGACCAGGACGGGCTAAGAAGCTTGCATGGGTTATTCAGCAGGAACCCAATTCCCCAGGGCATCCCAGTCTATCACAGAAAAGGGACCTGCTAGCACCGACCAGAACTGAAGTTTCCAGCACCAGGAAGGGATGTCTCCTCCTGGATGCCTCATTGCAATGGCAGTGGCGATGACTGCAGCATTAACAAAAGGTGAGTCAGATTCTGCAATGTGTTTTGCAGCTTTTTGTGAATTTACCTCTGGTGAATGTCTGGATGAAAAGACAAATACAACCAGCCAGTGAACCTTTTTCACCAGGGCAAATCCTGAATGTGTAAGCAGCATGTGAGATCACCCAAGTCTGTAGAGGTTATGGCTCGTTTGACTACCCTCTGTCTCACTGCTCAAGCAAACAATTGGGCTTGACCTGTTACCCAACGTTATTCAGGTTTCCCAAAACCCCAGCAGTGGGAGTGTTTCAGACCCCCAGTGCACTGGAGCAGAAAGTAGGGAAGGACACAGTCTCATGTAGAGCAGAGCAGTGACACACGGGAGCATTGGGAAGCAGGGCTGGGATGTCACAGCCCAGTGGGTCATGGCAGTGGGACTCACCAACGTCGGTCTATCACGACTGGAGTTACACAAAATGTCTAATTTCTGGCACATTTGGAAGCCTCCAGACACTGATTGTTGCTGGTCTGGTTGGTGAAAAGTCACAACTGAAGCCTTGAGTTAGTGCTGGGCTACTTGGAAAACTCATTTCCCCTAAGACCTTACAGATTTCCCCTTAGTGACCTGGCCCAAGCCCTGCTCTACCAGCACCATTACCACGACTATGAGCTCGGTGTGGTACCAGAAACATCAGGGGAACACAAGAGAATGGAGAAAGACCAGGGAAAAGATGCTGTGCTACTGCTACAACCTCAAATTCTTGTCTTATGGGAAAAGAAGCAACATGCCATATGTACATATATAAATATAATATACATATTTAGATACTTAGATACTATTTTATTATTATTGTTGTTTAATTTGTTACCCCTAAAGCCAGCCTGGTCCAACTCTAGGTCTTGCATTTCTTCAGCTGACCATGGGTAAACTGTCAACAGCTCAGAGGTCTCCAGTGCCAGCCTTGGCCCCATCTCTTCTCATCCACTTGGGTCAGTGCCGTAAATACCTCACTGTATACAAAATAGTAGGTTGTTATTGCTATCTATATAAACCTACAGTTGCACCATAAAAAAAAAAAAGATACATAAAAGAGGAACAAATTAGCCATAGCCACCTAGTCAATTAGAAAAATTGCTCTTACAGCTCAGCCAAGTAAAACAAAGCCTCAGGCAGGTCAGGACATAGCAAGAGCAAAGCCAGCAAGCCTCAGTCCTGAGGCTAACTCAGTACAAAGCTTATGGCCTGCTACTAGCAATGGCAATTCCAAATTAAGGTGCTAGGGGATAACAAACCGTCTTGCCTTAGGCTCTCACAGGGGAAAAACTAGACTGAGCTATTTGGTTTTATTTATAGAATTATATATCCTGCGTTTTTTGTTGTTGTTTTTCCAGCATATAGGAAGGCATTATGAGGGCAACCCAGCTCAGCCCCATGGAGAAGTTCTTTCAAAGGTCACAATATATAAAAGAAAAGAGAAAAGGAGGATTTATTTATGCAGAGGAGTTAGGGTTGTGCAGCCACAGTTCAGACATGCTGCTTGCTCAGGAAGCCACGCTGCACAGGCCTGGCCAGCTTGAGGGAAAGAGGAACTAAATCAAACAAACCAGTAGGAACAACTAAGGAGGACACCACAAAAGCAGATGTAAATGAACCACATCCTGTTACAGCACGAACTGCATGCTGGACTGTAAGGATGCTCAGAGCTTTGCCAGCACTCCAGGACCCCGTTGGGTGCTCGCATGGCACACCTCACTACGTCAGGATGGAGCTGAGGTGGTGCTGGGTCTAAAAATGTGGGGATGAAGCAGAAACCTTGGTGAGACATGAAGCTGTAGCTGCCCTATACAGGGTTCCAAGGAAGGATCCAAGGAGATCCAAGCACAATAAAAGAATGGGATTGTGCTATGTGCCTACACTAGGAAAAGCCAGGAAGAGAGGCCAGACCTCCAGGGTTCTGATCTTCCCCTCTCAATTTCACCTTCAAGCCTTACCTCCGGAAGGGCAGCCTGCAGAATTTGTCTCTGCAGGCAGCCAGAGCCATCTCCTGCCTGCCTTGGTGGGAATCCTGTCGGGCTCCTAGGCTCCTACTTGAGCAGAATCTGCTCCCTTTGAGCCTACAGAAAGAGGGATGGTGCTAGGTCTGAGGATGCACAGGAGAGGGAGTGGTGGAGATTTAATCCTCCCCCCCCCCTCCCCCGCCCCCCCCCCCCCAGGTTCTGCCTCTGAAATTGGACTTGCAGCACCAGGAATTAACCATGGCAAACATATTTCTGCCTGGAGGACTACCAAGAAGGAAACATGAGCCCTAATTAAAACAGGTTGCAATAATTCCCACCCCATCCTCCTTCTTTAGGGCAAACCAAGCCTTCAGGGGTTGAAGAGTCCAGCCATCCCTTGAGAAATGGCTGGAGGAGATTACACACACACACAAAAAAAAACACGTTTAACAAACAAAGAGCTCATTCATGTGTAGATGACCTCTAGGAAAGGATCAGAGACTTCCTCGTCTGACCCACCCTGACAGATAAATAACCTGCTCTGTGTGCAAGACTAGGGGTGGTCTGTATGCAATCCGCCAAGCTAGAAACACAGCATTTTTTGGAAGGCCATCAGCCATCCACCTTGTCATCCCTCCTTTGCAAGCCTGCTCGGACATAAGACAACCCATTGGAAATTTCCCCAAACCAAGTAAGTTACCTTGGTTTTGCAGAGATTTCTCATCTTGCTCTTGCCAGAGTTTGTGGCAGCAGAAGCAATATATGAGCCCTCTTGCAGCTGTGAAGGCAGTTATTTAAGGGCTTATTTCTGAGTCAAACTGATCGCTTATAATTGCAGCCTAATCCAGGCTTGGATTAAGAATTGTAATTGAGCAATTTATTGGAATTCCTCATGCCCCAGCTTGCAGCAGCTCAGGATTAAGGTCTGGAGAAGCCTTTCTCAGAGCTCAGGATGGGCTCAGCTGGGCTGAGCTCTTCCTTAGAAGCCCTTTATTGTTCTTTCAAACAATGCATGTGCTCGGCTGGCCAACAATATCGCAATTACAGCTAAAATGAAGCTGTAGGAAGAACCAGCCTATGAGCCGTCTACTCATTCCTTGTGGGACACCAGTATTGGGCAGCAAAACCTTCCCCTCCCTGCCCCAAGCTGCACTCCATGCCAGCAGGACTCACAAATCTGATATCCTGGAGTTTTATCCTCGCACTAAAAGCCCTTCCTCTGCCCCTCATTAGACCGCCCTTCATTTTATCACGGGGATCCAATTTCTCATAGGTTAATCGTTTACTTTCCTTTGCAGCCACTCCCATTGGAGCCCATCCCATTGGAGCTTATCTTAAGTGTTCTGAACTTGGCTGACTGTCGATGAATGCAGAGCAAAACTGCGTAAGCCCGGGGAGCTCCTTAAACACGTGTTTTATTTATGCCAAACCACAGCCATGATCTCCTCCTGCTGCTAATCCAAGCTGGGAAAGGAAGCGCCTCCATTTATTGCACTCAGAGGGAGAAGCTCTGAAGCACAGCAGCGACAGGAAACAATAGCATTTAAGTGAGACTTTCACATTGTCAATATTCCCCTTTAAAGTTTCTGTTCTATTTCTCCCAAATTTTGCAGTTTTGCATCATCAGCCCTCAAGGGAAAGAGGTGGGGGAAGAGAAAAACCCTCTGGCAACCCTTGGGGTTTCTCTTCCCCGCGTCCCCGCAGGGGGTTCCCACTTCTCCCACGTCTGTCTGACTCCAGATATTTTGTTTTCTCCTTAATCTGATGGCTCACTGGGGAGCAGACGCAGGGCATAAGGAGCAGTTCAGCAGCAAACTCCTCGCCGAGGAGCTCTTATCACACCCGCTTGCCTCTCTGCACTAATTAAAATGAATCAGCCAAAAGCTACCGCTTCCACCCACCTACAAGCGAGTGTCAGCCCTGTCATTAAGCAGATAAAAGAGCACCCGTGATGGGCACCCACCAGGTCCCCTCTCCACCCCAGGAAGCTGTGGTGGGCAGGGGAGAGGTTATGCCCACCCCAAAACCAGCCCTGATAGCCACAGAAAGCAGGAGGCAGCTCCAGGGAACAGGAGGCCGATGTGCGGCCTACAGCAGCGAGGATGGATAAGGTTGGCTGAGCATCAAGAGGTTGACTCATCCCCAGGAGAAAGCATCGTGTGGGAAGGTTTCTGATGAGCAGAGGCTCAAATGAAGGGCTTCAATTCCTGCAAAGGGTGCCAGCGTGTCGGCTTTCTGTTTCCATCTCTCTGGGATGGTGACACACATGTGACAGGAGAGGCTGGAGCCCTGTTAGAGCCTCCAGCCCCCATGGCTTCCCAGGGTGGCAGAGGCACTGCTAGTATTCCCCCAAACGGTAGGATGAGGTGGTCCCAACACCTCCGGCCACCGGATGCCACCCCACACAACAGGACGTGCTGGAGAGAAGGATAAAGGGGGAAATCAGGTCACTGCCTTCAGCTATTTAATAGGGGGTGGCTACAGGGAGGCCAGAGCCAGATGCTCCTCAAGGACATTATGAGGAAGGACAAGCAGCAGGTTAGAAGATACGGCAAGAGAAATTCCAACCAGGCATACAGGAAAATAAATAAATAAAAATAAAAGGACAAAAAAATAAACATTTGCCTGGGCAGTGATTAAATACCAAAATAAATGCTCAGGGAAATAGTGGAGGAAACCTTCCTCCCTGGAGATATAAATTTTGCCCCAAAGCAACCCAACCAAAGCTCACCCTGTTTTCAGCAAGAGGTTTGACCATAGCCCCCAGAGACCCTCCCAGCCTCAGCATTTCCACAGAGAGCCTGGGAATGGCAGGAGGTATCAGTGCAAGTCAAGAGGAACTTCCCACCACCTCCTGCCACCCACAGGCTTGTTTTAGGGAGCAGCCACAGCTCCAGTGCTGTCCTTCAAGCCATCACACAGCGTGGGACATCCCAAGCCTGCAGGCAGGGAGACTCCGGCCACCAAGAGGCTTTTGAGGGCTGTTATGAAATGAGAGCAGCTCTGAGCCCATCCCAGTATCAGCCTGAGCAGCCAGCTTTGTTCCCAGGAAATTTGTCTTGAGGTCTCCTCCCAGCCGCTATGAACAGCAGGCTTCTGTGAAAAGCCCATTAGCAGCCCAAAAAAGTTACAGGGGAAGGCACCACTTCTGGTTTTGCCTAAAACCAGATCTTCTATTTCTGCATTTTTTTCCACTTTCTTTTTAAGTGATTGCAATGAAAAATGATGAAGTTAACTTCTATTTTATTTTCTTTTTACTTTGGGCTACCAAATATCTTAGTCATCAAAGCACAGGGTTTTATATGCCTACAAAAAAAGTCACCTCGTTGGAGAAATTGAGCTGAAAGCGTCCCTGGAAGGGCCAAGACAGGCAGGATTCAGCTGAGCATACAGGCCTTGCCCTAAGTCCCCAAATAACCCCAACTTGGTGCCTGGAAGAGAAAGGTCTTGCTCTTATAGGCACATGTGATGGGGTCAAGTTCCTGCTCCTCAGGGTCCTGAGCAGTGGAAAATCCCTGGCAGAAGGGGAACTGGGCCAGATTGCTGCATTATGTGATGTCAATAGGAAAAAAGCCAGCTTCTCCAACCTGTATCTGGCTCGGGTATGGCCAGAAGCCAGGAGGACATTCCCCAGACTTATCAGCTTCTCCCCTTAAAGCTGGTTCAAATGTATTGCATTTCTCCAGCCAGCAAGGAGTAGTTGGTACTGGGCCAACCACGACCCATCCAACCTTGCTTTTGCTCCATTGTCTTTCCCATTTTCATTTCACTGAGCTTTTTGACAGAACTGGTTGTGCCGTAGATGTAGCACAAACGATGGAGGTTAACACCCTCTAGGGAAAAACATAGCTGCTTTATTTAAGCTCCTACAGAATAGTCATTAATTATTTAGCTGACAGGGACAGCTCTTCACAGCCCTGATTTCCAGATCATGGCCAAGGAGCCTTCAGTGTCATGCTGAGCCCATGAGCCACGTTGGTGCTCCTCTGCTGCTGCAGTGCAAAAGGCAAGCGTAGGGATTGCAGCTGCATTCTCTGACTTCCTTCCACCTCTTTTTGGTGGGATGGTGAGAAGACCAGCCTTTCCATCACATTAACTGCCCCACACAGAGGATGATGGCACTGAAGCCTGCCCATGGAGAGGCCACAGACCAAGTTACTCGCTTCCCCCCCCCATGCTGCAGCAGAATTTGCTTCCTGGAGTGATTTTTCCACTGCTTCCTCAGCAGCTATTCAGATTGCTGAAGCTGCTCTTACAACACCTTCCCCTCACATGGTTCCTGAGCAACTTTTTCCTCTAAAAGAGGAAAATACTTTAAAAAAAAAAAAAAAAAAAAAATGGAACGATCTACTGGTCCCAAGGAAACACCCACAGTGCTCATCCACTTATGTCTTGCTCCTGCTTCTGCAACTGAGAATGAATATTTTTCCCTCTACGGGCTTGCTAAGATGGGACCTTACCACCACAGTTAGTGGTGATTAATCCCTTTTTAAAAGCCAGAAAACATTGTAACAGAGCGGGCATGAAAAAATCTCCAGTAGATCCAAAATGGGTCCCTTGTGTTCACAGATACAAATCCAACAGAAGGGTCACGGCAGGCTTGGCAGCTCCTGTCCAGTTGATAACTGGCTTAGCTTGGTCCAAAAAAAAGTAAATAAATCCCCTCCCACTTCCGCTATCAGATTGTTTCAGGTCCCTGTTTTAAGATTCAGTTGTATCTTCAAACCCTAGATAAGCACTTATGGCTTGGAGAGACAGTCCTGGTTATCAGTTTCATAAGCTGCCACATCTCAGCACGTGCACTCCCACTGCAGATGCAAGATAAAAACAACATTGGTTTCCCTCCTGCATTTCTCTTCATACTTGTCCCATCTCAGCTAATGTGCAGCAGCAAGTGTAGGGGCTTAGCTTCACATATGGGCCCTTAGGAACTAACCACAAATGGCGGTTGAGGTTTGCAGGTAGGCTTTTTGCTTGAAGGCAAAGCACTTCATATCAAGTCTAATCCCTGGGACCAATTTACCACGCACATCCATTCCAGAGACCAAATTCCAGCTTGGACTCTGTACACCAGCTCTCAGCAGAGCCATGTCTTGGATGAGCTGCAAGAAAGCCTCTGGCCTCCAGTCTCCCATATTCAGACAAATCACTTCCAGTTTTAATGACTCCCAACTGAAATAATAATTAAAAACAAGATCTTTAAGTGAACATGGGATGTGCTGACTGCTTTGGACTACAGCAACCTGAACATCAGCCCTGAGATGCAAGGTTTTGCTGCCAGTGCAACATCTTACACCTGATATTTACTGGCACTTAGGTTAACTGTTGCCAGGTACATGCAAATCTTACCTATTTTTTTCCTTCCTCTGAAAAGCAGCCATCTGAACAAGCACCAGCATTTTATGGAGCTGATCCCTGCCTTCTCCACATCCACGGGAAGGAAGCAGGCCGGTGATGGAGATGTCATCCCACACAGACACAGCTCCAGCAGGATTGATACCACTCCCCAGCACACCCATGTCCCACCATCACCTGGTCCAGCCCCACAACCAGTATCACCCTCTCCCAGTGTGGTCAGCTTATTTCTAGACCCAAATGAGATGTTCTCTCACAGACCGAGGTTTGACCACACAGGAGTGGATTCAGGTAGATGTTGCTCAGGCCAAGGGATTTTCAGCCCTCTAACATGAAACCCACCTTCTGACCAAGCACTTCCCATCCCTCCCTCTCAAGGACGGAACTTCTCCTGTAGCAACACTGGCTCCCTCCCACAAAATGTCTCCGTTTTGATTATGTTGATGCAATTGCACAATTCTCTCACATCCTGAGGGCAAAATGGCACAAAATACCCTCAGATTTTTCTTTTCCCTCCCAGTGTATTATACTGCAGCTGCCTGTGTCACTGCTGTCATTGCCTCATATTTCCCCATCAGGCTAATTCAGAGTAGCTAAAAGCGCAGCACATCTCCATTACAGCAGGGAGATGGGATTAGACTCTGTAATCTCATTTATTGGCACTGTTAAGGCTCTCAATCTTCTTGCCAGACTCCCAAGGAGGAGGAAAGAAGAGATCCAGAGCACTTGGCAGCTCTGGAGCGGAATTAAAAGTTCACAGCAAAGTTGCACTCAGAACGAGTGTCACAAGTCAGTTTTTTTAAACATCTGGTTTCTAGTTTTTATACAAAAAACAATATGAAATACATAGATCAGACTTCCTTTAGGCAAGCATCCCACATCTGCAACAACTGCTACAGTAAAAAAAGATATCAAACAGCACCAAATGAGCGTGAGGTAACGGAGAAAGGCGCTTTCTCAGAATTCAAAGTCCTCATCGGCCATGTCGATTGCCCAGGCAAACTTCTCCCTTTGTGTCTTGTTGTAGATCTTCTCAATGGGCACACCAAACTTCTTACACCTACAGAGAGCACAAGGCAATGAGGGGACATCCCAGGGGCTGCACAACCCATCCCACATGGCTCTCACCATGGTAGCCCTCCCTCAACACCTGCACAAACTCCTTAGCCTCCCTAATTACCTTTGCACCTTGCCACTGTTGATAAAGACATGCAAAGTGACTCTTTCTTGCCCTAAATCCAGAAGGGACATCCTGCAAATAACTGTTTGCAGGGAGGCCGCAGCTTTGGACTTTGCTCCAACATCTCCAGAGCTTGGGCAAGTCTCTCTGGCCAGCTAGAGACAAAGTTTATTCCTTTACTACAAAGGCTCAGACACGTTTGTTGCCCAACAAGCATATTTTCTGCACATCTCTCTATAGGAGCATGCCCAAGGCTTACCAGGCTATGCTAATCCTGGGGTCCAGGTAATTCAGCTTGGACGTGCCCAGAGCTATCTGCTTGTTCTCCTCCTTGTCTGTGGCCTGGACGTTCAGCTTGGCCAGCTGCTCTTTTAGACGCTCCAACAGCTTTTTTTTCTTCTGTACATTGCTGAGGGCAGAGGAAGAGAAACACAGCGAGTTAAAGGGGAAAAAGCAGCAGCAGAAGCAAAACACAGCAGTTCTCCTGGTTTGATGCTGCCTGGGAGCATGATAGGAAGCTAACCAGCTTCAGCTCAGAGCAGTCTCAAAAAATTCTCTCTAAGCCCTGAGCCTAGAAATAGCTCCAGAATGGCAAAGTGGACAATGTGATTTTTTTTTTTCCCCTCAAGTACTCTCACCTGATAGGTTAGTACTAAATAGCATCTTAATTATTAGTTCCAAAGTTGTGCAAGCACAAAATCCTACAGCCATCAGAGAGCATCTCCTCAGATCCAGACTCCGTGAGCAATGACCATCTCAAGCAGCCTGCTCCGCACCTTAGCGGCACAAACCAAAAGCAGAAGGACAAGAAACCCCACAGTACAACAACAACAAAAAAAAATAATGAGTCTTATTTTTCTTCTCCAGCTGTCCTCTGTCTCTGGGAAGAAAGTCACATTTGGGCTCTGGGAGGGGGAGTAAATTTGGACAGTCCCTATGCAATGACTGCAGAGATCAGATACATGACAATCCTCCACCCAAATGTCTCACAATAAACTTTCATTAGGGCCAGCTTCAACCCTAAGTCAGGAATCCTATGTAGCATGGCAGCTCTGGGATGACCCAACAGCTTGGGCTGAAGTCCAAGTATTCTGAGAGATGGGCCCTATCACATAGAAATGCCCCTCAAGGAGCTCTTTGTAGCCCTACTATTGCAGACAACCACAAGACCTCCACGTATCCACTAGACTCCCATAGGACAGGAGGCACCCAGTACCCAATTTAGTTCCCATGAGCTACACATTCAACGTTGGACCACACCATTCCCACCTGCAGGTCCCAGCCAGACCCCTCTGCAAACAGGCTTTGTAAGGAAGAGTCACTCACGCCTCTGCTTTGGCATCTTTTGTCTCTTCAAACTCATCTTCAGCTTTTTTCAGCTCTTTTTCGGCTTCCTCCAGCTGTTGCTTCTTGGCATCAATCTGTGAACGCAAACAAAGTGAGCCCATGCTCCTGTCCTCCCTAGGGATTCCAGCTGCCTCTCCCTTACCACACCAAATTGCTCCTCAGCTGCTCCTCAGCCCTGCTCCAGCCCCAACAACTGCCTGAGACACATGTAGATGTAGAGATCAGGGACATGGTTTAACGATGAACTTGGCAGTGCTAGGTTAAAGGTTGAAGTTTCTGATCTTAGAGGTCTTTTCCAACACAAATGGTTCCACAATGCCAGAAAAACTCACAGCTCTTTTTCATGTTGTGCACATGTCTGAGGTTGACTGGCTCGTGACGATATTGGACCCTACTGCAAAGTCCAAAGCTCAGTGGTAGAGCGTGAACAAAAGATCTGAGGACAATTAAAAGTCAGCTTGTGGAATTTCCACAGGAGACCCAATTAAATTTCAGCTGGTTCTCCTACAACCAAATAGGAAAACTCCTTTCCATATTCCTGAGCTGTGGCATCACTAAAGGCACCCACCTTGGTCTGAGGACACCAAGCAGTGAGAACTCAGTGCCACATGTGCTCCAACCAACATTTGAGCTTATTCCACCCCTCGAGCTTATTCCACCCCTCTCCTAGGTTGTGGATGTCTCCACATCACCACTACTTCTGGTCCATTTCCTAGATGCCACACTTGATCAGTGCAATCTTTTAAGGCATCAGGTTATTCACCCTCCCTTTTCACATCCAAGAAAGAGATCAGTGAGGTGGGAGCAGGATGAGGGCTCTTCAGTTCGGTCTTTCTCACCTTACTCTGGAGGTTTTGCATTGACTTCTCAAAGGTTTTTGGCGTGGACCTCTGATGGTTGCACAGGATGGCCACAGCTCGGTTAGCTCGGTTGTAGGAGAGCAGCTTTCCTGCAACGCTGTCTTCAGCTGGAAATAAAGTGCAGGATTGTTATTTGTCTCTTCTCTGGGAGTTGGAAAAGACGGAGAACAGACAGAACAGCAGCAAGATGTTTGCCTTTCCCATGCTTTCTCAGGAGAGAGCAATACTGGCTGCAGAAATTGGTAAAGGACACCTGAGAAGCACCAAATTTGAAAGTGCATCTCATCACTAGAAGGCAGGACAGAAATAATACAATAAACAACATGAAGGGGAAAAAATATAATCCTGTCTTGGCTGTCAGACTACCATTGAGCAGGTAATTTGATTTTGTCACTCGGCATGGCTCCCAACCTGCTGCATGAACCACTATGAAGCTAAATACCACCCTACAACGTGGTGCATGACCAACCACAAAGGAGCAGGAAGTTATGGGGACAGCGAGACGATGGGTGGATATCTGAACCCACCACCCCCACAGGGCAGCTGGGGGCAACACAAGCTCTTAAAAACTCACGGTTAGTGAGGGCCTTCAGCTGCTCCTGCAACGTGATGGAAGCGTTGTAGGTCCTGAACACTTTGGCAGTCAAACCATTCATCAGATTCTGGAGGTGTTTGTTCAAGATGACTGTCTGGAGGAAGGAGGAGAGGACAAAGTGAAGAAAAAGGAAGGAAGGAGAAGCCAGGACAATATATCACTTTCCAGACCATCATCTCCTGCCTAAAAAAAAACAATTAAGCATTTAGGAAAAAAACGACTCAGACCTCCCACATCTTCTGTAGATTGGATCAGGCCTTCAACTACTGAAAGTTAGGACAAACACCACTAAAATTCACCAAGAACTTCCCTCAAATTCAACAATTTCTGCCTGTTTATGTCCAAGAGAACACATCTCACATATATCACAACCAATATCTTTGTTCTACAGAGCACACAGGGTTGCAGTCAGAGAAGAAACAGAAGATGCTAAAATAACTCATTTGGGGGTTTGGAAGAAGCCTTACTTGGAAGGAAAACGCCCATCACATAAAAACCCCATATAACCATAGAGGAGCATCTTCTTTATAAGAAGATGGACAAGTGGGTTTGTGGCAGAAGGGGAGAACAGGAGGCAGTAGCCCGTATTTCATGCTGAAGGGGAGGTAGAAATTTTTTTAAGAGGGTTGCCTGGGAGGAGAAGGCTGCAGCACATCTCTCCAGCACCCCTGTACTCTAGCAGTTTTTTGTTGAGCCCCAGCAAGGCATGGAAATGTCAAACAGCTGAGATTTGACACCTCCAGTAACACCCTGGGCAACATGTATGTGGGCAGGTCTTCCCTAAAAAAAGCCCAAACAGATCAGTTCCAGGAGGGAAGCAGCAGAAAAACACCTCCTTAGCAGGGATATGGGTTAGTCGTGGGCACAAGCAGACAGACAAGTCTGCATTTGGGAAAGGAGAGATGTTACCAATGCTGAAAGAAGTTGGGACGTTGTGACTTTTTTTTTCCCCATCAAGGGGGCTCGAGAGAAAAGAGGTGACAACTTACAGTGAGCCTGTCAAAGAGGTCATCTCCTGGGTCCTTGTTCTTCATGAACAGCTGCAGGTTTTTGAACACCTAGAAAAGAGGAAGGGATGGTCGTGGTTAGGGACAAGGAGCAAACTTCTCTCAGACACCTCCCTCGTCTGAATCTGCCTCCTCATCCCCTCATTCAGATGAACTCCAGTTTTTACTCATGGAGCATGCATCCTACCATAGCACCAACCTGCTCAACTCCAAGGACTTCTGAGACCTCAAACCAACACAGGTGCCACAGACTGTTCTCCCCATCCCCGGCACTCCACTCTCCCCACAAACAGCATTAATGTTATCTAACAGGCAAAATAAAAAGCGATAGGAACATTTTCAAGCCTTAATTCCCACTCAGTCAACTGAGGATGCTCCCTCCAGCAGGAGGCAGGACTTCTCTCACAGTTCATGGGCTAAAACAGCCTTGAAACCCCTACCCCAAAGTTTCTGCTGCCCCCTCTAGGCTAGGATCAATATGCATGTCCTCATCCCACAGCACCCTTGCATCTCCTGCACGTGCTGTCACAGTGGAGTTGAAACGCACACTTCAGATGCGGATTTGGGACCGATGACCACCAAGTGAACCAAGGCCCCATTGCCACACTGGTCACGACACCCATCTCTGCCGCACTCACCGGCTTCTCCACCGACACTTTGTTGTAGTAGCGGATGGAGTCTTTCCCAAGGAAGTCAAACTCCACCACATGCTCCTGCCCATCCAGCTCGGGGTGCAGCTTGATGTGCTCCACGCGCAGGGAGCAGCAGCCAACTGTGTCCGCAGTCTCCCCTTCCTCTTTCTCATTGCCTGCTCGCAGGGCCAGCTGGAAGGAGCCATAAGAGACCGTGAGTCACCCACTCCGACCCACCACAACTCCCCTTTCTAAAGTGGGCATAGACATCGGGAAGACAAACAAACAAAAAAGAAACCACACCACTTTCTCAGAAAGCGTCTCACTCAACAGCAGCTAGGACCCTGATGGAAACCAAGCAGTGGCTTCATTGTAGTCATCGTTTTTTAAGTTAAGTTCAACAAGGCCAATTGCCGGGTTCTGCACCTGGGGCACAACAACCCCAAACAGGGCTACAGGCTGGGAGATGTGTGGATAGAAAGCTGCCTGGCAGAGAAGGACCTGGGAGTTTTGGTTGACAGGCGGCTGAGTATGAGCCAGCAGTGTGCTCAGGTGGCCAAGAAGGCCAACAGCATCCTGGCTTGCATAAGAAACAGCGTGGCCAGCAGGTCCAGGGAAGTGATTGTCCCCCTGTACTCGGCTCTGGTGAGGCCGCACCTCGAGTACTGTGTTCAGTTTTGGGCCCCTCACTACAAGAAGGACATGGAGGTGCTCGAGCGAGTCCAGAGAAGGGCTACGAAGCAGGTGAGGGGTCTGGAGAACAAGTCTTATGAGGAGTGGCTGAGGGAGCTGGGACTATTTAGCCCAGAGAAGAGAAGGCTCAGGGGCGACCTTATCGCACTCTACGGATCCCTGAAAGGAGGCTGTAGCGAGGTGGCGGTTGGTCTGTTCTCCCACGTGCCTGGTGACAGGACGAGGGGCAATGGGCTGAAGTTGTGCCAGGGGAGGTTTAGGTTGGATATTGGGAAGAACTTCTTTACTGAAAGGGTTGTTAGGCACTGGAATGGGCTGCCCAGGGAAGTGGTTGAGTCACCATCCTTGGAGGTCTTTGAAAGACGTTTAGATGTAGAGCTTAGGGATATGGTTTAGGGGATGATTTGTTAGTGTTAGGTCAGAGGTTGGACTCAGTGATCTTGTAGGTCTCTTCCAACCTAGACCTTCTGTGATTCTGTGATCATCCTCCTTGATCATTGCCAGATTACTCTCATGGAACAACTCCAGCTAGTTATGACCAGCAGACACCAAAAAAAGAGTTGGATGGATCAGGTGAGCTAAACCCTCACCTCGACAGCAGTGGGGGGCCAGGGTGAGGCCACAGGTACCTTATCAATGAAGTAGAGGGCCACTGCTCTTTGTCTCTTTTTCATCTCCTTGGACTTCCAGTCGGCCTGGTACTCAGCACGGATTTTGTGGACAACATCCTTTAACTTCCGGGCTACCTCGTACTTTTGCCAGTCTTTTTCCCCCTGGAAAGAGAGGCCAAGGCATTTCCATTCAGTGCCCTATATTATTTCCATCTCCACCAGCCAGACCCTGTTTTGGAAAACACAACCTCCAGGTTCTAAATATCACTCAAAACCCAGCGCTTTCTTGAGAAAAAAGAATCCAAGAAATAAAAAATAATTAAAGCAGAAACAGCTCAGCTGGGGTTTCTGTGCCCTCTGCTGGCTGCACTGGACTCTGGATCCTCACAGAATCAGAGCTGCTCGTAGTATGGATGTGCCTCCCACCAGTTTGTGGCCAGCACAGGGCAGACAAGGAGCCAACTGGTCCAGCACTGCATGGCCACTGATGCTCACACACCACCAGCGTGGACATGCACGATGTGTTTGCTTGGCTGTGCCCAACCTGCACGTGCTTTCCTTGTTTGCTTTGAGGGCTGGAAATAGCTTTAAATCACCTTTCTCTCCCCGCTGTGTTCACTCCCTCCCACAGGGCTACAGATGGTGATCCCACCTCCTCCTGTCCTCCATTTGCTGGCACAAATGGACCGAACCCCATGGGATCTCGTACCCTGCAGACCCCCTAAGCCCCTGCCTGGCTTTCACCAGCCTTCCCAGGATGCACACGAGCAGCACGGCACAGGGACAGTTCTGCCAGCAGCAATCTGTCCCTAAGAACAGGCTCAATGCTTAAAAAATTTATTCTTTATTTCCTCCCAACCACAACCAAGGGCATCCCAATTAATCTTGTTTACCTCCTTTTTCTTGGGAAAAAAAAAGTACATTTTTGTTGGCAGCATCTCACTGACCTTCAGCTTGGAGCTGGGGTTCAGCATGATGTACTTTAGGGAGTTCTGGATGTTTTCAGTCCACGAGGCCAGCCAGGTGACCGTGTTGTCAAAGCGCACCTCCTTCCATTTGTGGCCTGCAGGCGGTTCTGGGATCTTGGAGTCCCTGAGGACAAAGAAAGAATACAGCCCTCATACTACAGAGGCTACAAAGGAGAAGAAATGGATCAGCATCTCAACTATTTCTTCACAGCAAGCAAAGGATGGTCAAAAAGCTGCAGCACTGCTTACAAGAAGTACACAGCCTGCCCTAAATTGCTCGACAACACCATCGGTCTGCACCCTTTGGATGTTGAAGACAAGAGGAGAACTTGCTGGGCTGGTGGGGACTGATTTGAAGCAAGGCCACGAGGTCTTCCTGTGGGTGTATGAAGACCAACCCAACCAAAATAAATTTAAAGCAAATACACTCTTAACTGATTGCTACTCTTCCTCCCCCAGTGAGGATGATCCCAATGCTTCCAGCCAGCAAAAAGGACCCGTGAAGTGAGGAAGAATGACACTTTTTTAAAAAAAAGAAGCATATCAGAAGCAATACCCAGTTCTCCCATCTTCAAAGAGACCACAGGAGCACTGCTATGATTGCAGCTGATATCATGCTAAAGGTGCTGGCACCAATGAGAGATGGGACTGCTGACCAGCCACCATACATCCACAGAGAGACTAGGTCAGACCTGACTTCAAAGCAGATGTCTGGAGGTCCCAGGAGTTTATAGGAGGGCTCCAGTCGCAGCAGACAGCAAAATCCCATGGAAGCTCCACGTAGAGGAGATGTGCTGTTTACCCCTATCCCAAAAGCAGCCCCCCAACCTCAGCTCTTCTCTTGGCAACTCACTTGCTGCAGTTGATGACCACATCTTCTGGCATGATCCTCTTCTTCAGCATGCCCATTTTGGGGTGGTCGCCGCGGCCACGGAAAAGCCCCGGAGGCTCAGTTTTGAAGTTGCCTATCTTCTCCCGGTGCCCATCGAGGATGCAGTACCCGTACTCTTCCTGGATCTTGTCTGCTGCCTCCTTCAGTTTCTGAAACGAGCACCATGCCACAAGACAAAGCTGAAAGCCCATGACTTGTGCTTGCCCACCATCCTCTCCCTAAAGAGAGCAAGGCAGGAAAGACAAAGCTCAAAGGGCTGGAGAAAGATCTGAGCACAAGTCCCAGTTAACTCCCAACAGACATCATTCCCACCCACTTTGCAAGCCCTCATCATGATGCCGTCCCAGCAGGAGACGCTGAAGAAGCAAAGCTTGGGTTTCATGAGTATCACAGCAAGGGTCCACCACCTTCTGGACAAGGCAGGACCCCAAAGCATGGCCTGAGGATGACTGGTACTTTTCAAAGCCAGGAAGCATGCACTATCTACAGAAAAGCTCAGTGAAGAAGTGTGTGATGGCCCTAGAGAGATGGAGCTAGTCAAATACCAAAGAGGTCCCACGTGAGGACATCACCCACCAAAAAAAAAGAGTCCAGAAGGAGCTAGGACACCTCAAGCTGGTCCCCAAGCATATCAGCCAGCCCCAGATATCATGGGAAACAGTCCTGACCTGCTTCTCCTCTTTGGGTAGTGCTTTCCGTGCCTCGTTTTTGTCTACAAAGTACTTGTGGATCTCCCTGAAGTCACATTTGTTGAGGTGCTTGATTATCTTTTGCTCCTGAGGGGTCATCTCCTGAGGGAAAGATTAAAGGGACTGGGTAAAACAGCTCTGCACAGTTCTGCTGCAGGAACAAATGGCCCCAAAGGTGATTGCACGCAGATGTCAGGGTCTGAAGAAGGGGCACTGAAGGGTGAGTAAGCACTTGGAAGGGTTTTGCTTGTGCAGGGAGATTGAGCCATGGTGCTGCAGGACCATGACATTAATCTTTCAGAGGAAGGCACACCCCAAACAGTTTACAAGGCTGTTTGGTAGACCCGGTGCCTACTTTGCCAGATAGCATCACTTAAAACCAAAGGAGCTCAAATGCCAACACTTAGTGCTCAAAGATTTCTGTAGACAGCAGGACACAGACCAAACCGACAGGAAGCATGGAAATAAAGAGCTAAACCTCCAAAAAACATCCCCTTCCTCCCACGCTATGCCTGCAGATGACAGTTTTAATGCTGGGGGGTGGGTTAACGTAGAGGATGGGCAGCAAGGAAGCCCCCCTGCAGGGAAGGTACCTTCCTCCAGTCATTAAAAAAGTTGTTCTGGAAGATCTCCTTGGTGGTGTACTCGTGATCAAGCATTTTGGCATAGAAGGTGGCGATCTCCTCCGTGGCCAGGCTCAGCTTCAGGGGTTTGCCTAGGAAGAAAGAGGAGCATTAGCATCAGTTTTGGGGACAGCCCAATGCTGCAGCCCCAGGAGGTCACTTGAGCAGTCCCCAACACTCAACGTGGTGCCAGAGCTGGGGCACAGGCTGAGAATGGACATTGGCACCCCCATGCACCAAACAGTCTTGCCTGTGGATCAATCCCCTGAGCTCTCAGCACACCAGGACGCTGCCACGACTAATCTGCAGTCACATTTCATTTTGTTCTCCGTGAGAGCCTGGTTTACACCGAGGTCACTGAGCCATGAGGCTTTCAGCAGCTGTCGTGCAACGTCAAGTCCCAAATTCTCGGCTTAACGAGGCAACACAAAGGTTTGTTTTCCAACCGTGATCACTTCCAGGCCCACGCTGAATAGCCAGGATCCCTCTCATGGCATTTTCATCTCAAATCATCTTCTGTGATGATGCAATCATGGGAAGCTCAAAGAAAATACGCATGAAATGGATAGAGATGCAAGATCCTCTCGTGGTTGTCCAGTGAGTTTGGGATCATTTTTTAGAGGTAGCAAAGCCACCATCAGCTTCTCCTGAGCTCCTTGACTGCAGCAACAAAATCCAATGAAACCAGGGAACTTCCTGGTTCTTCCTGGAAAGCACCCACTTTAAAACAGCTTTTCTAGGCAAGCTACATGAAAAGTGCCCTCCTGAGCTCCAGGGATGGTTCAATCCTGCCTACACCAGGTGCTGATTTGGGGGTTTTGACCTCCACCTGCACTGCAGAGCATGGTGAGTCACAGCCTCACAGCAGCCTACGTGCAGCAGCTCCCTTCCTACTCGGGGGCTGTTGCCTGGGCACAAATACAGGTTTTCATCCAGGAACGGTGACATCTTCCAGCAACCGAGCCAACTGAGCCTCCAGCTGCCCAGCCAAAGCCACCAGCCTGGATGCACACAACACAGATGGGTCTGCAAAGGAGCAGAGGCCACAGAGGAGGTCCAAACCCTACACAAACTACATGACAGGACTTCTCCTCACTGAGCCAAAAAACCACAGGTCTCCGACAGCCCCATCAATATCCCAGCAGTGCCCTCTGCTGACAGTGTTGCCACACACCTCATTTTCTCAAATCGGCCTTTTTTCTTCCCCCATATTAAAAAAAGGAAGTCCCTGAGAAAGCCTGAGGAGGACCAAGACTCCATCGGACTGCGGTCCCTTCCCATCTCCAGCATCCCTTGGTTGAGTCCCACAGTCCTTCTTGCCTCCTTTCCCCACTCCAGATGGAACAGTTCAGGGCTGGAGACAAGAATGGGGAAGTAAAGAGCCCAATAACCTCAGTGACAAACCCAGGATGGACAACAGAAGCCTGGATCCATCCCTCCAACCCCTCACTGATGCTCTGAGTTGCAGTAAGAAGAAATGTGATGGCTCTGGGGACAACACAGGGAGCCGTAACCAGGAGCCTGGCCAGATCCTGCAGTGTCCTGGAGGGAGAGCGATATGTCACATAGACCACGGGACAGTGAAGCTGCAGCTCTCATCAACAGCAAAAACACTTTTTCCCCCCGGTGTGCAGAGAAATCGTGCATGAGCTGACTTAAAGTTCAAACCCAGAAAGTATATTAATGAGGAAAAAATGCTATACATAGACTGGGAGGGGGAATATATATATAAAAATATTCACAAAAGGTACACAAGGTCTTCAAGTGATGGCATCGAGATGCATCGCTTCCCCTTGAGAAACTCAGGGTCCACGGCTGCACACCCCACGCCAGAAAAAGCCGTGAGCAGATGAGGAAGCCTCAGCCATGACTGAGGGTATTGCAATAATAATTTGCATTTTATAATTTGCGTTTAATAATTCATGCTCTACAGTGTGCCCCCCCTTTATGTAAGAGGACATAATCATCTCCTTGGCTGTGCAGAGGGCAACACCACACACCTCCTCCCAAGGTGGACTCACCATCATAATAAAACTGCACATCGTCAGGCAGCGGCTCGTAGAGGGGGGCAAAGTAGGGTCCTCGGTGCTCCAGCTGCGTCCACTTCACCCCATCAGCCATCTTCTCCTCTTCCCACCTGGGACAGAAGCACACAGACGCATGAGAGGCACACAGACCCAGGAGAGCATCTCTATTTCAGGGTTGGAGACCTTCTCTTGAGCGTTGCTGCAAAACTCTATCGAAATTCCATCACTCCTGCCACTGCCTCAGTTTCCCCACTCTTACAAACATGGAAAATAACGATCTAAATGAGGGAAAAGCATCCCGAGGAGGGAAGGGATGTGCTCAGTGGGACGTGGAGGGACTCAGGGGGAGAGCAAAGGGATGGAGCCATCAGCTAAACCCATGGGGACAGCCACCAAGATCCCATCCTGGCCCACAAAGGCTGCTCGGTTTGTACTAAAAAGGCTGCGAGGGTTAAAATGCAACCCAGCCCCCACCTCCTTTAATAGGAACCATAAAAAAAGGGCTCAGGGGCATCCACCACCTTGTACGGCAATTTTAATGCAAATAAGCTCTTAAAGCACCTCTCCCCACCCCCCCAAGGAGGGAACAGGGTTTTCAAGGCACCATAAACCTCGGTTGCAAAATAAGGATTTAAAAAATAAAGTTAAAAAAAGACACCCACCATGAAGAGCATTTAAAAACAAACATTTTAAGCATGTAATTAAAAGCGAGAACTAAGGTTCTCTAAGAAGAAGTCTGCTGGAGGAGCATTTGGGGACAGGCAGTGGATCCGCACCCCACTGCTCAGCACCAGCTGGGTGGGCAGCAGCAGGACCCAGCCCGTTAACCCCAGCATCTCCAGGGAAATTGGGATTGCAAGAGAAACAGCAAAATTCTACCCCTGGGAAATAAATAAATAAATAAATAAATCTGTTTCTCATTCAACAGTGCCCCGGAAGCATTTCAGAGCTGTCTCCTCCCTGCAGGAGGAGATTGCATCAAAGGGCGGATAGATTGCATCAAGAAGGACATTGCACTAGGAAAATATATAAAAACGATATTTAGGAAAATATAAATATTATTTTATAAAATGCAACAGGCTGCAGAAAACGTAGCTGGAAGCACCTTTGAGAAGCAGGCACCTACAAGGTTGATTTGTGATTTAAGGAGCACTTCAAGGTCTCCATCTCTCCTCCCAAACCCATGCCATCCTCCACCCCAGCACCACCTGCACTTACCTGCTGCAGCCCCCCAAGCCTGCATGGAGGCTGGTGGGGACAAGCCGGGGGCGAGGGACCCCCCGACCAAGCAGCGAGGTGGTGAGACGCCAGTACATACCACCCTGTGCCCCCGGAGCTGGCGAGGCCTGTGGGTGCCACGGTCGCCCCCCAGCATCCCACCCCAGCACCCCGCTACCCGCCGGGGCAGGGTGGCATTGCCCAAAGCATCGCCAGGAGAAGCCACCAGCACCCTGTCCAAAAGGTCCAGGTTGTGGCTCTCCCCACGTGTCGGGGTTGCGTAGCCTTATGGGAAGTGTAGTCCTGCGTGTGTTTTGAGGCAGTTCCACTGCAAATTAAGTTTGTTTCAAGCAATGCTGCTACGTAAAAAGAAATATAAAAATATAAAAATACAACAAACAAACAAGAATCATCTATTTTCAAAGCACCCTGTGCCCCTCAAAAGTTGTCCCAAAGGTCCAGGATGTGGATGATGCCCATAAGCATCCCGATCTGGGATACTTGGGATAATGCTCAGCAGCCCCCTGCAGCTCAGGGGTTTGCGACACACTACAAAGCATCCAGCCCCCCCTAAAAGCCCCTTCCCTGCCTCAGGTATTGGGGTGCTTGGGGACACAGTGACACCAAGTGGCTAAAGCCACCGCTCTCCACCTTGAAAAAATTACAGCAAAGGGACAGCATTTATCAGCCCCATCCACATGCTCTTTTCTGATGCTCTCCTAACCAGACCTGGAACATCCAAAAAAAATACTAAAAGGGGAAAAACTGCAGCCCCTTTATAACCTGCTTGACATGGCTCCTGCTGATATAGAAGTGGTTTTAATATACAGGGTTTTGTGGGTTATCTCCTTCCACCAGCCACGAGCACATCCCTTGCCTGGCTGGACACCAGCAAAGCCAGTGGAGGAGAAATATATAATCTTATAACAGCATACATCATAAAAATACCATATAAATGCTATTTTGTATTTGGGACCTCCCATTCTCTCTCACCCCCCTTCCTCCTGCCAAGACTGCTTAGCTAAGTTCAGGGCTTAGGAAAATACAGCCAAGCAGTTAATAAAAATATTAATAGATATAATTTTTACAGTTTTATCCTCAGAAATAAGATGAAAACCCCCAGTTACACTCAAGTTAAACCTGCCCAGAGGCCAAACACATGCAAGACATTTACCATTTCCACTTCTTTTCTTCTTTCTTTTCTTTCTCTTTTTCTTCCTTTTTAGCCCTTTTGTTGCTCTTCTCCTCTCCTTCCTCCTTAGATTTTCTTTTCCGGGTTTTCTCTGGGATCTCCTCCTTTTCATTCTTCTCTTTACTTTTCTTCCCCTTCTTTTTCTCTTTTGGCTTTTTCTCATTTGTTTTCTGCTTTTTCCCTTTCCCATCTCCCTTCCCCACCTCATCTTCCTCCTTCACCTCCAGTCCAGTCTCCATGCTCTCAGTCTGTCCCCATCTCTCATCCCCTTGCTCATCCACCTCCTCCTTTATTCCTTTTCCATCCTCACTTTCCTCTCCTACAACATCTCTCCCTTTCATCCCTCCTGGTCCATCTCCCGCTCCTAATTCCTCATTTGTCCTCTCCAGCTCTTGCTCCTCTTCCAGCATTTTTTCCTTCTTTATTTTCTTCCTCCCCATTTTCTCCTCCCCCTCTGTTTTCACCTTCTTGCGTTTCTCTGCTTTCCCCTTTTCCTGCTTTTCCTTCTCATTGCCCCTTCCCTGGGCACAGCTGCTGCTCCCTCTCTTGGCTCTGCCTTGTCCTCCTCCCCAGTTCCCATCCCCATCAGCACCATCCTCATCCTTGAATCCCTCCATCATACCCCCAAGATCTTCCTCAAATTCATCCTTCTTGCTCCCTCCTTTTCTCAGCAACCCCTTCTCCCTCTGCTTCCTTTGCTCTTGCTTCTTCTCTCTCTCTTTTTTCCTCTTCAGGTCTCGGGAATCCCCTTTCTGCTGTGGGACAGGGAGGTCCATCTCCTTCTCCACCTCATCCCTCACAGCAGCGACCCCCAGAGACAACCCCGAACCCCCAGGCTCTCCAGAAAGGGATGCAGCCATGCCAGCAACACCACCACTTGATCTCAGGACCTGTAGGAAGCAATAAGAAGGGAAAAATGGTTGATATTAGGAAAGGAGGGCAATTATCCTGAAGTCCAGACACCCAGAGGAGATGCTAAGGGATGCATCCCATTAAGGATCAGGTCTTGGGAACTACTGTTATCCCCCTAGGTTTCCTACCTCAACTCCGTCCTTGGTCTCCAAGAGCTGCTGTCCCACTGCAGGTCCCTCACTCCCGATTTTGGGCTGTGATCTGTAACAAATGCACAGACAACTCTTGTCACAGAATGTCTGAAGTTGGAGGCACCTCTGGAGGCCACCTGGTCCAGTACCCTGCTGGGAAGCAAGGCCACCGAGAGCAGGCTGCTCAGGTCCATGCAAAACAAGAGGCTGAAAAGCAGCCTCATAAAAAGAGATCTGGGGGTTCTGGTTGGCAGCAAGTTGAAGATAAGTCCTGGGACAAACATATCCTGGGGGTGCATCAAGCACAGCACTGCTAGCTGGTCAAGGGAAGTGACTGTTCCACTCTGGTGGGGCCTCATCTGAAGCTCAGTGTGCAGTTTGGTGCATGAGTGTAACAAGGACATAAAAACTACTAAAGAGTGTCCAAAGAAAGTTGGTGAAGGGTCTAGATGGCAAGGCCTATGAGGAACAGCTGAGGTCCCTTGGTTTGTTCAGCCCAGATCAGAGAAGGCTGAGGGGAGGCCTTATGGCAGCCTGGAGCTCCCTCATGAAGGGACAGCGACAGAACTCAAGGGAACGACATGGAGCTGGGACAGGGGAGGGTCAGGCTGGGGGTTAGGGAAAGGTTCTGCACCCAGAGGTAGTCGGGCACTGGGACAGGCTGTCCAGGGACATGGTCATGACACTGAGCTGCTGGAGTTCAAGAAGTGTTTGGACAGAGCTCTCAGACACGGGACCTGGTTTTTGTGTGGTCCTGGGTACAGCCAGGAATTGGACTTGACAGTTCTTGTGGGTCTGTGTCTTTTAAAGATCTCCAGGGAGGGAAGCTCTACAACCTCTGAGCAGCCTGTGCCAGGGCTCCAGCACCTGCCTGACCCAGCAGTGCTGCCTGGGGGCCAGGGGGAGCTTCCTGGGATCCAGGCTGGGCCCATGGCCTCCGCTGCTGGCCCCGGGCCCCCCTGAGCAGAGCCCGGCCCCAGCCCCTCGCATCTCCCTGCAGGACCACAGTGGGGGAGCTCTCCCAGAGCCTCCTCCTCTCCAGGCTGAGCAGCCCCAGCTCTTGGGGTCTCTCCTCATGGCAGGGGGGCTCCAGGCACTGCCACCCCTCAGGACCCAGGTCCCCCCAGTACTAGGGGCCCCAAATGTTGGCAAGCAGCAACCTCCACCTCTTACATGCAAAAAAAAAAAAAATAGGGGATTGCTCCTGAATCAGCCCATCTTTCCCTTCAAGCAGAGCAGGGCCCCAGGCTGCAGCTGATGGAAATATCCCAAAGCAGCCCCTGTAGAAACATGGTGGTCCCAGGCTGTAGCTTGACAAAGCTCAAATAAGCAGAACCACGAGGCCTCCAGATCAAACGTGTGAGGCCCCAAGGAAACATCCCCGGGGACATTCCTGCCCAGAGAACAAGACAGGCTCGCAGGGTTTGGTGACTAAGACCAGGATATGGAGGTGGCATCAGGCTGAGCATTGTAGACATGGAAGAAGAGGCAGTCTTTGGATGAGACATGTCTTCTATGACTGTGTGGACCTGGGGACAGACACCCTCAATCCCCTCAGAAGTAGGGGACCTGAGATTCAGCATGATGGAGAAGGATGCGGCCCCTTTATCACAAAAAGCTGCAGGACCAGAAACATCCAGATTTGTAGCCACCACTGGCAGCAACATGGGTGGGGAAAGCATGACTGTTTCCCCAAAGAGGTTGGGTAAATTCTGGGGAGTTCTGTGGCACGTGCCAACACCATAAAGCACCAACCTTCCCCTGTAAAATCACTTTTACCCATGGTTTCCTCCAAGACACTGTTTCAGTAAGGGAAAGGGAGAGTTTTTCTATCCCTTTTTAAAAGGATGATGATAAATAACGGGGCTGCAGGACTTGAGAGCAATGCAGGGCTCCAGAGAACCTTCAAAACTTGTTCAGGATGGAGGAACAGATTCCCCAAAAAGCAGCAGCCAAGGGACCAGCATTGAGAGCCCTTTCTGCACCAGGCAGGAACAACCCTGCCCACTCAGAGGAAGTCCCAGTTGCTGGCATCAACAGTCCATCATCACATCGAGCCATCAGAAGCCTAATTTTCAGACCCTTATGCAGGGTCATCAGACCCAGCTCTTCACCAGAAGCTCTCCACACCTCTCAAGCCCTATTAAACTTCTAAATGGCCCCTGCAAGTCCCACCAGGCTCCTCCATGGGCGAGCACCAGTCTCGAGTCAAGCTGGAGTATGGCTTTGCGGTGAAACAAATCCCTAGGTGAGAGCCTATTTTCCCACAGCCCAAGCCCCAAAGCAGCTTTGAGGAAATAACGCCAGGGAGATGGCTGAGACCGGATGCTTTTTTGGAGCGAGCGTTGCACAATTTCCACTAAACTCATTAGTGCAAATAGCTTGGCAAAACACGCTCCAATCTCATTAGGAGCCAGTAGATTTGTGACTCAGAAGGCAAAGTCCTGCAGCCTTTTCGGACCGGCTCCTTCCCCAAGAGGTCTTATTAGAGGCTTCTCGCTGGACATGAAAGCCCCTGCCCCCACGAGGTGGAGAGGATTATCCTGCTAAAGGCCAGCATAATGAATTCAGGCTTCTATCTCTGCCCAGATCTAGCACAGGGTGAGGGAGAGAAACACCCTTTTCCCAAGCTTTGCGAGGCTGGTTGTCCCCCCTAGCATTTCCCCACCGCCTACCTATGCATTTATGTAGGTATGTGCGGCCAAGCGATCGCACCTTGCTGACTCGAGCATCCTTCTGTGCTTGGGGAGGTCGGATCAGGCCAGGAGCCTTCCTCACCCACCTAAAGGCCAGCATAAAGGCTCAAAACCCACTTGTGATGTCTTCTGGCAAGCTTTTGGGTTCACCAAAGGCACCAAGACATGGCCAAACCCCATAAATGCATCAAAAGGGGGGTGGTCTCAGTGATATATGAGGGGCTGCACAACGCCACAGCACAAAAAAGGGATAAATTGCCAGTACTTTAGGCAGAAAAAGCCATCAAGAAAGTGACTTGACTTACCTGGAAGAGTCCTCCAGCCCTGCTGATGACCCTTGGTGAAGGCTGGATTCAGTCTCCTCCTGAAAGAGGTTCATGGCATTGATACAAAAGTTAAAAAAGCAGAGCTGGCATGGGTACCCCAACAACAGCATCACCCCCAGGCCATGGTCCCTACATCCCATCAGTATCATCCTCCCCTTCCTCAGCCTCCTCTGCTAGAAACCAGGAACCCAAAACAGCAGGCCTATATTAGCCTGACTTCTCCAGGCATGGTGGAAACCCCAACGCTTAATGGGGTTCAGAACCCCGTATTTTATGTCATCAACACTAAAAAGAGTTTTTGTGGTTTTGCTCTACAAAATACATCACCCCCCTCAACCACCTGCTCGTTAGATGTGCTGCTGTTACTGGGGACATAGGGCCAGGGTGCCAGAAGGATGAAAGGGCTCCAAAAAGATGCTTCTAATCACAACTGATGCACATCCAGGCCAGTTTATTCCATAGACGATTAAATGTCCATTGGAGCAGATGGCAAGAGGGTAAGAGGCAGGGGGCAAAGCCACAGGTGGGAAATAGAACAAGGAACAGCAGGGAAGGAAGAGAAGGAAAAAGAGCAAAGAGTAAATGAGGACAGGATCTGGAAGAAAATGAGCTCAGATGGGACTTGAACAGAGACTCCAAAAGCTGCCAGCCAACGCACAAACCCCAAAAGCTACAGTTAACCATGCAGCGCCCTGAAACCCATCCCAGCCTCCTCCGGCTTTCACCAAGCATTGAGGCTCTTGTTAACAAATTCTGACTCCCCGAGTTTCTCTTTCCAAGGCTTTCAAGGGAGGCCAAAACCACACAGGGATTTTTCTTGAAAGCTGCTCATGAGAAGCAGCTGGGTTAACTTATTAAGTGGAAAAAAAAAAAACTGACTTAATTATAGGTTGGTTATGGCAATGTGCACTTTCGTTCCCTGGGAATACTCCTGCTCTCGGGTTCACAATCCTTCAAGCTGCTGTCAGCAGTCAGGACGGGCCATCCAGGAGCCACATTCTTCCTGCACACAAAGGCCACCAGGAATGGTGGCACTAGCAGGGCACCAGCCACGATGCCCTCCGGGGGTTTCACGGCTGAAGTTCAGCTCTGATTGCATCGGGAGAGATCACTGACGTTTCCAACAGCATTTACAAGAAGGATGGATTGGACAGTCAACTCTCCTAGGAGGAAAAGCTCAGAGAGCTGGGGATGTTCAGCCCTTCAGACTTCCTTGAGACCTTTCAATACTTAAAGGGGTCTAAAAAAAGATGGAGAAGGACTCTCTGCTCAGGCAGATAATGATAGGACGAGGGGGAATGGTCTTTAATTAAAAAAGGACAGATTTAGACTAGGCATTAGGAGGAAATTCTTCACTGTGAGGGTGGTGAGGCACTGGAAAAGGTTGCCCAGAGAAGCTGTGGATGCCCCATCCCTGGAGGTGTTCAAGACCAGGCTGGATGAGGCCTCGGCCAACACTGATTTGGTGGGTGACATCCCTGCCTATAGCAGGGTCCTGGAGTTACATGACCCTTAGGGTCCCATCTCAACCCAAGCCAGCTCATGCTCTTGATCCAGCACCAAATATATTGGATTCAACCCCAATGCCACCCCCAACCACTAGCAGGGCACCCAAGCTTCACTTAAATCGCTCTTTAATTTAATTCCAGATGCCCAAAGGATCCATTCTATGGACTCACACCAAGCTGTAGGACACCATCCCCACAGGTCCCTTGAGAACAAATCATGTGAGGACTCCTAAATCCCCCGGCACAAAGACCACCACCTACCAACCCGGATGCAGCTGCCTCCTTCGCTCGGATCCCATCCCACTGGCTTGAGCTGAGACCTTTACCTTCCACAGCCTCATGCTTTAGAGAGCTTCGCAGCCCAAAAAGAGAAAAAGCATGATTTTCCCATCAGTAAAAACCCTTTTGATAACAAGAACCCCAATATGAGGTGGGCAGAGCCCTACAGCTCCCATCTCCTCCCCACAGCCACCTCCAGCCCTTCCATCCCGTTGAGGAGTTACCTGCTGATGATGTTCTCCTGCACTGGTTTCTCCTTGACTTTTGCAGATTTCTTCTTCCCTTTCAGCACAGGGGGCTTCATGCCAGGAGAAGGGAAGAAAAGAGTGCGTGCAATGGGTTTGATGCCAACAAAACACAAGGCGGGTCATCTCCAGAACCCAAATGGAAGAGAGCTGGCTGGTACCTGCACCATGCATGGGGTTTCCTCCGGCTCCTTCTTCGCAGCCTTTCCCTGGGGTGCCTTCAGCACCTCCTGCCCCTTCTCTGCCTCACTCTTTCGCTTCCTGGGGACGACAGCAAGTTCATCCCACCAAGGGCAAGCAGGCAAAACCTCTGCAACCCCCTTGGTGGTAAAAATAAGGGACACTACGTAATCTTTATGCCCAGCAACACCAAAAAAATCACCAAAATCTCTCCTAAAAGGAGATTTGGAAGCTTTTTCCCTACTGATTATTTTAGGGATGCACTGCCCAACAGAGCCACCTGCAGCACCATAAAGCCAGGGGATCTCCAGCCTTCCTACCCCCATGGTGCCCACCGGTTGCTGCTGTCCTTCGCCCCACGGGCCCTCGAGACCCCCATGGCTTTGTCACCCGCTGGCTCTGCAGGAAGGTACACGGGGTTACGGCGGCGATCCTGAGGACGGGCACTGCAATGAGATGGAGACGTGTAGCAGCACCACGGGGTTGCTCCTGGGGAAAATCCCACAGCTCAACCCTGAGGTTTGGAGCAATGCGCAGTAGCAAGCTCAGCTTCTACACGGACCCAGAAGGAGCATCAAGCGCAAAGCATTGAGCTCAGCAGCTAAAAGGCTGTTAAAGTAGTAAAAAATAAGGCTGTCCTAAAATAAAAGGGATCCCCAAATGTCAGAATTCACAGACCCATATGGGTAGATGGGGGCTGCGTGCTGGGGTGGACTTACACCATTGGAGCAGCCCAGGGGGCTTGCACATTACCCAAGGCCCTGACTACACCCTCAAAATGAGCATAATGAAAAAAATAATAATAGATCACAACAAATAATAATAAAATTGAGAATTTGACTTCCCCCAAAGCAGGCAGTTAGGCCACCATCATCCAGCACTCCCCCCGCCTCCTCCTCAGGGCTGGGACAAAGAGACCCTTCCCCAAAATCAATCTGAATCCCCCCCAAAAATACTCAAAGTCTTAGAGGAGGCAAAGCTCAGATTTAAACTGGTCCTCATCCAAAAAGGTCCTTCCCCACCAAAGAATCCAGGGGAATTTCCAAGGATTGAAGGGCAAGCTGCAAAGCACCACACGATACCCCGTAAGCTTTGGGAGGAACAAGAAACACGTTGAAAATTTCAATGTTTTACCAAGCTGGTGGTGGTACCACGCTCACCCAGCACGGGGTGACATGCTCAGAGCCACCCCAAGCTGGAGAAGACCTCACCCCCACCGCTTCCCCAGGGGAAATGCCCTCCAGCAGGCAGCCTCCTTAAAGCCTCCCTCGGTGCTGATTGGAGGCTCCCAGCCCAAGGTGGGCTCTGGGAAATGAAGTTTTAGCCCCAAATCTGAGTTTCAGGAGGAACTCACGCTATCAGCAAGGGGATTTGCTATGGGGTACAAAACCCCTTTAGCATTGTTCAGGTGCATTGCTTCAAAAATAATGCTGTACAAACATCTCCTTCCCAGGAATTGGGATTGTAGGGACACCACCCCTACAATCAAATGATAAAACAAAACCCCAAATCTTACCTTTCTCACCTTCTTCTTCCCCATCAGAGCCCCGTGGCTGGGTTCAGAGGGATCTTTAAGCCCAGGAAGAGGGAGCATAGAGGCTGGATCCCAAATAATGCCACCATCCATAGCTCTCCCCCATCCTACCCCTCTCCATCACTATTCAAGAGGATGAGCCTATTGCTTTCACCTGCCCTCGTCCCCACCAAAACCCTCCCAGCTGAGCCTCAGAAGGGTCTCCTAATCCCAACTATCTGCCCTACAGCACCACCGGGGTTGGTGCAAAGCAGCCACAGCTGCTACAGAGCCCTTCCACCATGCAGGCTTTGCAAATTGGAAGAAACACCCCCTTTCCCCCCAAAATTTTGGCTTTTGAGGGAATTTTGAAGCATCACCCCGCGTTTGGGGTGAGTTAGCGGGGCCACGTGTTCCCTTGGGAAGGTGCCCGAGCGGAAACCCCCCGAGGCAGGGCTGGCTCGGGGAGAACCTCTTTGATCCCCGTTGCGCCACCCGGGGAAGAGGCGCCCAAGCCACCTTTCTGGCTGGATGAGGAAAAAAAAAAAAAAGTCAAGGGGTGGGAGCCGGCCCCGAGGCAGGGAGCAGGAGACGGGGGCGTGCCGGGCCTTGTTTGCTCTCCTGCTCTCCTGCCAAGCCGGGGACCGGAATATCTTCGGTTTCTTTGGGTTTTCGTGGCAGTCCCGTATGGGTTTGTTCAGCCCTGGTGCTGGTGAGGGCTGTCCCTGCTAGGAAAGGATGGGATTTGTGCTGGGAAATGCCTGTTCCTACCCAAACTCACTTCAGTTTGCTCATACAACCCAGCCTGGGTTAAAAACCTTAATAATTAAGGTGGGTTTTACACCTTTTCCCTTCTTGGGTGCTAAAACTCCTTGCAACATGCAGGATGGCTCCATATGAGGCCAAATGATGGCTCCAAACGGGGTCCTGCATGATCCGGCGATGGCCCAGGACCCTATTGATACCTGTAGGATTTACGGTGCACAGAAGCAGTTTCATCAACCTCATTTTAGGATCAAAACCCTCTGCCGGTGGAGCCCCCAGCCTGTCCTGGGATGACCCACGCGGTGCCAACCAGCTCAGCATCCCCGTGTGGGCACTGCACACCTTGGGGTCCCACGGAACCAGCGTTTGCCCACCCCTGGGTGCTTTTATTCTTTTTCCGGATGGAAATTTCCTGGAAATTCCCCCCAAAATTCCACCCGGCTCCTATTTGGGGACAAATCCT